>CM063500.1:14762013-14792013 GCA_032207245.1 Pardosa pseudoannulata | reverse complement strand
ATGTTTAGTGTTAACACATTGTGTGCGTGTACATTTCGCAGCGGAATTGTACCGGGAGAGGGAGTTTTGCTCGTAAATTTAGTTATTCAGTTAAATCTCAATAGATCGAAAATTATTTAATTTTTTAACCAGCTTTTTATATTTTATATTGAAATATATAAACAAATATATAAATAGACAAAAAAAAAAACAAATATATAAATATATATATAAATACAAATATAGATATGATATATAAATATACATATATATATGTATATATATATATATATATATATATATATATATATATATATATATATATATATATATATATATATATATATATGTAATATCATTTTCGCAAGGATAAATAAAAAGTTAATTTTAAATCTAAATTGATGTTTTTACTCAACCTTCCCGTTCTGTGGTTCCGCATCGAGTGATGTAAAAACTAGTTTTTATTAGTCTAAATTTTTTCAGAATCTATATGGTAGACAAGAACATTCGGCTTTGTTTTCCTGTATATACCCTTATTTTTGTACCCACAAACAAAGTTGTTACACTAACTCGTACTAGTATGTGACCCGCGCTCAAGTATCAAGCGTCAGAAAACGTACTAGTACGTGTCCCGCGCTCAAGTATCAATCGTCAGAAAACGTACTTGTACGTGTCCCACATACAATGTGTTAATTTACGCTCCAGTATTTACCAGAAGATTGTATGCATTACAAGCATTTTTAAAATTTATAAAAATCTGTATATATAAATCTGTGTCGTTTATGACAAACAGATTTTGATACATATTTCCTTTTTTTTTACTTTGTGTTTCTCATTAAGGAAGTATTATAGTCTGTATAATCACTGAGAGAGTCAATATGCTAGTCATCATCATATTGCTTATTTTCTACTTCTGAGTTTAACTCTGAGAGAAAGGTTTCTATTGTAGAAAAGTAACCTTTCTCTCAGAAAAGTAGAAAAGTAACCTTTCTCTAAGTTCATACCTGCGGAAAATTAAAGAATGAATTTACGGATTTATTTTAAAATTTCGAGGGTGTACTTCTCGAGGAACCTATGGAGGGTCGTTGCGGAACATTAAGGTTCTGTGGAACACACTTTGAGAAACCCTGCACTAAAGTTTGGAAGTAATGTTGATCGATGAAGATGCAGGAGATATAAATGCTCTTGATTTAGCAGATGAAAGAGTGCCAGTTGCAGCCTAATTAGGTAACTAAGAAAAGTACTGTTGAAGTTTTAAAACTAATTTATACAGCAGATTTTTCACCAAACTTGCTATTGCTTTAACACATTGTGTGCGAGTACATTTCGAAGCGGAATGATACCGGGAGCTGGCGTTTTGAGCTTAAATTTAGTTATTCAGTTAAATCTCAATAGTTCAAAAATTATTTCATTTTTTAACCAATTCTTAGTTTTTTATATTGAAATATGTAAACAAATATATAAATAGAAATATATAAATAACAACCATAAAATTTTTGTTAACAGAAAATATATTTTTTAGTGGATAAATTTATAATAGTATCTTAAATATAAAAAATTAAACAGAAATAGTAGTATATAGTTTTAATTTTTTCGAATCATGTTATATATAAACATTTTTACATTATAAAAAAATGAAAAGAGCAATCACAAAACTAATAATGTAAAAACTAGTTTTTATTTGTCTAAATTTTTCCAGAATCTATGTAGTAGACAAGAACATTCGGCTTCGTTTTCCTGTATATACCGTTATTTTTGTGCTCACAAACAAACCATGTTGTTACACTAACACGTACAAGTACGTGACCCGCGCTCAACTATCAATCGTCAGAAAACATACTAGTACGTGTTCCGCATACAATGTGTTAAGAATTTCGATTTATTTGCCAATAAGTGTGATAAGTAGAGACAGGAATTACTGAAAATTAAATTTGTCTATCAACAATTTATCTCTTTTAATAGTAATTTTTACCTTGAAGGGACAGCAAAACTGCTATACCCGGCCCTGTCTGTTATACTAAGGAACAGGACAGTATTAAGTAGCAAATTTCCGGGTTTCTAGTGTTTCAGGATTGTGTAAGGGCTTATATAAATACCTGTTAACACATTGTGTGAGGTACATTACGCAGCGGAATTGTACCTGGAGCGGGGGTTTTGCGTGTAAATTTAGTCATTCAGTTAAATGTCAATCGATCGAAAATTATTTCATTTTTTAACCAACTTTTCGTATTTTATATTGCAATATATAAACAAATATATAAATAGAAATATATAAATAACAACCATGAGATTTTTGTAAACATAAAATATATCTTTTTAGTGGATAAATTTATAATAGTATCGTAAATATGAAAAATCAAATAGAAATAGTAGTATATAGTTTTAATTTTTCCCGTCCTGTGATACCGCATCGACTGATGTAAAAACTAGTTTTTATTAGTCTAAATTTTTCCAGAATCTATGTAGTAGACACGAATATTCGGCTTCATTTTCCTGTATATACCGTTATTTTTGTACTCACAAACAAACCATGTTGTAACACTAACTCGTACTAGTACCTGACCAGCACTCAAGTATTAATCGGCAGAAAACCTACTAGTACGTGACCCGATACAATGTGTTAAGAAAACATAAAAATTCTACAAGCTACTTTTTTAATGGTATCAAAAAAGATACACCATGTATTAAATGTTTGAGTATCCCAATTCAGTATTAGTGTAGAAACAAATACTTATTCATTTGCGAGCTTAAAATTACAAACGGATACAAAGTACTAGTAGTTGACCCGCGCTCAAGTATCAATCGTCAGAAAACGTACTAGTACGTGTCCTGCGCTCAAGTATAAATCTCAGAAAACGTACTAGTATGTGTCCCTCATACAATGTGTTAAAATAATAGCTATTCCTTTAAAAAAATTTTTTTTCAAAAATAATTTGTTTCTAACATTTTGGTGACCATAACGAACAAAATTAAAGAGAATTTTTTTCTAATTTTTAATAAGTTTTCTCAAATATATTCCACAAGGGGTTATACAATTGAACACCAAAGACAAGAACATTCGGCTTCGTTTTCCTGTACCCACAAACATTTTTGTACCCACAAACAAACCATGGTTTTACACTAACCCGTACTAGTACGTGTCTGACATATAATGTGTTAATGAGCAGTTTTACGAAAGGTTTAACACGCAGTTGTATTGGGAGAAGGGTGTCAAACACTGCAAATAAAATAAATAAATAAATAAATAAATAGTTTATGCTGTCACAAGAATGTGCACGTCAGCATGAGAAATGTCATATACATTTTGTAGCGAGTTAAAAAAGCTAAATAAAACTAAATGGGAGCAGCTCTTTGGACATCTTCGGTGAAGTTAAGCGAAAGATTTCCGACATAAGTGAACAAGGTCGTAGATTGCTATCTAACAGTAAGCATATTTCATTAGTAACTTACCTTAAAGAAATAAATAAAGCACATTTCTGCTTTGAAATCTGATTTTGCAGTATCAGAGACGGATGTGATTCAACCCCGGAGCGTGTTTTATATTGGTTTTAGGCCTGACAAAACAACAGCAAATCAAACAAAAAAACTTTTAAGCCACATACATCTGATAGGTGATTTTCGAAGGTACAATTCATCATCTGTGACATATCCATTGCCGTTTAGCTTCAGCCGAATGGATTGGCGATACCAAACCAATTTGAAGCTTACCCGTGTTGACAATCTAGTTTAAGGTTTCTTCTCCCGTCGATTGAAATGTTGTCAACGTAGACCTTGTTAGATGCTAAAAGTGATAAGTGAACTTCTTTCGGAAGTTCTAAGCAAGTATTGTAATTGACGATTTTTGACTGCTGCGTTCTTATGGAAGATATGGATGTTCCGATTAACGGATGTTTGTGTAGAAAACCACCAATTTGTAGTTCGTCATTCACAGAAAAGAGTTGGATTTTTCATTGTATATAGCAGGATTATAAATCGTATCCGGGTCCGACCAGGCCTTGGTAGCCCTAAAGGCTCTGCAGACTGTATTGGAAGTGCATTTTATGCCGGCGGGCCGCACGATTATCATTATATATGTATTATATTTGTATTTAGTATGTTTTTACCGAGAATGAGGATTGGGACCATACAAAAACGTTTAAATTCAAATTGGAGTCCTTATCCTCCAACATTTGCAAACATAGTATTCATTCTAATCCCTTTTCTCTATTTTAAGATATGTTAAAATTTATAATGTAGATGTTGTAATGTAGTTACAACACAAACACCAGTGTTCATTCTCAAAGGGGAAACACAGTAAAATATACGCTATGGAATTAAAGGAAAATACCTAATATTTAAACTAAAACATTTATTATGTACAATATTTACAAATTAATACATCACTTTATTAGTTTTAAACATGACCTGCAATTATTTGGTGTTCCTATTCATCAATACTCTTGATATAGTATTCCTTATCAAAAAATTATGAGACCCAGGTAATAATTATTAATATTATAAAGTTTACCTCCAGTAATTCCAGGAGAGCAGGTTGGGGCTGTCAATAGGCTGGACGTCTATGCTGGCATGCCGATCATACGCATGCGGGTTCGGGAATAGATTGCTGGCCCAGGCTCACTGGCTTGCTCTCGGAATCTCGATGTCCAGCAAGTCTTAAATCCCGACATCAAATCCTTTTCCCACTTTTTTTTTTCCGTAACTTCACACCTCGGTTCAACGCCCCTTTTTTCTCTGTCCCAATCACTTGTTGGTGAAATTGTCCCACATCTGCATCCCATTCGGATATGCAGGTTGGCTCATTAAAAGGGCCCCTTTGGTGAAAGTTGACATTATTGTTTAGCCCCTGCCTTCATATCTCAAGCGGCATCCCTGCCTGAGCTTGACCGTTACACTTGTGCCACTCCGTGAGCTATAACTTCTCCGCAGGGGTCCCCACTAAAACTCGAAGTCAACAGCTGCACCTAAATTCTTCTTGGAAATTTAGTCCACAGCTGTGTATGTACGTGCTGACCATCGTGGGAAAGTACATCGGTACAGTAGATTTAAATTTTGCTTGCTTTAAATTGTCCTAACTTCTATAAATTTTCTCTTTCTCTCTCTCTCTCTCTCTCTCTCTCTCTCTCTCTATATATATATATATATATATATATATATATATACATACATACATATACATATATATATATACATACATATATATATACATATATATATACATACATATATATACATACATATATATACATACATATATACATATATATATATACATATATATACATATACATATATATATATATATATATATACATATATATATATATATATATATATATATATATATATATATATATATATATATATATATATATATATATATATATATATATATATATATATATATATATATGCATGCTAGATGAAAAATCTATAAGAAACACTGACTGAGATATTGGAGCAATAGATAAATAAAAATCATTTACATATTTATTAAAATATATTAAAGCAATGGTTTTGTTATTAGTAGGCTGTATAGTTCTTGAATGTAAAACCTAACTAAAAAAAATCTGCTCAATGATTTCAAGAAATAAAAATTAATCTAAATTTTCACAATAATTTTAAATACACAATGTGAAAATAGGAATGATAAAAAATGACTTTGACCTATGATAGATCAAACCGACGGCCCACGCGTTAGCAGCACGATGTTCAAATCAATTGATTTACAGGGACATGGAAAATAAAGTAAAGCACACTATTTTTATATGCCTGTGGTAAGCCAGTTCACTACCACCACCTATCATCCTATATAACGCATAAAGTATCTTCTGTTGCAAATGCGTATCATATACAGTAATACGTATTTGCAACGCATATGATATATTGTGTACTTTTTGGGATTAGATCTGTCATTTATTAATAACTTCAAAAATAGCAAACGAAATGAATAAACGGCTTGACCTCATAACATGGTTTTAACAATTAAGGTTAGCTTTGGATGAAGACAATATTAGGAAGCCAATTCCTTCTGCATTCGATTCATTTTCATTCATTCGATACTTGTTCTTTTTTAGAGAGTAGTATTTATAAGAGATGCTTTTTAAATATAATGTAGTACAGAAAAAGAGAAAGAAAGAACATTAAAATGACCTACCTTTTAATAGCCTCTAATTTTGGCAGTAGTAAGCATACTTTCCATCAAATAAGAAGATAAAATCTAATTTGATACAATAATCTAAAGGAATTTATTTTCTCAAATATCAATTTAAGAAGTATTTTACCCAAGTTTAATTAAGTGATTAAATAAAATTGTCATTTTAGGCAAGATTTCTAAAAATTGCCGTGGCAGTCAACGTGTTAAAAACATTATTACACCTAAAGCGATTAATAATGCTACATTTAATTCTCCGAGACAAGCAGTAATTCAATCGACCCTTTAACAATATTTTCTTTACTTAACACATTGTATGCGGGACACGTACTAGTACGTTTTCTGACGATTGATACTTGAGCGCGGGTCACTTACTAGTACAGATTAGTGTAACAGCATGGTTTATTTGTCGGTAAAATAATGGTATATAATTTTTCATATTTTATATGTATTCAATATAAAATACGAAAACGAAGCCGAATGAAAATTTTTGTCTACTACATAGAATCTGGAAAAATTTAGACAAATAAAAACTAGTTTTTACATCAGTCGATGCGGAACCACAGAATGGGAAAAAATTAAAACTATATACTACTAGTTCTATTTGATTTTTCATATTTACTCTACTATTATAAATTTATCCACCAAAAGATATATTTTTTGTTTACAAAAATCTTATGGTTGTTATTTATATATTACTATTTATAAATTTGTTTATATATTTCAGTATAAAATACGAAAAATTGGTTAAAAAATTAAATAAATTTCGATCTATTGAGATTTAACTGAATAACTAAATTTACGCGCAAAACGCTGCTCCCTGTGCAATTCCGCTGCGAAATGTACCCGCACACAATGTGTTAAAATGCCTTTCTGGAAAATTAATAGCCTTATAAAGGCTAAAAGTGTTAGTCATTAAATTAAGTATACTTTTTAAAAAACTTATTGAACTCAATTTTTTTTGTGTTACAAAAATTTTAGTAGCTTGAAAAAAAAAAATGCCAAAATATTGTACAATTTGAAATAATTATTTTATACAAAAATTAAATTTAACGCAAGTGAAAATTGGTATTTAGTTGTGTGTCTATATAAATGCTAAACATATAGCGAAAAGATGAAAACAATTAGTTAATATTTTATACAATAGGAACATTTTAAATAATCTTGCTGGATGGCTTAATTTATATGAAAATATTTTGTATTTTAATCAGTAAGTATAGTTTTTTTGTAGATTTTAATGTCTTATAAATATTAACAAAAAAAGTTATTAAAATATAGTACAATTTGAAATAATTATTATGTATAAAAATTGAATGTAATCAAAAATTGATTTACAGTAATGTCTACATAAATGCTAAACAAATAACGAAATATGAAAACAATTGGCTAATATGCATATATATTAGGAACATTTTAAATAATCTTGCTGGACAATGTAATTTATATGACAATATTTTGTATTTTAATCAGAGAGTCTACTTTTTTGTAGATTTTAATGTCTTATGTAACAGTTTTTATGTTCATATACAGTTCAGATTCACATATTTTAAAAGTTGAGATCCAAGATCCTTATCTCAAATGACATAACTGTTTTTTAAGGGGGGAGGGACGCATAACCCTAGAAAAAATTCCCGATCTGTTCCATGGAAAAGTTGTGTGCTCCCTTTTTAGTGTTTTTAAATCCCCGCTCTACGGTGCAGGAATTGACAAGTTCGCATCCGGGTGCTAGCATGAGCGTTTATACCCATTTCGAATCCGCTTTAAGGCGTAGGTCCCGAAATAGAAATGCAGTAGACCGTAATTCTCTAAACCCGTTCGTTTAATGCCATTTTATGCCAATCGAAAACATTGTACGGATGCGAAGACTACTGGGCCAATCTTACAAATTTGCTAAGGTTTGAGTTTAGTTTGGCTTGTTTAGTGCGCTACCGCCTACTATTTTTCTACATGAGCTAAGCTTTGGGAAAAAGCTGATAAAGTAATTCGCCGAACGTTGGTAGAATGGTTAGGGTGCTGGCCTTCGGAACCGGAGTTCGTGGATTCGAATCCCACAGTGGCATGGATGTTCGTAGCCGTTCGGAATCGGCTTTAAGCAGTAGGTCCCGGTCTCATTAGCCCTCGTGTTGCAAAAAGTATACCGTTGCGCTCCAAAACAAACCAATCCGAACGATGGCCGTTTGGTTAGGGTGTTGGCCTTCGGTACCGGAGTTCGTGGGTTCGAATGCCGCTAGGCATGGATGTTCGTAGCCGTCCGGAAGCGGCTTTAAGGTGTAAGTCCCGGTCTCATTAGCCTTCGTACTGCAAAAGAGTAGACCGTAGCACTCCAAACCAAACCATAAAGTAATTCTCTGCTGTTAAATGTAAGTCTGTCAAAGATGTTGTTTGATAAAAGAAAATAAACTATAGGGTTTCATAAATTTATTTTGAGATAGTTTTTCTCATGATACGAATAAGAAGAGAGCATCGCATCTACTACGATACTTCGACGTTGGCATTTTTCACCATTGGTAGTGTTGCGAACGACGATACATCGTCGCAAGACACAAAAGTTCGGAGATCTTTGATTTCTAACCATTCACGGCAATTCAGTGAAGGTTACATCCACCAATTCGACTGTTTACAAAAAACGCCGTATACCTAACAAGCTGAACAATGAAGCTAACCCACTGGCATGCTTTCAGCAAATAAATTTTTACGAACTGTTTTCAATCCTTCTTGGAAAATAAATAAACGTAGTGAGAATACGCACCCGGATTTGCAACGGAACAAAAGAAATTATCTGAAACTTTTTCTCTTCTGTTGGCATGGATTTTTAAACAGATACCAACCGGAGAAGAAAAAAAAAGTAAACCCGGTTCATGGAGTCACAAAAGCGAAGCAAATTGTCAACCGGCCTTCCAGACCAGACACTTTAATACCCAGGCAAATCGCTATTTATTAAGGATACTTTGGGATCGAAAAGCGCAGTTCAACGGCCAACAAAGCATTGTTTTATACAATTTTTCTCATAAGAATAATCCCCTCCCCCCACACATTCTTAAGAACTCCGGTATTGTCCGTGACCGCCGACTTGACCGCGTGACAGATAATTCATAAATCTAGATCTTGCCTCGAGGGGATAGCTAAAAATTGCAGTTTTTTTTCTTTTTTGTATGGTGCTAGTGTGCATAATTTTCAGCTTTAAAGGATTGTGTGTTTTTAGAGCTTTAGCTTTCAGCAATCTGCTTAGAGTGCAGATCTGAAGATATGAGCTTTTTTGAAAGCTGTCGCTGTCACTTTAGGTAGGTTGTGACTGTGTTCAACATTTTGAAGGGCTCATTACTCTTGGACAAATAATCTAATCTGATTACATAGTCTAAAAATGTGATTGTATAATTTCTGGTGATACTGGAGGTAATTTTAGTTTTAAATGGTTGCGTGTTTTTAGAGCTTCAGCTTTCCGCAATCTGCTTTAGAGTGCAGATCTGAAGATATAAGCTCTTTTGAAAGATGTCACTTTAGGTAGGTTGTGAACGATGTGGTCAACATTTCGCTACAGCAAGGCTCATTAGACATAGATTAATAGTCTAATGTATGGTACTATTATGTGTAATTTTCGCCTTTAAAAGGGGTGTAGGTTTTAGAGCTTAAGCCTTTCGCAATCTGCTTTGAGTGCAGATCTGAAGATACGACCTCTTTGGAAAGCTGTCACTTTAGGTAGGTTGTGAATACTGTTCAACATTTTGCCGGGCTCATTACACTTGGACAAATGATCTAATGTGATTACATAGTCTAAAAATGCAACTGTATAATTTCTGGTGCTACTGGAGGTAATTTTTAGTTTTAAATTGTTGCGTGTTTTTAGAGCTTCAGCTTTCCGAAATCTACTTTAGAGTTCAGATCTGAACTGGAACTAATAAGTCTGGGAATGATAGTTCGAGAGCGTGGAATAAGCTCTTCATCATCGGTCTCTTCGAAATCTTCACTTTCGATGACGCTATTACACGAAACATCTGATAATGCGTTAGCGACGATTTCATCATAATTATCTTTGTTAAATTCACTTATTTTCGCAAGGATAAATAAAAAGTTAATTTTAAATCTAAATTGACTTTTTTTAATCAACCTTCCATTCTGTGATTCCGCATCGACTGATGTATAAACTAGTTTTTATTTGTCTAAATTTTCTTAAAATCTGTGTAGTAGATAAGAACATTCGGCTTCATTTTCCTGTATATACCGTTATCTCTGTGCCCACAAACAAACCATATTGTTACACTAACCCGTACTAGTTCGTGACCAGCACTCAAGTAACAATCGTCAGAAAACGTACTAGTATGTGTCACGCGCTCAAGTATCAATCTTCAGAAGACGTACTAGTACGTGTCCCCATACAATGTGTTAAAATAGTAGCTATTTCGTTTTAAATTTTTTTTTCAAAAATAATTTATTTCTAACATTATGGTGACAATAACAAATAAAATTAAAGTTAATATTTTTTCCAATTTTTTAAAAAAATTCCCAAATATATTCCACAAGGGTTTATAAAGTTGAATGCCAAAATGATTTTCCCTTTAGTTTGTAATCATTTTTGTCCTGAATGAGTTATTACTGATTAATCATCCCGCACTCAAGTATCAATCGTCAGAAAACGTACTAGTACGTGTCCCGCATACAATGTGTTAATTTCCTTACATATATCCTGTATTTCTCCCTCCCCTACCGAACGGTGGCCGAATGGTTAGGGTGCTGGCCTTCGGAACCGGAGTGTGTGGGTTCGAATCCCACTCTGGCATGGATGTTCGTAGCCGTTCGGATTCGACTTTAAGCAGTAGGTCCCGGTCTCATTAGTCCTCGTGTTGCAAAAAGTAGACCGTTGTGTTCCAAACCAACCTCTCCCCCCCTAAAAAAATGGTTACCGTAATTATAAACATAACATCCCCTATCTTGTCAACGCCACTAATTCAATCGGTACCCCTGAAAAACATCGTAAAACCAAAGTGTTTATAAATCTATTTACAAGAAGTTACCCTATATATTTATCAGGAACGATTCAGACGTTAATAGGTAAATAAATAGCTTTGTAAATTTAAATTTTTACCGGGATTTCAACAACCCTTGGCCCTTACTCTGGACGTTGCTGTTCGATTCGAACTTTCGTTGTGACGCCACTTTGACGTCAGCTTGTTGACAATATGCTAGCAAACAATCAAGCTGACATCAAAATGACGTCACACTGAACGTTCGAACCGACTCGCAACGTCCAGAGTAAGCCCCCTTGTCTTTAATACGTTTGGCGATTATTTCTGTTGGCCGAGAGATTCAACTGTTGCCACAATGAGACTAAAACCGCCAAAAAACTAGGTTTTCGGCCGTTGCGAAAGTCATGATAAAACATAATGGACATTTTTTTTTAGATAATATCTGTTAACCCGCCCACAAAGAGTGTGCTTGTTCCTCCGCCTATGGGTAATATCCTACTTAAATTGGTTTCAGAAGTTCCACCAGCGTCTCCCACAGATCTCTTTTGTCTATCTCAGGAACCAGCTTCCTTTTTCCGGACGGAAGAGGCTGTACGGGTTTTTCTAATTTTAATGGAAGCACAAATTGAGGTTTAAGCCTAGCCTAGCATTGCGTGCAGATTACCGAGAGGCCCCCAAACACAATGGGAAGTGCAGTTACCCTGCGGGGCTTTAATAAGGCCACGAGGGGCTTCGCCAAATGTCCGTTAAGGACGAGACGACTTTCCGCTCCGTTGACCACTTTTAACAATTCGTTTTCCACCCCCGTCAAGTGGCCACCGAGAGGAAAAGCAGACGGTGGGTGGTGGTATTTTTTATTTAAAGAAAAGTTATATATCGAGGAAGAAAGATGCCATTAATTTGAACTCTCTGCTTGTTCCTAATTCTTAATCAGTTTCTTTTGTTTGGATGCAATTCGAGCTTCTAAATTGAGAAAACTGTATTAATTTAACTTATCATTTACCATTTCGTGTATATTTCTCTCGAAAATTGGTGGAAAAAATCCTCTATATAATAATAGCCTAAGTTATCTGTCCGTCTGTCCTCGAACTTCTGAAGTAGTTGGACCTGGAATGGATAGAGGCATCCATATCGGATTCTTAAAAAAAAGTTAGTGTTAGCAAAATTCAAAGCTAGTAAAGTTTATCTTCTCCTAAACTATCGATCCGATTCTAAAATAAATTGGTATATATATGCTTCATATCACAACAAAGAATACTGTCGTCTTTAAAACGTTCGATATCCACCCCTTTCCCCCTTTTCGATTGTTTAATGCCATTATTTGAAGTCTATTTTCCCCGGTTAATAGAAAGCGGTTAAATATATCAATTTATCACGTAATAAATAGGTAAACAATAACATTGTTTTCTAGCATTATGACGCCATTCCTTTAAACATCTCGTTTAAAAATTTCTTATTTTAAATTATTTAAATATCGTCTGCATTATTTTCATACGTTTTATCACTGAACTTAGATATTACGTAAGTGATTTTCATTTTATATTTGGCTTAAATAATAGATTAGGTATATATGTGATAATTTTAAATTTAATTATCGATTATTTTTTGTAGCAATGAAAATTTTATCACCGGTATTGACATCAAATTTTATCTATCTCCAGGGTGTAGTCGAAATGATAGTTTCATTCTTTTACTTCCATTAATTACTGTGGCAAAAAAATTGGGAAGAACTTAACGATAATTTTGATTCAACTAAGATAACTTTAAATTATCTTTGTAAATGAATGCAACTTGATTCTAAACTGCATTCACAATATCGGGAGATCCCACTGTGGCATGGATGTTCGTAGCCGTTCGGAATCGGCTTTAAGCAGTAAGTCCCGGTCTCATTAGCCCTCGTGTTGCAAAAAGTAGACCGTAATGCTCCAAACCAAACCAAAAACAATATCGGGAGACTTTAGAAGAGTATGCAGATAAACAAATTATTGAGCTTGTACCAGATAATTCTTCCAGGGATGCTTTCAGGAAGTACATCATTGTTTTTCGTTGAACATTGATACCAAATAAATTCCGCGATTGCTTCAAACTTATTATCCCCATCTGAGAGATTAAATGAGGTGTAGCTCTTTCTAAAAGCAAGCGTATACTACGTAATTAAATATTATACCGTAGCATATTCTACAGTACCTCTACTAACTGAAGACGTTAGGCAGATCCAAAGGGATTTAACCTGATGAGATTGAGTAAATAACAAATACATTTAGTAAATAAGCGTACTAAGCTTATTGTTTACACAGAATTTCTGTAAATAAGAATTCCGAACTATCATAGAAAGATCGAAGAAAATATCGTTAAGTAGATTTGTTGTTACAGAAAGTATCATTATACGTTTGTTTCACTGTACCTGTAAAAATAAACACAATATAACAAGCCGGAATCAGCTATTAACGAGTTGTGAATAGTCTATTATAAATCTGAAAGGACAAGTTAGCGTGGGAAAGGGAAAAAACAACTTTGAGTAAACTTCCTCCTGGATAAGTAAGCGTAACTTCTGTTCTCAAAGAATCCCTAACCATGTTTATTTCGTTCCAATTCTGGGTTAACTGATCCAATCAGCTCTCTCTACTTTTCTCTTTCTGTTGTCCATTCTTTTCATGATCATCTCAGAATAGCTGTTGGCAAATATGTTGGGATGTATATATTTGGAAGGCTAATCGCAGAAAGAATGCTTTTTATCGCTTCCTGCAGTTCGTTGGACTTTGGGGATTGATAGCTTCGTGGCATTTTAACTAACATACAAAATGTATAGGATTATCGAATTTAAGTGAATTTAATCGTTACATTCGATTAATCTTCAACTTTATTTTTATTTCATTCATTATGTGGGATTTATGTGTTTTTGCAGTGCTGTTTATGACCCATCTAAAATCTTTTAGTTCCCGTTCTAAATTAATATTCGTCATTCCCGGTAGTATGGTTCAAATTAATGTTTGAGTTATATCAATTTATGGCCGACCTAGAGATTTTAATCGAATTAAACAAGTGTGGATATGAGTCTGTGTAGCTCAGTCGGCAAAGGCAACGCTTTCGTAATTGAGAGGTTGCGGGTTCGGAACCCGAGCCGGCCTAAGATCAGCCATGTTTGTTAAAGGTGACTGGGGCACATAAAATTAGTTCTTGCTCACATTGTCCTCCATGTTCTCACTCAATACCTCTGGGATGGTATTTCTATAGTCTATAGGTCTTCTTCTTGGTCCCTACTTCAAAATTACGAGGTCCCACTTGCCATAAGTCGTACTTTTACTCTTGACGTGCTTTTTGAAACGAAAGGCACACCCCTTTGCCTTAAATCGAGTAGCCCCCGGCTCATACCGTGCTTGGTTTGACCAAGTGGCAAAGACAACAACAACAAGTGTGGACATTAATTCTTAACGGTCTCAAGCTACAACCGATGTAGTACTTTTGCAAAAGAAAGATGATGTCGAGTAAGACTCGACATTGGAGGTTAAAGTATGATTGTCATATAATCTGATTTACAAATAATTGCTATGAAAATACGTTGAAAGATGGCCGAATGGTTAGGGTGCTGGCCTTCGGAACCGGAGTTCGTGGGTTCGAATCCCACTATGGCATGATGTTCGTAGCCGTTCGGAATCGGCTTTAAGCAGTAGGTCCCGGTATCATTAGCCCTCGTGTTGCAAAAAGTAGACCGTAGCGCTTCCAAAAAACCAAACTAAACCAAGCTACGAAAATACATAATATATAATCAGCGATTATATTTAATCAACCATGATGAAAAGAGGACAGATTTTTACTGAGAATTTGTTTTATCAAATCAAGCTTAGTGTATCTTTGAGTAATCTTGTTTACAGATAATGCTACACCCTCAGCCTCTGTGCCTAATGTTTTACACAGAGGATTAATTAAGGTCTACCTGAATAGACAGGCTAACGATTTTTAGGATTTATTTTTAAATGAACGCAAAACTGAGGCTACATGACTCACTTCATTATGGGTTTTGGCCTAATTTAATGTTATATCCTTAAATGAACGCTGTCAAAACTTTCATTTTTATTGGAGTGCATGCTGGAAAGTCAAGGGGAGAACGTTAACAAAAAAAAGTCACACTCACTTCATTTGTGCGAAAGCAATTAAAATACTAACATCCAATTCCCTCATTGTGTCATTGTGCCTATCAAATCTATGCTATCCACTAAAGAGAAACATAAATACAAAATCGGGTCATTTAAATGCCTTAATATGGCCAAGTTTTTCGCCGAACCGTTTTTATATTCTCGTTCATCGACAATGGATTGTTACTGATGGACATCGAGCGACTACAAATTTCACTTGACATTATCCTTGTAATTTTCTTCGAGTTAAATGTCATTTTCTGGTTCAAAGATTTGGACAATCAAACACGCCTACGGTCTTCTACAGAAAGAAATTAACTGATGAGAAGAGGTCATTATCATCCAATTGGAAAGTGTTTTGCTGACCTATCGTTGTGGCCTAATTGCTTTCTCCTAAAAAGAAATACTATCTTGAAATATAGTATTTGGGACTCACCTTGTGGGATTATTTGTTTTTGCAGTTTTGTCTTTTACGCTTTAATAATAGTTTCTTAATAATCTAGATATGAAGGGTGTTTATGACCTATCTAAAACCTTCTAGTTCTCCTTCTAAATTAATCTTCTTCATTCTCAGTAGTTTGGTCCAAATTAATAGTAATTAAGTAACTTAACTCCGCCATTTATTTGAAATTCATATAAAGTTCCTAACTTAAGTAATAAAAAATAGAGTAAGGACCTGTCTCAACAAAGTCTTTTAAAGGCTAACCATGATTAACCTATGGCGCTAACCAATAAGGCGATTTCACGCAGTAGGGCAAATTCTCAAATTATGACAATTTTGGATTTAGTTTCAAAAGGAAGGGCAGTTTATTGTTTTTCTATTGGCTGTTGTAAACATGAAAATGAATGGGAAGGGCATTATAGTAGTCCGTGACGTTGCGACAAATTGCTCTATGGCGGGAAGCAATTCTCCGTTTAAACAGAGATTAATCGTAGTTAACCTTTAAACAACTTTGGTGAGACTGGTCTTTAATTTAACAAATTTTTATCTTTAGTGACAATTCGTATGTACTCTTAAGGCCTTCACACATAACGTAAATTTATCTACTACGAAAAAACACGGTATTTAATCGGTGATTAAATGTAATCAACGATAGCGTAAAGAGTACAGACATTTTACTAGGAATTGTTATAAAATCAAACTTACTGCATGCATTTTTTAGTTATCCTTACACCCCTATGTAGGCCGAACGCTGGCCGATTGGTTAGGGCGCTGATCGTCGGTACCGGAGTTTGTGGGTTCGAATCCCACTATGGCATGGATTTTCGTAGCCGTTCGGAATCGGCTTTAAGCATTAGGTCCCGGTCTCATTAGCCCTCGTGTGCAAAACAGTAGACCGTAGCGCTCCAAACCAAACCAAACCACTCCTCTGTAGATCTGTACGTGTTGAAAATGAAACTGATTCAGTTTATAATTCTCTTTCGAGATGAAGAAGGCTTTAATTTCTTGTGTTATAGCAACACATTTTTCAACAGCTTCATTTTGATTCAGACTGACGTGTTATAGGGCCGTAATTCGATTGAAAATCGCATGAGCAATCCACTCGTTGTTCATCGGGAAAAGGGATCGCGAATTGAATCAGTTCCATTTTCAAAGCGTACAGACTGACTTGTGATGAGGCCTTTATGCAATTAGTTCTATCGAATTGAATAATGAACTTGATAATACTAGGCACCAGAGAAAAAGTTATTTAACACTAAAAATACCACAGCCGGCCAAATGACTGGTAATGTATATGCAATAAATGCGATGGGTAATGAATTAAAATTAAATAAAAGAAAAGAAATATGTATGTTGTAAATAAATAAAAGAAATAGGTATGTATTAAGTAAATAAAATAAATAAAAGAAATAGGTATGAAGTGATGGTATGTTCAGTATTAAAACTGAAAACAATTTATATACGAACATAAAGTACACGATATATAGTTAGTCACAGTAAAACTAATACAATGTTTTTTTTTTCCAGAAATGGAATATTTTAAAACGAAAAGCATAAAAAAAAACACGAGAGCACACGTTATAAGACATAGTGAAAGCCAAATAAAATTCTAAACTAAAAATATCCTGTTTTTAAAGTTTCCTAAAATTGAGAATGGTTTTTATCATAAACCAGTTTAGCTTGAAACCTATTTTATCTATAAGCATCTAAATAAATGGTGCATTGTTTAAATATTGTATAAAATTGAAGATCCCGATGAAGAAATATCTGTTAATAGTCTTGTTATTTAAGTAAAAAATTATATAAAAATCACTTTTAATGTCTTAAATTGAACAGAAAAAGTTTAATCTACAAGTTTTATTTTCGCTGTCAATATAGAGGAACTGACTCAAATAGCTTGTTAATTTCTAAGTTTAACCCTCCCACTTACCTAGTCAAACGATAGCCGAATGGATATGTGAGGCTCTGCTTTTCAATGCCGGAGATTGTGGGTTCGAATCCCTTATTGCATGGATTTACGCAGGTCCATGAGCATGGATTTACCCTGAATCTACTGTAAGCAGGAAGGTCTCGGTCTCATTAGCCCTCATGTAGCAAAATAGTTGGCCGTAGCGCTCCAACCTCTTAATTCTATATTTTCAGATGTCTAAATTTTAATTCAATTTCTGAAGTAATTATGGGCTTTTGAGATTCTGTCATAAATATCATCGTCTGTACCACCGCTTTCGAAAAATGTCTGAAGATAATTAATTCAAGGGATTTCTATCTGTTTTCAGTGTAGAGTTTTGTCTCAAATGCATCCGCTTGTAGTTACAATTTTCACTGCCACACAATACACCCAAAACTTATATAAATATGTAAGTCCTATAGAACTATGAATCATAATCTTAGACGTGAATGGTATATTGATTGGACCTTTTATTAAGTCATGCAGATAAATCGATACTTAGGTATGCCATTCGGCAGCACGAGTAATTACTATAATGACTAATGCTGTTCTTTATGCTGTTGGGACAAAAAAGTGAAAAATCGATTATTTTCGGAGACTTGCGTGTTATGCAATACGTGACGCGGATTTTGATGGAGAAAAATGAATTCTGAAAGGGGAGGGGCTAAAATTTGGGATTACAGCATATGTTTTCAGTTGATGGTAATGCATAGTAGAAGTTAAAGTTATTTTAATAGGGAACCGATGTTTTAACTGCAAATATGAAATTAAATACTCATTCACATTTATATATTACCTATAAAATAAAATGATAATCAGAATAGATCAAACGAAAATCACTGAAAAAAAAATCCATATTTATCTGTATGTGTATGTCTGTATATGTATGTATATATATATGTGTGTATGTATATGTATGTGTGTATATATATTTATATATGTGTATATATGTATTTGTAAAATACCTATAAGCTGTCTTATAAAATTGGAATTATGTGACAGCGCTTTTTACTTTCGGTGTATATGTATACATATATATGTATACGGGATATATGTAAGGATATTTTAACCAAATTATCCAACTTAATTATTATTATATTCTCAAAAATCTGGCCATTCTATACCTAAAATAACAACTTTTGGCTGAAGTCTTTGTTTCTCTTTTAACTCTGAAAACCTTTGGTGACCACGAAAATACGAACTTAATCTCTGATTAACTCAGCATATGTTATACAACTAATTTACGTAATGCAGTTTCGGTTGTTAGCGTTCCCACGTTGTTCATTCTTAACACATCTGATTGGCCAGCTACTTGCGTCCTCATGGCCCCATAGAAGCGAATGTAAAAAGTTTTGATGGTAGAGTGCCAAAGACAAATTGTCAGAATAAACTTAAAAAAAAGAAAAATTAAGAAAAATAAAAGAAAAAATAAAAGAAAAAATAAAAATTTGAAAATAAAAATGTAATTTCCAAACTTTGCCTTTTTCTTTCATGGCTTAACGACTGTTCCAGCAGGGATGTAACTTTTAAGTTTGTAGGACGAAAAAACAAACGTAGCTTGTATACATGTGCATAAGATGAGGTTTTTGCTTCATTTTAAAGAGAGTTCCGAGGGGATAAGTCAGCCTGCAGTCGTGGAACCGTAGACGAGTGAAAACGAAATGGAATGCTTTGACCAAACTGACATAGTTTGTTTAGGCATGAACTCCCAAATGACTGTTTGCAAAACCTGTACATCGTGGTTAAATAGTTGGCTGTGCCAACCAATCAGAAATTATTTACAAGTCACGTGGCTGATGCTAGTGACCAAGTTTAAGTGTCGAAATCTATTTTTAATTACTTTTGAAACTGGAAGAAATCCACAGGGGACAAAAACATTCGATAAGGTTGCTAGAAAAGGATGCCAGAAAAGATAGAATCGAAACCGAAAATTAATTCAAGAGAAACAAAATTACGTTGGTAAATTTTTAAGAAAAAATATTACACACACACACATGTATATAATAAGACAGATTTCACGATGGGTGAAAATGACACCGTTTTAGTTAAAAACCTTTATTAACAGACTGTTGGAGGGCGCGTTCCCACTTCATTATAGGGACAGGACATACTACGGGGTCAGCTAGCATGAAGTTATATGTAAAAGGCCGTTAACACTTGGGCCAACATCTCAGTCAAAACCTGTGGGAAAATCTGCTTCTGATAGCATGCATTTCCTTTTTGTTTGGAAATTTCCTAAACTGTTCTCTAGGGCAGTGTAGAATTATAATTGGTTAGACCCCTTCCCTACGGCGTAAACTGTAGCCCCAGTGGTCAATTTAGTTTAGGGGTTAAAAAGGGGAATGTTAAAAAACGTGGGAATTTTTAGCCCTTGACTTAAGTTTTGAAAACCCCTGAGAATTTTCGTTACACACACACGCAAGGCCGTAGGCAGGGGGAGGGATTTGGGGGACTGGTCCCCCCCTCGAAATTTTGAAAGACCATTTTGTAGATAGACAATGTCCCACGTTTGTGTGTGCTATCTGCCTAGCTGTTGATGAACATAAACAGTTACTCTCTTAAAACTGCTCAGACCATAAAAGTCTTCTCGGGAGTCTGGCTGGAAATACAGCACTGTATTTCTGGCACTGCATTCCGGAAATACAGTGCTTTCCCTTTCATCAATTGAAGTATCATTCACAAATAAAGATGTCTTTCTCCCTTGGTTCCCCTCCGAAAATAATTTCTGGCTACGGCCCTGCATACACACACACACACACACATACATACATACATACACACATGCATTTACCAGGGTTCATGAAATTGGCCTCCAGAAAATTGCTATAATACAATAAATTTAACATGTATGAAAAAAAAAACAATTATCAGTGGCATTGAAGCAAACTTTGAAGGTATCGAATAACATCCTTTTTTTCCCTCTTTAGACGTAATCTTCAAGGCAGAGATTATTTTTCTGATTTCCATATACACATTATAAAATTCCTTTTCAAAAGAAATGTATATTATCCCCCATCTCGGAAGGTTAAGCAAGTTATTAAATAATTATCGAGACAACCGCTCTCGCCCCCTCACACATACCAACTCTTTAAAGAGAGACAATAGCTATGAAAGGAATCCTCGGGGGAAAAAATCCTTCGAAACAATGACAAGATGTGCCACACAAAGGATTACGCCGAAAGAGACAAAAAAAGTCTTGTTGATGCAGCTGGCCATGCGATCACTGGAACTGAATCTTTGTTTCCAATCGTACTTATGTTTCTGTGAAAGTGAAACTTCCTTGTTAGATAGAGGATACTCTAGTTCGTGCCCGGGTAATGCCATGGGAATACGGTAAAGATTAGATATCGGCCTGTCGTTTTTTATTTCTCTTTTGCCGAGGATCAGGGCTTTATAAACTGAACCCCTGTCCTGGGCGGCATTTTGTGGTATATTTCTAAAATATTTTATCGGGAATAATTTATAGGAAAATATTTTATAAAATTTAATTGTTTACAGTTTAGAAATTTGGAATATAATTACTTTATAAATTATATTTTACAATTAAATTTTAATTAAATTTAATTGCAATATCAACCAGTGTACGTAAAATGAAAAAGTTATGACTATATATATTTTAACACTAGATCATCCTTAGGGATGATTTCGACTCCAAGCCACTAAGCACACATATTGTTTTATAAAAAATATAGTTTATATATACAGTGGACTCCGCTTAATGTGATCGCGGTTAATGGTATAATCGCTTATTGTTATCGAAATCACTTGGTCCCGATTTTCTCTATTCATTTGCATGTTAAGATTATTGCTTTATGGAATTGTTACATCGGTTAATATTATCAGTTTTCGAACCTTATTTTAACTGGCAAATAAATATTCAAAATGTATTGAGACGGAACCCATTTTTTTCCTTTCCCTTCGCTGTTGTTTGAATTTCCGAGAATTCTCCTCTTTCACCTATGGAAATAGGGAATGGACAAAGGAGTGGGGTATTAATCGTTCCTGGAATTTTTTAGAAATACGCACACCCTGCTGGTGGTCCATGGTTGTCAGATAAGCAGAAGGCAACACATTCTTATCGGAATTGAGAAGGAGCGTATGCACATTTTATGCCCTGCTCGCTTACATGCGACTTGTCGATATGGAAGCCAGAAAGCGAAATGATTTAACATTAAAACAAAAGACCGAAATGGTAAATCGTTATGACAGGTTGATCATGATTACCAACAATTTATCAATGACCTTCTTAGAGAAAACTGTAAACAGTCAACACTTGATCAATTTTTTAAATCATGTATATAATTCTTATGTTCTAAAGGGTAATATACAGTACATAAATATAAGGTGTTTTTTCATTTTGTTTTGAAATTTAGTATCTGTGAATTAAATGGGGGGGGGGTAAATTTATGTAATTTTGCATATTGTTTATTGTTATCAATCGAGGGTTATTGTTATCAAAATCACGATGTCCCAAACTGATCACATTAAGTGGAATTCACTGTATAATACATATGTATATAGCCATTTAATCGGCATAATTAAAAAAAAAAGGACATTCACTTAATATTCCATCGCGTCATGTTGTCAAGTTCGTTTTATATAAATTTTTCAATGTCAGACATCCATCAGTAGTCGTATATACAACCTGCAAGTTAACATTGGGTCGTGAAAATCTATTATAGTCGGTACCCTGCCACCTAAACTCAGGATTAGCGTGGATCGTAGATCTATCCCCCATACTTGGCTTTGTCCTGCATATTTTAGGATTTAGTCCTGACAGAGTTATATAGGGTGCGAAGAAGTATAGTAATTAACCCCTTAATGCACAGTTTTTTTAAGAAGGTCGGCCCCAAAAAATCAATTTTTTTTCAATGTAAAAAACACAATTTAGAACGTTGTCTTGCCAAGAAAATTACAAAAATACAAAAATAATCAAAATTTTTATTGCAATTTTGGATTTTGATAACATTGCAGAAAATAGTCGAATATTGTAATATTACAAGCACATCGACTTTTTTTTATCTTTCTTTTCGAATTCCCATTTCAGAATAAACATTATCAGTGAAAATACTTATTTATACTTACTAGTATTTATAAAAGTAATCCAAAATTTCTTTTGTGTGGTATATTTCGAAACAAGGTGCAGCACATAGCCCAACATCGCAACTAATACACATGTAACGACTTTCTTTTTTTTCCTTTTTCCTTTGCTATCGCTTTTAGCACAACACACAGCTCAATATCTTGTGGGCGATTCTTTTTTTGGTGTTGGTGGAACAAAACTGGGAAAATGACGATCCCTTAGTCGTAGAATTCCAGAAAATCTTGGTCTACCCGCTTTTTTTTATATTTCTGTCACTATGATAGGTTTGTATAAGTTTATCTACTAATTGGCTTCTGAATTCTAATTTTTTTTTCATCTCCATGTTTTACATACAAAACAAATGCTTTCGAAAATGCACATGTCTGACAAATGGAAGAACACTTTTTTTATAATATTTTACCCTTTTTCTGATAATGGAATAGTCATGTAAATGCTGATCTAGTCGATCAACACCTCCCATCGCTTCTTTATGATCTATTACCACTTTCGGTTTGGATATAACATTACCATCTTTAAGTACAACGCCGCTCGAATTATCTCGAGTGTGGACAGTTTGGAGCGCTCGAGTTAACTCGAGCGTGCACGTTAAGGGGATAAAGAGGGAATTTAGTTTTTAATTACGCATAGAAAAATCCGGAACTTTTTTTAAAATGTAATAATGTATGCAATATCTTAAGAGATTACGGACGTAATTCTTGAACAAAGATTTATGTCCATATCAATTTTTGTTGTAGAGACTTAAATTACAGTTGCAAGTGTAGAATCTTTGAGTCTACATTTTGATGGGATACATTTCATGTCGAACGATACATAGTTAATATAATTAATGAATGAAAAGATCTAACTCTACTCATTACTCGATAATTACCTGTTATCGGTATTCGAAGAATGCAACTTGCACGGTTGAAATATCGCGGGGTAAGTTAACTTGGAAGGGTTAAGGACTCTCGGGATGGCTTTCACATCACGTCCGGTCCTTTGATGACACTCTTTTCGAACTTCTTTTCTTTTCCTCCATGCTGAGATCAAGATCGGGTCATCGGCAGGCGAGGGTGCCTGCACCCACGTTCCAAGGACACGGTCTGGAACCCCCTTTTCCGACATAATAGTCCCTACTTCACCGTGGCCTTGAAAGTATGCAACCAGAAATAACAATGTTGTACCTACCCTGCGTGCGCGCATTGTTGGTGCCAACGATTTCGCACAATAGCCGGGGTCTGTCCTGATAAGAGGACTTACTTTGCCTTTGACTCAGTCCAAAAAGCCCTTCACCATTACCAGCTTGGCTGCTTTTTAAATTTCGAAATCTAGTGACTCCGCCTTGTAGAAACAATCCCTTTTTGGGTAATCATCCTCTGTTATAAACGAGATTTGTCGAGGAACGTTGGTTCTTTTTTCCAGGCTTATCCTATTAGAAACATTCGCCAATGGTTTCGAAAAACAGCTGATTCATATGCTATGTGAGTCATATGCTATAACCGTATTCATATGCTATAACCGTAGTGAATGTATGCTCGAATTCATTGTGTTGACAATTTCTAAGGTCATGGTAATATTTACCTGCAAAGTCACTATTTTTAAACACCTATGGTAGCTCTTTTCAAAATTTTTGTACCTGGGCACCCCCACCTCAAATTTCTTGATAATTTAATGTCATAAATACTTACCTGATATTGTAATTTAATGGTCTGAGGAATCCTATATCCTTGCGAAAATGATATTATATATATGTATATTTATATATTATATATATATTTGTATTTATATATATTTGTTTGTCTATTTATATATTTGTTTATATATTTCAATATAAAATACGAAAAGTTGGTTAAAAATTAAATATTTTTCGATCTATTGAGATTTCACTGAATAACTAAATTTACTCGCAAAACGCCCGCTCCTGGTACAATTCCGCTTCGAAATGTACCCGCACACAATATGTTAATTAAAAATTGTTCCTGGAAACTTATCTTAAGCAAACAGAATGTTAGAGATAAAACGGATCAACGCCGCTAGCGTTTTTTTTTTCTTTTTGCGTTGGGGTAGACTATGGAATTTTATAATATTGTTTGTAATAGTGAGTTCAATAAAACCTATAGATACTGCCTTTATAGCATTAATGGTGGATTTCCGATTTCCTAGTTATTTTCTACAAGCTGGCAGTTTTGACTGTTCAGGAGTAAAACCAATTTCTCACGAGTGTCACAAGTGTTATGGGTTGCTGTTGTGACGGCTGGTCATCATTAGCATATTTGTTGCTGTATGTCTTCGGATGGGGTCAGCGTAAAACCAATTCTCTTTTACTCGATTTTATTCCAAAAACAGTATTCTTATACCATATGAGTTAGCCAGTCGCTGAAAGTGAATGTATACTCCAGCGTTAACAGCATTTTCAGCAACATCATAGCGCGTGTGAGAGTGAGGATGTGCGATTAAAAATTGTTCCTGGAAACGGCTATCTTACGCAAACAGAATGTTAGAGATAAAATGGATCAAGGTCGCGAGAGTAAGTTTTTTCTTTTTTGAGTTGAGGTAGACTATGGAAGGTTATACTATTGTTACTAATAGTGAGTTCAATAAATTCTACAGATACTGCCTTTATAGCGTTAATGGCGGATTTCAGATTTCGTGGTTATTTTCTACAAGCTGGGAGTTTTGACTGTTCAGAAGTAAAACTAATTCCTCACGAGTGTTAAGATTTCGCTCTTGTGACATAGTTCAGCGGCACAAACGTGTGGAGGTGCCGTCTCGAGTTCGGAGATGATATTATAAAATGGAGTTTTGAGTTTTGGTTACGGCTGTTATCTACGACTGGGAGTTTTATGAGAGCTTGAAATGAATTAGTAACAGAATTAACCCCCGCAAATCAAATAAGTGCTCTAGGGTTCGTAAAGAGCTTGAAAATCCTTCAAACTCCTTTGATTTTTTAATGTGGAAAGAGGATTTAAAAACTTTTGTGTTTTGTGTGAAAGGTTTTTTTTTAAAATATGGAATTATATCGTAATGCCTTATTTTGGTTGTTGTCTTTTCATCTCTTGCTCACATTATACATTTTTATAATAGTATTGATACCAAAGACATATGATAATCAATTATAATCTTTTTCTACAATATTTGTTTACTGCAAATATAGTACAGTGCCGAACGATGGCCGAATGGTTATGTGTGCTGGTCTTTGGTACCGTAGGTCGTCATGGCTTCAAATCCCACTGCCTCAGGGATGTTTGTAGCCATTCGGAATCGGCTTTAAACAGGAGGTCCCAGTCTCATTAGCCCTCATGTTGCAAAAAAGTAGACCATACCAAACCAAACCAATTGCAAATATAGTATATGCTTTTATTTGACTATTATTAAAATCATTAATTTGATGTGATACGAATGGAAGATCAATTGATTATACTATCTGGGTATGAATATATAATTTTTATTTTATTTTGTCAGTTCACATTGTAATATACATTAACATTAAAATTTGAAAATGCAATAAGTGTATTACAAAAGTTTGAAGTGCTGCACTGTACAAAGTAAAAACAATATAGAATGTAATAACTAAATCTAGACTGCCATAATGTCTTGCAGTAGATGATTTTTCATACCCATAGTACTTATTCTCTTCTTACCAACTGAGTATAAACAATTTTCTTCCAAAATTACACGTTTAAATTCTAGGCATGTCATATTATATATTTCATTATTCATCATTTTATAACTTTATCTTCCAATAATTAAAAACATTCTTTCTGTAAATTTTTACTTTTAAAATTTTTTTGCAAACGTGGTTGGTTAACTTAAACGAACCATTAAGATACTTAATGGTGCGCATTATCATCATTTCAAAAATCGAGTGACTCAATAACAATAATTATCGAGTAATAAACGAATAATTCATATTCTTACTGTCAATAATAATAAAAGAAGTCTACCGAAAACAGGGTACTACTGTTTTCTTTCATTATTCCTAATAGAAGTCTGAAAATGCGTTTATGTCTCTTAAATAACATGTTTGGGGAAAAGGCCTCTGTTAAGCTACTGTCTCAAATTGCTACCTGATCGTACTAATCCTTTAATTGCGGTATAATGGAACGACATTTATGTAAATAAGAACCGAAGAGATATGCTAGTGATCCTTAATCAAGAGAATATTAAACTGATCTAACGTTGTGCTTATGACGCTTATGTGTCAGTGATGAATTTGAAAATGAGGTAATAGAATATTTTAAAGACTTTCTTCCCATGCACATTTTTTAAATAAAGTTAATATTGCTTCTGTTTTAATCTTACCTCTTAACATATTGTGTGCGGGGACATTTCGCAGCGGAATTGTACCGGGAGCGGGCGTTTTGAGCATAAATTTAGTTATTCAATAGAATCTCAATAGATCGAAAACTATTTAATTTTTTAACTAACTTTTCGTATTTTATATTGAAATATATAAACAAATAGATAAATAGACAAATAAACAAATATATATATATATATAAATATATATATAATATATATATATATATAATTTTCTCAAGGATAAATCTAAAGTTAATTTTAAATCTAAATTGATTTTTTTAATCAACCTTCCCGTTCTGTGGTTCCGCATCGAGGGATTTAAAACTTAGTTTTTATTTGTCTAAATTTTTCCAGAATCTATGTAGTAGACAAGAACATTCGGCTTCATTTTCCTGTATATACCGTTATTTTTGTACCGACAAACAAACCATGTTGTTACACTGACCCGTACTAGCACGTGACTCGCTCTCAAGTATCAATCGTCAGAAAATGTACTAGTACGTGTCCTGCATATAATGTGTTAACGAAAAATAAATAAATAAAAATTAAAGCCCTATTTAATTGGGAATTTACAACGAAAGAAAGAAGTATTTGCATTATTAAAACTTCAGTAATAAATGTTTAAAAAAACATTTTTTTGTTAGTCTTATTTATTATTAGTATTGTAAAATAATTCAGAAGTGTATTAATTTTCTAACACGTTGACGAACATTTGCGTCTATAGCCATCAAAACGAAGTTTACTATGTGGCATGACGGCAATAGCCGTCCAAAATGAAACTGTCATATTGCTGCAAGAATTGCATATCAAAACCTGCGCTGTGTCCTGCACCATACTTTGAAACATGCCATACCGAAAATAATGTGTAATAATTATACAATTATAATAATTTTTTTTGTCATTTTTTTTGTTTATGTACTAATATTTTGTGTAAAACCCCCAAAAATAATTTACTGTACACAAAAAATTGCTTATTTGAGTCATTTAAACCTGTCATTTACGTTTTTAAAATTTTACTGTTATAGCCGCCATCGTCCGTTTACTTAGTGTCTAGAGTCCGCTGGCGCCATGACGATTATAGCTGCAGCATAATTGAAGGTGCTGAATTAATCAAAATTAAGTTTATTTAAGCAGAAAGAGTAAAAATACACTTCTAATATTCTAAAAATTGAAAAAACATATAGTGTTAATTTTCGAACTTCACTTGTTTTACTGTCCGTTAATGCGTTAAAAATCTATCAAAATTAAGGTATTACTCTTTTGCTTTGTTACGCTTAAAATGCGTTTATGGCCTTTAAGCAAAGTTAGCGACAAAGTCTCCAGTAATTTTTTACATTTAAATATTTTTTGGTAGAAAGATTAAAATGCTATTTTTATATTTTTTTTCAGTATCATTTTTCGTAACCAGGAATTTAGTTTCTTTTTTTCATCAGTTGTATCTAAAATTTTTTTATAGTTTATTTATTCCGTTACAAATATGCTATACAGTATGTTTTAAAACCACAAAATGTGACAAAATATTTTTATTTTCTATAAAAAAAACAGTTATTAAATTTTTTTGTAATTTACTGTCCAATCTTCGGAGTGTCTTTTATTTAGAGGTTAATGTTTAAGATAGTATATATATATATATATATATATATATATATATATATATATATATATATATATATATATATATATATATATATATATATATATATGAGTGGGAGTTCGAAAGAGTGTCCTTTAAGTAGAGGGATTTCTAAAATTCTTTTCTAATTCAAGTTCTATTTTTCTTAACTTTCCCGAAAATAGAATCAAGAACGCGATTCAATCGGAGTATATTTCTTCCACACTTCTCAAAACCGAAGTCCGGATTAATAATTGCTACGTGCGGCCTTCTTGCATTTTCCTAAACTAGATATTCATTCTCACATGAAGAACTGAGTTGGATCTTTTGAATCTTTATACCGTTGTATAATAATTTTACTATCAAGATTATTTAAAAAAAGAAACGCTAATTTAAGGCTCTATCTCATGAGAAATTATCACTTGATTAACCATTCCTCAGGACGGCATTTTCACAAACCATTCGATGCATGTTCATGTCAAGCTTATGTCAGACGTGTCCGATTCGCTAAAATAGAGATGAAAATAAAGGAATTCTCTTAAGCATTTTCACCTTGTCTTACTCCTTCAGTAAGTTGCCTTCCGATAAATGACTGTAGTAAAGTTGTGTTGCCATGTAATCCCTAGCAGCAAAAAATGTTATATTTCTTATTTATGCAAGATTTTTAATTACATATTTTTATTTATAATTGAGATTTTTGTTTATAACTTTTTATTTCTATGATTTTTGAATTTGTGCAGGATTAAAAAAGTTATTTATTCCATGTATTACTCTTTGGTTCTTGTTCTAATATATAACCATTTTTTATAGAATTTTCAACTAGAGTGTGTATGTATATGTGTGTATAGAGTGTGGGTGGATATATTTATGTGCATATGTATGTATATATTTATATGTATATATTTATGTTATATGTATATATTTATATGTATATATGTATATGTATATATGTATATATTTACATGTATATATGTATATATTTACATGTATATATGTATATATTTACATGTATATATGTATATACTTACATGTATATGTATATATTTATATGTATATATGTATATATTTACATGTATATGTATATATTTATATGTATATATGTATATATTTACATGTATATGTATATATTTATATGTATATATATATGTATATATATACTTATATATATTATACATATAAATATGTACACACACACACACACATATATATATACTTATACGTGCATGTATATGTACATATTTATATGTGTGTATATGTATACGCATGTGTCTGCATGTATATATATATATGTATAAATAAGTATATATATATGTATATGTGCATGTATATATATATATATGTATATATAAGTATATATATGTATATATTTGTATGTTTGTATATATATGC
>CM063500.1:14714513-14757013 GCA_032207245.1 Pardosa pseudoannulata | reverse complement strand
TGAATTGCGTGACAGTTTAAAAAATAAGATATTATTTAAAAATGTTCTCTGAAAAATCCTTTGAAAATGTGTCTCCAACTGCATCGTGTATCTTATTTTCATTGAGAATTTCAGAAACTGGCAGCTAAGACACTATAAAGTTTTAATTGGTTACACCTCTTGAACTGTTAACCAGTGATCAGGTTAGAGAAGGGGGTTAAAAATGTGAAAAGCAGAGACAAACGGGGATTTTGACCTTTATCGTAGCTATCGTATTGACCGCTATCGTCTTTGGAGTTTTATACAAAATCTCTATATTTGTTTACAAATTTATTTTAATTTTTCCTTACACACATACATTATATATGGATATAATATCTTAAAATACCGTCCACATAGAATAATGTAGCCGAGTTGATTGATGCAGACTTACAAAAACATCTTTTATTTAGAAGACCAGATAACACACAAATCCCCGTAGGGAAAAAGAACACAAACAGAAATATTTGATTATAAATTGCATCGCGTTCTCAAAGAAAAAGCCTCGAAATCTGTGTGCTAGGCCTATTTATTAAGGAGCGTGGCTCCAGGAATGATGTCATTCCGGTAACCAATCAGTTGAATTTAATTACTTCTAGTTTATTCTAGAAGTTAGTACGTTACAAAGCGCGGGAAAAAATTAACGGGACAGCGATTCTAAATTTAAGATGCCAGGAAATGAGCGATAGCCGCCATATTTAAGAAAAATGTGTTTTAAAATTTTATTATTACATGTATATATATATATATATATATATATATATATATATATATATATATATATATATATATATATAAGTTTTTGAAACACAGTTTAAGAATCCAGCAAGCTACGTAGATGAAATTAGTTCGTGAACAGTAATCGGCGAGAGAGCGCCATCTATAAAGAAGGTAAGTCGTAGAAGAGAAAGCGTCTCAGGCAACGGTGGACTCTGGACGTTTAAGCTAGGTTCTTCTGAATTTAGATAGATAATTGAATTGATGTTAGTGTAAATATTGTTTTACTTGTACATTTAGTTGTCCGGTAGTAGTTTGTGCTCTGTACTGAAATTAAATCTAGCTGTTGAAAAATAAATTGTCTGTTTTGATGTGACTTTTAAAACAACACGGCAGTCTTCCCAAACACGATTACTCAGAAACGCAACGAGCTAGATGGATGACATTTGCTGGCTTGTTTGTCTCTGTCCATCCGTCCGTGTGTGAACCTTACAACTGTAAATCCGTGTCGGATCTTAAACTCAGTCAGTCAACCGAAACAGGTACTTAACGTAAACACATATTCGATGTGAGTGTATTGAGCAAATCGGGCATTCTCTCTCATCCCCTCGCGCTATCATTTTGGGTGCTTTGAGTGATTTATAAAGACGTCAATCGAAAGCACTGTGTTGAATCACGCATGAGTACAGTTTGTTCTGAATAAAGGAAGTAATAAGTGAAAATGTTATACTAACATAATCGGTTGGAGAATATATGATTCTACCCAGATCTTTTTCTTGCAAAATATGTCTTTAAATTTATCCGTCCTTGTTTATGACAACCTACTTGATATTATTGAATCTTTTATCCCTAACTTTCAATCAAATCATGCAGACATTCTTGCAAAATGTGTCCTTAACACTTTGCAATCCTATGACATCAACTCCTATGACTTGACATTAGTTTCTAATCTCAGGTGAGCCTTTGTGGAATATCAGTCTACATTTTTTTTCTCTACTCCCCCCCCTCTCTCTCTCTCTGTGTGTGTATGAGAAAGAGAGAATTTAGATATATAGATAATTTGGGAGTGAGTGAGAGACAGAGAGAGGGAGGGAAGAAGAGAGTGAAGGAGAGGGAAGAAAGAAGAGAGAGTGAAGGAGAAGGAGAGGAGAGAGGGAGACGGGTGCCGGAGAGGAGAGGAGGGAGGGAGGGAGGGAGGGAGGGAGAGTGAGAGAGGAGAAAAGAGAGAGAGCGAAAGAAAGAGAATGTAAAAATTTTGCATACGGTAACTTAAGGAATATACTATCAGAAAACTTTCTGCAATGAAATAGTTCAGTCACGACGAAAGCCCTCTTTACGGGCCGAGATAATTCTCAGGGGTTTTCAAATCTAAAGTCAAGGGCAAAAACCCCGTGTCTCTTTGCTTTCCCCTTTTTAGTCCCTAATCTAATCACTGCGACTACAGTTTATGCCCCCAGGGAAGGGGGTCTAACCAATTAAAACTTTATAGCGCCCTAGCGACCAGTATAGAAAATTTTGATCAAAAAGAAGATGCTATCTGAGACAAATTCTTACTTAGATTTTGCCGAACGATGACCGAATGGTTAGGGTGCTGGCCTCCGGAACCGGAGTTCGTGGGTTCGAATCCCACTGTGGCATGGATGTTTGTAGTCGTTCGGAATCGGCTTTAAGCAGTAGGTCCCAGTCTCATTAGTTTTCGTGTTGCAAAAAGTAGACCGTAGCGCTCCAAAACCAAACCAAACCAAATCTTACTTAGATTTTTACTTAGATTTTTATGTTAGCTTATCTCACAGTTTGTCCTATCCATATAATGAAGTGAGAACCCGCTGACCGATACTCTCATATAAAGATCTTTTGTGACTAAATCGGTGCCTTGTTTCTGGCCAAAACCACCTGTCGTGTACTCCGTCTTATGACACACACACACATATTCACATCTACATACATATATCTATCCATGAGAGAAATTTCCTAGTCCTACCTGGCGACATTTAACGCATCTGATACGAACCAATTAAATTATCGAAAAAGAATAACAATGATCCACTGAAAGCGTAATTCCACCAATCAGATAGTGGGAGTCACATTTTCCCCCGCTCCACATGCAATGATGGCGGAAAGTTTCTGTAGCGTCCATTGTTCTTTGATATCCCATCGTGACCGCCGGTATAAAAAAAGCTTCGAGTATAATAATATTTTCAATCGCGGTTGTAGGGGTAGAATGAACGACATTAACTGGTATCTGATGGTCATCCATGATGTTGGCTTACAACGGATTTTTCTTTTTTCTTCTTTATATTTTCATCAATGGTTTTCTGATGAGTGGATCAGCGATTGGAAGAGGAAGCCTTTCCGTAACGAATGGCCCGTTCCATTGACATTCAAATGGAATTGTTCTTTTGGAATATTGGAATTGCCATTCTCTCCGTGTCTGCTCCTGTCTGTGCACGTGAATATCTAAACAGGAAATATGAGCCAACTTTTTTTGACCAGAAATGTCGCGTGTTCTTTTTGAAGAGCATTCTTCGGCAATGAAATTCGGAATTTGTAATCTGTTTATGGCATTGGGAGTAATTTTGGCTAGTTCAAGCTCTTTTTGAGGCAAAGTGGTATGGAAAGATTGAAAGTTTTTACTTTTCCTGTATCCGAAGTACAGAGAAAGGTAAATAGATGTAATCCTTGAACGCCCTCCTCTTTTGTCGAGCTTTGCTTTTAGTGTTACATCTGCAAGACAACTGTTCTTAAATTTATTTTAAATTAACACTAAACATACCATATAACGGATCAAATGACCCATAAGGTTTATGTAAAAAAAATGCGATGGAAAAAGAATTAAAAATTCTTATTCTTTGTGCTTACAATACATAAAATTGACAATATACAATTTTGTTTAATAATAATAAAGTTTGTCTATTTCCTTCCAATTTCCATATTTCATACATTTATAATCAGAAAAAATAAAGTCCGGTCATTGGACTGGCTATAGTAGAAATAGGTATGTATTAAGTGTTAACAGTAATCAAAACAGATGCTTTAATTTAAAAAATGATTTATTGCTCATTAACAGGTTATTATAATCACAAAAGTCTCAGACTCAAGGATAGTTTTTTAGGGTATATTTTATTGTATAATAGCCTTTGTGCTAGTATATTTCACTTTATAATAGTCTTTATGCTAGTACATTTTACTGGATACTAGTCTTTGTGTTAGTATATTTTACTATATACTAGTCTTTGTACTAATATATTTTACTATATACTAGTCTTTGTGTTAGTATATTTTTACTATATACCAATCTTTATGCTAGTATATTTTATTATATACTAGTCTTTGTGTTGGTACATTTTACTATATACTAGTCTTTGTGTTAATATATTTTACTATATACTAGTCTTTGTGTTGGTATATTTTACTATATACTAGTCTTTGTGTTGGTACATTTTACTATATACTAGTCTTTGTGTTGGTACATTTTACTATATACTAGTCTTTGTGTTAGTATATTTTACTATATACTAGTCTTTATGCTAGTATATTTTACTATATACTAGTCTTTATGCTAGTATATTTTACTATATACTAGTCTTTATGCTAGTATATTTTACTATATACTAGTCTTTATGCTAGTATATTTTACTATATAATAGTCTTTGTGTTAGTATATTTTACTGTATACTAGTCTTTTTGTTAGGTTAGTTTACTATATACCAGTCTTTATGATAGTATATTTTACTATATACTAGTCTTTGTGTTAGTATATTTTTACTATATACCAGTCTTTATGCTAGTATATTTTATTATATACTAGTCTTTGTGTTGGTACATTTTACTATATACTAATCTTTGTGTTAAAATATTTTACTATATACTAATCTTTGTGTTAATATATTTAACTATATACTAGTCTTTGTGTTAGTATATTTTACTATATACTAGTCTTTGTGTTGGTACATTTTACTATATACTAGTCTTTATGTTAGTATATTTTACTATATACTAGTCTTTATGTTAGTATATTTTACTATATACAATTCTTTGTGTTAGTACATTTTACTATATACTAGTATATTTTACTATATAATAGTCTTTATGCTAGTATATTTTACTATATAATAGTCTTTATGCTAGTATATTTTACTATATACTAGTCTTTGTGTTAGTATATTTTACTGTATACTAGTCTTTTTGTTAGGTTAGTTTACTATATACCAGTCTTTATGATAGTATATTTTACTGTATACTAGTCTATGTGTTAGTATATTTTACTATAACTACTCTTTGTACTGGCATATTTTAAACAATATTTCCAAAATCCATTACATGCTAGAAGAAAAAAATTAGAAATTTGAACTGTGATATTTTATCCCCAAACCGATTTCTCATTAGTTTGAGTATCAACTACGAATTGAAATAGTGCAAACAAATTGAAAGAAGCAATTTTTTTGTTCACCAAGAAATAAAAAAAAAACAGAACCTAGGAAAAAAATATATGTAATATAATCACGATATTTTGATCCCAAACCAAATTCCTATTATTGGGTACATTAACAACGAATATTAATTACGCAAACAAATTAAACGGAACATTCCTTTTGAAGTCCATCAACGAGTATGTAAAGGTAAAAAAGTAGCTCGGACATTTAAATTTAGTACTAAAACACTAGTATTAATAAACCACGGATATAGAATACTCCGCTAGCGAGCGCTTTGAACCATGAACGGTCATTTTGACGCATGCGTGACTCCAGTTGCCAATTCTATAGAGTTCCGCCATGTCGTTGGCGATATTTATAAACTCAGACACAGAAAGTTCAACCCTTTTGTTCTGTCGCCGTCGTTATAAGATTCCAGTGATTTAAATCAATCGCTGGCGAACAACCTGTTGCCGTTTAGAGAAAGGCGTCCGGCGAAAGGTGTGTTGAAATTCATTAGCGAAATTCCGAATTAATGAAACCGAGAATGACCGTTAGATGTTTTGGGGGCTTAGAATACAATTATCTCTTATCGGAAAGAGAAAACTTTTTTTTGTTCTTTCGTTTAGATTGTTATCCCCCCTGCGTGACCTCTAGTCTAAGGTAGCATGAAATAGGAAATGTTTTCAATAGAATGTTTTTCTTTTTCTTTTAAAGAGTTTCATTTCTCTTACGGTGTAATCATCCTTTTGGAAGTTGAAATGGTTGTGACGTGATAGCTTAAGGGTTACGTTTTCGCGCTATCTTTAGCTTATGGATAAACTTAATCTGTCGTTCCAAGAAAAATGACTTCTGAATTTTTTTATTGACCTCGTGCTTTTTTCTGGCATTACCTATATACAGTCTGTTCCATAAGAGCATGTCGTCTATTTCTCCGAAAATTTAAACAAATTAATTAAAAATACATGTCAAGGCGCAGCAATAGCAAAACACAACTCCATGGACTAGACCAGGGGTAGGCAACGCGGCGCCCGCGGGCGCTATATAGATCGCCCCCGATCGATTTTTAATGCGCCCTCGCTGGACTAATGTAAATGTATGATAGCCAGAGCGATTTACTTACTCTTGTCAAGCGGCGATATACAGCAAGTAGTCAGTTAAGTTTAGGATTGTACACAGATTAGCAGTTTGCTAACCTTGAGCGTATCTAATAACACGCACGTATTTTTTGTTAGTGTGTGATCGTATTTCGAATAGACCACGCGTAGATCGTATTTAAAACTACCAAGTAATCCGAAATAATTCTTTTCTTTCAAAACCCTTCATGGATAAATGTAAAAGAAAAAGAACATATTATTTTAACTATGAATGGGAACATCTATATTGTTTCGTTGATTACAAAGGGAAGTGTATTTGTTTGTTGTGTAATAATAGTGTTGCGATTCCCACGAAAAGTAATATTGAACGACATTTTAAGACCGTTCATGACAATTTTGATAGTGACTATCCAATGAACTCTGAAATTAGAAGAAAAGAATTTGTTCTAATTGATAAATGTTGTATTCGAAAGTTGTTACTTAGCTCGATGACAGCCAGAGGTGAATTTATTAAGTTATGCTTCATTACTGTGATCTAAAGCTTTATTTGTGAAATTTTATGTTTCACTGGTGACAGTTATACTGGGCAGAGCATCTACCATGAATATGGAAAACGGATAATTCACGACAATACATTTGAAGAATCCACTAGGCTAGGTGGATGAAATTTGATTACTTATCTTTGTGAGCTGTCGTTTTGTGTGTGTACATGATTACTCAAGAACACAAGGAGCTAGATGGATGACATTTGCTTGCTTGCTTATTTTTGTTCATCTGTATGTGAACCTCAAAACTGTAAATCCGTGACTAATCTTAGACAAGAGAATAGGTACTTAACGTAAACACATATTCAATGTAAATGAATGCATTCAGCAAATCCTTTTTCCTCATCCCCTGGCAAAATCATTTTAGGTGCTTTTACGAATTTTTAAGGATGTGTATCGTGCTGCATGACGTGTAAGAATGTTACGCAATAAATGAAATTTTTATACAGACAGAATCAATTGGAGAACATTTCTGATTCTCCCCAGAAATTTTTCTTGCAAAATATGTCTTTAAATTATCCGTAGTTGTTTATGACAACCTACTCGATATTATCAAATCTTTTTCCATAACTTTCAAGCAATTCATAGAGCACGTTGTTGCAAAATGTGCCCTTAACTCTTTGCACTCCTATGACTGGGAGTCAGTTTTTAAACTCATGAGATCCTTTGTCGATTCTCTCTCGACATTTTTTCGACATAGATATGTTCACATCTACATGGATATATTGTGTCTATCCAAAAGCATCGTGTCACACGTAAATGCAGTTTATTTGGATGCTATGTCACAAGCGAAAACTTTAAATTGAAAAAATAGTTAGCAGGACATTCTCGATTGTCCTCTGGTCATATTCTTGCAAAATATATCCTTAAGTTTTCCGGTCTTGCTTTTGAAGTCCTACATGATATTATCAAATCTTTTCTTCCTAACTTTCAAGCAATTTATAGAGCACTTTCTTGCATTGTTTTGAAAAATTTTCAATATTACACGAGAAATCAGAGTATACTTTAACATAACACCACTGCCTGAACGCTGCTTTTTCAATACATATGTGTTGACGTGTGATAAGATCTCAAGAGATTTTTTTATGAATATTGATATTTTTAAGAAGCTTATAGTTTTCAGCACATTAAATATTTAATTTTCTAGAGTTATATAGATCCATTAGAATTAAGTTTTCAAGAAACACATTATCTTACGGATGGAGCTAAGAATGTAACGTTTGCAAAACACGACATAACAGGTTTTAGATACGCTAAGTAGCTGAAACCTGTAATGTCTAAGTGTTACGATAGAATCTTAAAATAATAGATAGAAATATCCGAAGAATGCTGAAGTTTGAAGCTTTGTTTTTGCGTTTAAGCTTCCGTTCATTCACGCGTTTAGACCGTGAAGTTGTTATTTAACGAGTAATATACCCTGCCATTAACAGACGATGGGAGTTGGGCGATAACCCATTATTACCATTGAAAGCCAAAACTCAGCCGTTTCGTCATCCATCTTTGGTCATGGAGCAACTTTTACAAGACATGATTAAACCGAAATATTATTTTTAAAGGGAATAACAAATAGCGATGTTAAGTGTTAAAATGGTTGTGCACCGGTTATATGGAATTCCTCTCTCTCAGAATTCCCTATTTTGGTTATCTCCTCTCTTCCTCTCTTTTTTTATCATCTTTTTATCTCCTGTTCCATGATACCCTTTCCCACACTGGACCAATAGAACCTCCTTAAAATTATTTTAATGTTTGAGTAAAACTCCTCAACTTCTGATATGATTAAGAACTCTTGCAAGTACCACTTTCTGTACCACTTGTATAGCCCCTCTAGGCTGATGATCAATATATATATATATATATATATATATATATATATATATATATATATATATATATAACATAGTGTGGCCTGCTATGCTACGAGGATGCAACAGAGTCGACAGGGTGTAGTCGTCACCGAAAAAGAATACGATTTTTCAGGAGAAGTTTTGTAGCATCTATATTAGGCAACGTGCAGAGCAAAAATCCAACAAAGGATGGTCTCACAGCCTTGAAGACGCTACCCGCTTGAGAAAGGAATTTGTTAACTCTGCAAATTAGAAGTGCTCGAAGTGCTCTTAACCATCAAAATAGGTTGGCGAGTTAAACTCTCCAACAGGAAGGAAAAAGAGTTTAACGCCGAAAGGTCTCTAAAAATATGATGAAATTGCGGATTTGGTGGTATTTTAATAGAGAAGTTAGTAATTTTAGTTTAGGATTAAAGTATTAAGTTTTTACATTACACACACATTATATATATATATATATATATATATATATATATATATATATATATATATAATGTATAATGTATAATAAGTCACAGCAAACTTGGCCCTTGAGTACTCATAAATAATTACATAATGGCTCTATCTTTCTGAACATCGACATTTTTCTTATCTGATTGGGATCAACTCTCTAGGTGGAATTTGCCTCATTACAACTATATTTTAAACCAGGTCCTCCTAAGATTTTTACAATGTAATGAGGTCCAACGTAGCTCTCAAAATTTTCGTTTACGTGTTTTAATTGAAATTTTAATTATATTTAGCTCATGGTAGGTTATTAATTACTTTTCTATATACAAGACAAACTTCAAAAAATTATATTGAATGTCATTTATTTTTTAAAGAAACTCTCAAAGCATAACTACTGCCATTTTACGTAACATAAATTAGAGTTCTATCGTTAAATCTAAGGAAAATAGTGGCTAAAAATGTCTCCCAGTCTTATATAACCCTAAATGATTCGGAAAGGTTCTAATCGGACCATTGACACCTGAAATGCTTAGCTTAACGTTTCGGAAAAAAATGAAGTCACTGCCGTTTCACTTTCGTTCATCGAATTTTCATTCAACCATTTTTCTTTTCTTTTTTCCCCCTCTTTCTCCCACTTCTCTTTAATGGCTCTTTTTTTTCGAATCTCTGTATGTTGACCTTCAGTCAAGTAAAGAAAAAAAGAACAAAGATACGATTCTGTGATGTTTCTCTACTCCTTTCAAGAATAAGAATGCAATGCGGAATGAACTCTCATTGGCTCAGCTTTCTACTATACGTCTCTTGCCGATTTACCGTTTATCAGCCAATGTTCCAAAATAATATATATATATGCATGTAGTAAGACGGACTTCACTATGGGTGGTTGCAATCATGGCCTATAAAAATGACACCGTTTTAGTTAAAGACCTTTATTAACAGATCGTTGGAGGACGGGTTCCCACTTCATCATAGGGGCAAGACAAACTGAGGGGTCAGCTAGCATGAATTATAAGAAAAATGCCCTTAACACCTGGGTCACCATCTCAGTCAAAATCTGTTTGGAAAATCTTTAGGAAAATCTGCCTCCGATAGCATGCATCTCCTTTTTGTTTGGAAATTTCCTAAATTGTCCGCTTGGGCAATTTAGAATTACAATTGGTTAGACCCTTTCTCTGAGGGCGTAAACTGTATCCCCAGTGGTCAATTTAAGTTAGGGGTTAAAAAGGAGAAAGCAGAGGGTTTGTTTTGCCCTTGACTTAAGATATGAAAACCCCTAAGAATTTTCTCGGGCCGTCTTTGGAGTTTTATAAAAAATACCTACATTAGCTTCCCCATCTAATTAACTTTTGCTTACATATATGTATATATATAAACATATGTAATTAATATATTATTTCTTGGGAGAAATCATTACTCAAATATCGTGTTCCAGAGCTGTACATTAGCGGTTAAACGGTTAAGCGAAGATTATTTGACTCTCTCTTTATGCAATATTCACTAGTGAATAAGCAAAACTTGTTTCTACATTAAAGGGCTGGCAGTAAAGGAATACCTGCGCTTCTTCAGATGCAGTTTGAATATAAATCTGGTTCTTAATTGAAGCAAGATAAGCTACTGTGCAGTTATCTCGTTTTGCTTTCTGTTATTAATCCCGAATGTTAATGAACGGTTTCCATATCGGTAGCGCCTTTTTGTTTCTTTATGATGAATCCATTCCTTGCCGTAACACAATATGCATTCATAATACAGTATTCAGACGCTGAGTGATTTATGAAGAGGAATATATCGCTATAATTGTATGATTAATGACAACCATCGGTTTTAAAAGTGAAGTATTCATTGTGCGGTTTTTATTCATCCGCTGTAGAAAAGTAAAAACTATTAATTACTTCTTAAACGTAAACAGATACATATCTTGAGAACAAAATGAATTCCGCATTCTCTGATAATATTACTGTTTATTTAAAAATAAATTGTAGTAATTATTTTTGATTTTCTTCTTGAAATTTATTCTGAAATACAAAGCAGTTACGTTTGAAATTATACATTAAATTTTTCGTGTATATGTAATGTGTTAAGAGCGTTATGATAATCCAAAAACTTCTAAACTTTATTGATCTTCTTGTTTTGTAACTCCTTGAATCTGAAAATGCAATTTTAGGAGTTATTTCTCTCTCTCTCTCTCTGACTGTCTGTGTCTCTCTCTGTATGTCTGACTGTCTGTCTGTCTCTCGGTCTCTCTCTCTCTCACACACACTCACACACAGAGGGAGAGAGACAGAGAGGGAGAGACAGATAGAGGATAGATAGAGGAAGACAGAAGGAGAGATAGATACGGAGGCGGAAAGGGAGAGAGATAGAGACGGAGACGGAAAGGGGGAGAGAGATAGATGGAGACGGAGACGGAAAGGGAGAAGAGAAATAGAGAGAGACGGAGTGGGAAAGGAAGAGAGAGAGATAGAGACGGAGAAGGAAAGGAAGAGAGAGACGGAGAAGGAAGGGAGATAGATAGATAGATAGATAGATAGATAGATAGATAGATAGATAGAGAGATAGATAGAGAGATAGATAGAGAGATAGATAGAGAGATAGAGAGATAGATAGATAGAGAGATAGAGATAGAGAGATAGATAGATAGAGAGATAGAGAGAGAGATAGAGAGAGAGAGAGAGATAGATAGATAGATAGATAGATAGATAGAGAGAGAGAGAGAGAGAGAGAGAGAGAGAGAGAGAGAGAGAGAGAGAGAGAGAGAGAGAGAGAGAGAGAGAGAGAGAGGGAGGGAGGGAGAGAGTGAAATCGACTACGTTATGATTTAGAGAAAAGTATATTAAATACGTATATTATAAAAAAAAATTTAGTTTTTTTTAAAAATTAAATTTTGAGTTATTTCCGGCAACCGGAAGTATCAGGTAAACTCTTTTTCTGGTTACTAATTTGGTACATCGAAATACTGAATGGCTACGGTTGCATTTGTTTTAAATCTTTGTACATAAAATTCTTTGGAAATTCGTCGTCTAATCTTAATTGAATCATTGGGCATCCTGCATCCAGGCTTATTCCCTTTTTTCGCCGTACTCGCATGTATTTCCAAATCTGATTTGTATTTGTTTTTTTAACTTTTGATGGTCAATTTTATAATATTTAATTTTTAATCTTTCAATTCTTCAATTTTAATTTTTAAAACTATTTTTTTTAATACTCAGTTTAGTACTTTGCTTTAGTTTGAATTCAATTGGGTTTGGTTCCCTTATTTCCTTTTTAATATTTTAATACTTTTCAATCTTTAAGTTCACAATTTTCATTTATGTACTGTACGTTTTTCATATATTCTATTTCTCTTTTACGTTTTTAATCATTAATTTTTAATCAAACTTTTGCTGCTTATCGTTTTATTTTTTTTCTCTAATTTTTCTACCTATTTATTTGTTTTTAAATGTTTTTTCTATTAGTTGTAGGCATCTTTCTTTTTTAACTTAACATCAAAACTGTTTTTTTATTAAAAATTGTGTTGTTCTATTATGTTTTTTGTCTTGTTTGGCGCAGTTTGCCCCAAGAGGATTTAGCTCCACTAAATTTCAACCAACCAACCAACAGTTTCTGTTCGATTTCTAATGATTTTATTTAAACCCAAAAAATAATGTTTTTTTAAACAAAAAGGATTTCTTGAAACGAATTTTACTTTTGAAGAGAGAGAAATTCTACAGGACTGAGTGGTCAATTTTTTTACTAAGAGAAATATATATTTAATTTAAAATTATATTAAACAAAATTTTGATATAACCTTTTATGAAAGCAAATGATGTTACGATATACGGTGGTTACTGGCCATATTTATTTCTGTAGCTCCCTGCTGTCCTATGGAAAATACTGTTTTATGTATAGAGAAGTTTACGTTTAAAGATTTCATTAAATAAATTTTACATACAGAGTTAATATAGCAGAAAAATCTTCAGAATTATTTCTAAAAATTCATGTTCATGAAATGCCATTATCTGCGTCTAAAAAAGATTATATCAAAATTTTCACAAAATAGTTAAAATTAAATGCATTTTTCTTGTTCTTTCCTAAAAATTTAGGCACAAGTACCATTGTAGAATTTCTTGTTTTAATATGCGGTAGAAGTTGTTTCAAGACCTTAAATACAAATCGATCACAAATAGGATAATTTTCCCTATAACATAGAACTAGAGCAGGGATGAGCAAACTACGGCCTGCGGGCCAAATCCGGCCCGCGGATAGAATTTTAAGTTGCCGGTCCGAGGCAAATTAAATGAAATATATATTTATACATTATATATCTATCCCTTTTTCCATTTTGTTTAAATATTATATCCCAAATTTATTATCTCAAGCCCAGAAGATCAGCGGTATATTTGCTTCTTATATCTGAACAAGTGTTTTCAACTTTGAACCTTAGAAAGAATAATTTCAGAAGTAGACTGACAGATGAACATTTAGCCTCCTTCCTTAAAATCGGTACATCTCACTTCGAACCTCAGTATAAGGAACTTTTAAAAATAAAATCGCAATTTCATTCATCTCATTAACATATTTAAACCGTAATACTTGTATATTGTTTTTAATATTTTAGAAAAATTTGTCTTGGCCCGCCAAATTTATTTTCTTTCGATTTTTGGCCCGCGACTGAAAAGTTTTGCTCATCCCTGAACTAGGGGTATCCAATATGGTCGATGCCCAATCCTAGGCAGTAAATATCGAACTCATTAGATCTAGTTTAGCAAAAATGTTAAACATGCTTGAAAATGATTGACCATTTTCAAAATGTTAAATACTAGAGCTGCATGATATCAGAAATTTAATATTGCAATATATCCCCGAATTGATATTATTAATATATCGATATACTACATTGAAACTACAAAAAGACATAAATGACATATCGTTGACATTTTCATTTATTATTCTGTTATTTCAATTTCTAGATATACCGTAAAACTTTCAAACATCGCATTTATTTAATATAACTTTGATGTTTTGGGCAATCAACACAATTCCGAGCATTCCTTTTGATTCCTGATATTCACCCAAAATACTTTTATCTATGCATCTTATACATGCATTAACTCTACGGCACCTTCACTTCTCTCTATTTTCTTTGCTTAAGGTATTCGTCTACGTTAAAAACGTCATTTTTTGCCCCAAAATCATATTTTCTTTTATTTTTCTATTGTAAAATTTCAACTTTCAGGCTTCTAAACCTGTTTTTGTTTTGTCTCTACGGCAGTTTAAAGAAAAGTTACATCTGTTTAAACATCAGTGACAACTGTCAAAACAAAATAGAAGTAGCGAATTCGGAACGAGAAGTTGTGAATTTAAAGCCTTTTAAAGAGCATTTCTTTTTTACAAAACTCTTTTTAATTTTCATGAATATTAGTTTAAACATTTTTCTGGTATAATTAGCAACTTGGCAATTAGAAAATTTTGAAGCAAGAAAGTGTGGGGGAATTTTAAACATGTATTTTAGTTTTTTAACAGTTAAAGTTGCTTTCATAAACTTCAAATGCGTTTTTCTCAGAACGGTATTTTTAATAAAATGTTGAAACTTGAAATGTGATTTCTTAAAAAGTTCTCAAAATATTGTGTTGAAAATTATTCTGAATGCTTTTGATAGTATTTATTAGTGAATGACCTAAAAGCTTTAAATTTGGATAATTTTTAATGATATACTCATAGTTAAATATAAAGGTAATGAAAATTAGTTAAAAATTCAATGTGTATGATTTTGAAGGACTAAAATTTTTTACCCAATGTAAATTAAGCAAAGATTTTAGGTGATTCACTAGTCTAGCGTACTTCTCGGGTTGACGGTTCTGTCCCCGACTCAGCCAATCTTTTCTAAATGTCTAATTAATTTAATATTTTCTGATTTTTCTTTTAAATTCTTATTCCTAAAGTTGTTTTATTATTTTCAAAATTATTTATTATTTTTAAAATAAATGTTTATTATTTTTTCAACTTTTTATGACTTAAACTTTCTTCTCGTAATGTAATAAAATGTAATAATAGCCTAAGTTATCTGTCCGCGTGTCCTCGAATTTATGAAGCGGTTTGACGTGGTATGGATAGAGCATCCATATTGGATTTTTGATGACTTAGGGTTAGCAAAATTCAAAGCCAGTAAATTTATTTTTTCCCTAAAGTATAGATAAGATTCTAAAATAAATTGGTATGAATAAGCGTCGTATCACAGCGAAAAATACTGCCTTCTTTAAAACGTTCGAAATTCACCTCGTCCCCCTTTTCGAGCATTTAATGCCATTATATCAAGCCCTATTTTAGGAGCAGGCGATTAAATTTATCAATTTGTCACATAACAAATAGGTAAAAATAACATTTTTTTCTAGCATTATGACATCATTCCTTTAACTATCTCATTTAATCATTTATTTTAGATTATTTAAATATCATCTGCATGATTTCCATCCATTTTATCACTGGACTTAGATATGACGTCAATAATTTTCTTTTATATTTGGCTTAAATAATAGATTAGGTACATATGTGATCATTTTAATCGATTATTTTTGTAGAACGATAATTCTCAGCCAAAAAACAAATAATTTTTTTTACCTGCCCCATAGGGTACTTTACAATTCTGGAAAATTAAAAATTTTACTGATCCCATCATAGGACGGGCTATATGCTAGTTCTCTATAATAATATAAAAAATAAATCTAAAAATGTAAAAACATGAAGTAGTTTCTATGTTTAACCCTCTGACTGCTCAATTTGTAAACCGAGATCTCTTTAAAAATTCCGCATTTTTTTGCATAGTTTAAGTATATATATATGTGTGTGTGTGTGTGTGTGTGTGTGTGTGTGTGTGTGTGTGTGTGTGTGTGTGTGTGCATATATATACATATATACATATATACATATATATATATACATATATATACATATATATATACATATATATATATATATATATTACTATCTATCATTCTATTATCTAATATAACTATAATAGTTCTAGTCATATAAATCTATTTATAACCTAATTAAATGTCTAATACTGTGTATAATTTATTCCACTGGTTAAACGGTGAAAAGGCGGAATGTGCTTCTTATAAAGGAAGAAAAACACATGCCCGCGAAAATCGCGGGATGAGCAGTCAGAGGGTTAAAGAAAAAAGTCTCCGAACGTAGACGGATACCTTAAAACACCCGTTTTTATCTTGCAATACATTTCAAGCACGTTAGGAATCGCTACTGTTTGGTCCTTTCAGTCCAGGAACTAATTCTAGATGGAGGAAATTGGCCGCTCCTTCCCGGGTTTTGAAATTGTCTACTTTTCTGTAATATCGAAGAGAAGGCATCCTGTTAGTATTTGCAAACAATGCCTTCTCTGTTGACGAATGGGCATTGGAATTGCTTCCTGCCCGGGTTCAACCGATCCTACGGAAGATTCTTCCGCATTTTATTAAAAATAAATTTTCCTTAGTGCGCTTGGTGTTTGGGGGGAAAAGTAGGAAAGTTAGTGGGCTATTGTTCTCCGATAGATATTGTATGTGCGTATATTTAAATACATGAATACATATTCATTGTGTTTATACATATAAACTCAAACACACATATACACGCATTCATTTATTATATGCACACACACATATAATGCTTATATATCCACACACAAATACATATATAACATTATATATATATGTATATATGTCTGTATCTTTATATATAAAATCTTCTGTCTATGTGTTTGTAATACAATACCTCCTAAACGGATGGACTGATTTTGATAAAATTTTGCGTTTGTAATTAAGTTGATTCGATAGAAAATGTTTTTTTTAATTAAATTAAAAGTCCAGATTTGCGCGTTTATTGAAATAATGATAATGCCTCTTGAAACCCTTCACTGCCAACGTATCTCTGGTGCAGTGGGGTACAACGGGTTTCAGTACGAATCCCCCTACAGGCGATGCGGGAATTTTAATTTAATTTAATTACGTTTATGATTACTGTACGCGTCGTGGCTTTAAGTATTTTTAAAATAGTTTTTTTTCCTTATTTTTCGATCAAAACCGTCCAATTTATAATTTATTTAAAAACATTTTATAACTTTTAAATTTCCAACGTTAAAACAGGACAAAGTCTCTTGGTTTGTCATATATATATATATATATATATATATATATATATATATATATATATATATATATATATATATATATATATATATATATATATATATAAAATATCCGCAAGGATAAATAAAAAGTTAATTTTAAATCTAAATTGATTTTTTTAATCAACCTTCCCGTTCTGTGGTTCTGCATCGACTGATGTAAAAACTAGTTTTTATTTGTCTAAATATTTCCAGAATCTATGTAGTAGACAAGAACTTTCGGCTTCGTTTTTCTGTATATACCGTTATTTTTGTACTCACAAACCATGTTGTTACACTAACCCGTACTAGTACGTGTCCGGTGCTCAAGTATCAATCGTCAGTAAAAGGTACTAGTACGTGTCTCGTGCTCAAGTATCAGTCGTCAGTAAAAGGTACTAGTACGTGTCCCGCGCTCAAGTATCAATCGTCAGAAAACGTACTAGTACTTGACGCGCGCTCAATTATCAGTTGTCAGAAAACGTACTAGTATGTGTGCCGCATACAATGTGTTAAAATAGTACCTATTTCTCTTAAAATATTTTTCAAAAATAATTTGTTTCTAACATTTTGGTGACAATAACGAACAAAATTAAAGAGAATTTTTTTTCCCAATTTTAAAATTTTTTTCTCAAATATATTCCACAAGGGGTTATAAAGTTGACCACCAAAATGGTTTTTCATTTGGTTTGTAATCCTTTTTGTCCTGAATAAGTTATTACTGACTAATCATCGCTATATAGTTTTACGTTATTTTTGTGCCTGTTCTCGAATAAAAGCTACTTTTTGCATCAAGGACCAGACGTTGATTCATTTTCATATCAATATTCTGGACCATATGTCCCGACATACCATCAGTAACGTCGAAAATGAGGTAAGATGTACTGTTTACGCTCTAAAGTGTTCTATTACGACACTCACCCATGTAAATCGAACACAAAAGTGATATTTATAAACACCTATTAGTTCCAGTACGTATGACTCGCGTAACTGGATGGTAGATATATCTTTTTGAAGGACTCGAAGTAGAACTTTAGAGTAGGAGACAGTGACACAGCAATTTGCGTAAAAATGCTCGTAAAATCCAGATCCACTTATTAGTGAGACAAGTTTAGTTGGGAGAGATATGGCCAACTTCTGGCGGTACCAGAGGTAATTTATGACTATAATAACAGCAATTTGCGTGACTATTTCTTGAAAATTTCACTTTAATTCCCTAATGTATTGGCTTCAAAGTTTTCTAACCTATTCGGATGGTTAAAAATTCTGGACGTTAACTGGAGAAACATCGTCTTAAGTTTTGATTCTCTCTGTAATTTAAATGCGTCTCCTCTCCTTTTTAAAATCTTTTAATCTTCTCCTGTTTTTTCCGTTTAAGCCATTCTGGGCCTTTACCTCTTTCTCCAAGTTCTCGCTTTACTTTTGTTAATCTAAAAATGTATTTTCTTGCATGTTTCATGTATTCCTCTGCATATTTTAATAAGAACCTACTTTCCTAATTGGAGATTTCTAACTTAAGACATTCTAGCTCTGCGTTGGTATTTCTGCTAGTGAGTGTATTCTTTTATGTAAAGTGTCTGTACTAGTTTGCACACACGACCAGTGATTGATGATGTGCAAGTATCCCGATGAGACAGTCCACCCTTCATCATTATTTTGGAGCATAAAAATATCATTATACACATGTGTGTATATATATATATATATATATATATATATATATATATATATATATATATATATATATATATATATATATATATATATATGAAGGAGAGAGACTCAGGGCACAAACTCTTACTATGAACATTAGTTTAATTAACATTTAAGGGAATTATATACAGAGGGGTCTAGGGATAAACTTGGCTAATTATGGCTCGATTAATCATCTTATTCCTCTCTCCCACACACGTCACTCAGAACTCGGCATTGTATATACATTCTTTCTAAAACCAACTGTTGTCAACTCCGGAAGTCGAACTGATGACTTGGCGATGGACTCTGCTGCTCTGGAGCTGTAGTACTTCGTTCAGCAGTGGGTAAAAGGAATATATTCACATATATATGACACGGACAAGTGGTTAAGAAATGGAAGACTTATTTTATTTCGTATATAAAAATTTCTTTATTGTAATCCTTCTTTCCATGGCTATGCCGTTTAGATATTCTCTGTTCTCATACTTTACAATGACAAGCGTGGAGGATGTTATCAGCCCGAGTTTCGGCCCAGAACTGTCTTTTGTGGCGTTGCTATCTAAGCAAATTCCTATGTCTGCTTTCGCCCCAACTTCTTTACTCGATATAGTTCCGCTGGAGGGTGTGTCTTTCTCCTATTACGTTATCGTTAATAAGTTCTATTTTAAATTATAACTCGCTTAATTCTTAACCCCCATTTTTAAACGTGACATATATATATGTATATATATATATATATATATATATATATATATATATATATATATATATATATATATATATATATATATTTATAACCTAAGAATTAAATAAAATGAAAATTAGAAACATAAACAGAACAGAATAAATACAGACACTCGCACACACACATTATACATACATATATGTCTTCAAAGTTTTGACTCTCATTTTTTGTAGTATTCTAGTACTTATTTGATTTACTGGGGCTATAATTCATTAATAAGTCCACTAATACACCTCAATGAAAATTTATTATTTCAACAAAAACTAGTCAGAGACCGCATTCCACAAAAACAAATAAATTTATTTAATTATACTAGAAATTGGGACGGTATTTTTACAGCATCCATTTAGGTCAAGTATAGAGCTGTGGATTAATTATTTTTCGAAGCCACCCAAAAGCGATCCCACGAGTGAGAATTAAGTATGTATCTGTCAGCTTTTCTCGAAAACCCAAAATCGATAGCTTAGAAGAAAAATCAACAACAGGTGGCTAAGAAAATGGGGCACTGTGATGATTTATAAGGTTCAAATGAGATCGCTTTAAAGAGATACACATATTGCAACTCAGTGATTTTATTCATGGAAAACGTTCTGCTCTTTCAAAACCGGCAGATCTATTTCCATTATAAAACGGGAATTAAAGTTGATGGACATAATTTAGTCCTTATTCATATAATTTTTAATATATTACACACACACACACGCACACACACACACACACACACACACACACATATATATATATATATATATATATATATATATATATATATATATATACATATATATATATATATATATATATATATATATATATATACTGGTGTGCCAAAACTACCGCATAAACTCTGCACAGCTCGATTCCTCGTTGGGTGTACATAAAAACTGCCCAAAGAAGCGTTCCTGTACGATCCATAGTTTACAAGTAAAATACGAAAAGCAAAGTATGACATCACTGCCGGTGCAAGGAAAAAACACTTTATCGGACATATCAACAACAGTATTTGCATATCTTTCGAGACGATAATGTTTAAAACGTTCACCGCGTATATCGAGTCATGCACGTGCGCCATGTTTGTCCTGTCCCTATGATGAAGTGGGAACCCGTCCTCTAACGTTATCTTAATAAAGGTCTTTAGCTAAAACGATATCATTTTTATGGCCATGACTGCAACCACCCATCGAGAAGTCCGTCTCATTACACACACACATATATATATATATATAATGTAAAAATTTAATACTTTAGTCTTAAACTAAAATTAATAACTCCTCTATTAAGAAAACACCAAATCCGTGATTTCGTCATCTTTTTAGTAGCTTCTTATCGTTAAACTCTTCTTAGAAAAATCTTCTTCCTGTTGGAGAAAAGTAACTAGCCATCCTACTTTGCTGATTAAGCACATTCCTTTTCTCACGCCTGTGACATCTCCAAAGTTATAAAAGGCCGCACGACCATTTTTTGTTGGATTTTGCTGTTGGAAATGTTAAATAAAGATGCTGTTAAAGTTTTGATAAATCTTATTCTCTTCGCCGACGACTACACCCCTTCGACCATGTTACATCCCTGAAGCATGGCATGCTACGCTATGTTTCATATATATATATATATATATATATATATATATATATATATATATATATATATATATAAAATAAAACGCTATATTTACCGTAACTAACCAACTTAATTAAAACGATATTCTAAATTATTTTTTTGGCTATTCTTTTCCTAAAATTACGCCATTTGGCAAAATGTCTTTGTTTTTCCTTTAACTGTGGTAAACTCTGATGACTTTGAGAACATTAAATTAATATTTTATAAGCTCTTACCTAGCTCATTTACGTCACTTAGTTTAGCTTTTTAATCGTCTCCATGTGATTAATTTTAAAACTCTGAAAGGTTGGATCCTGTGCGTCCTCACGGCACTGTATTTGTGAATGTAAAACGCTTTGGCAGTAGAGTGCCAAAGATGGGTTGTCTAATTAATGCTGTTTCTCTTTACCGTTATGTTCTCCCCGTCTTTCACCATTTGTAAAGCTTGAGCGTTGCTTGGCGCCATAAAATTCCTAGGCTGTTTTCCTACTCATGCTACGTTTTGGCGATCGTCCTGGGTTCCCGCTGACGGGATTTTTCCACTGACCTCGCCATGCACGGTATTAATTGGGCATCATTTTGGCCAAAATTGGGGAATAGGTCACTCGCTTTTTTTTTCTTCCCCATTTTGCTTTTGGCGTCATGTCGAGGGACGAGTATTTTTTCAGTCAAAATGTAACAGAAAATAATACATGTTCCTATAAGCCAGGGGTGGGCAAATATTTTTAATCGCGGGCCAAAATGAAATTTTCAAAATGTCTCCCGGGCCGGAGGACAATACCGCGTACGCTGTGCACACGTGAATGTTCTGGGTAGAGTTTTTTCCCTGCCCAACATATTTTTTTTGACAAAAACACTGTCAGTATCATTTTAAAGCTTTTGGACAGAGAAACTTGACAGTTAATAAAAGAAAATAATAATAATAAATTGTCTTACTTAGGTGTATATGCGAAAAATTTGTGCCCACTAAAATATGTCACAGAATTTTTAAAGAAATATGATCCATTATATTAAATTAATGGTCATTAAAAAATTAGTTAATGAAAGATTTTATTTTGATATTTATTTATAACTTAACGATACAAGTATTTTAAACAGTACGCGTGCAGCGGTCTGTCGTCCCTCGAAGAGTGAGAGGAGTTCACGTTCAATTCTATGTAGTAAGCCGATCACACGATTTATGAGAGTATGTATGTTGCATACATTAAAGTAGGGATATGGTTACAGCTGTTCAAATTATAATACTCTCTATTATTTATATATTTTTCATTATTTATATGTACACTACGCATACAAATACTGTTGATTTCAACAAAATCGCATATAAGAGATTAAAAAAATTGCATGCAGGATTTTTCAACGGGCCGGATAAAGTAAGCAAAAGGGCCGGATCCGGCCCGCGGGCCGGCTTTTGCCCACCTCTACTATAAGCTAAGGAATGGGACTCTTTTCTATTCTTTAATTTTAATTTACCATTGTTTTAAAATCGAAGTATAATCTACCATATGAATACACTGAATTGTGTCTGTCGTCGTATATTTCCACTAAAGAACCGGTGAAAGGTTATTTCGTCTTAACGGAGAAATGCCATTACTGTCGTACATTCTCCATGAGTAACATGATTACTATATCCAACAACACAGTAATTCTACAGATACTACAAGTTTGTAGTGGGTAAAAACACCTATTTTTCACACATACATGCACACTCGCTGAACAATGGCCAATTGGTTAGAGTGCTGGTCTTCGGTACCAGAGTTCGTGGGTTCAAATCCCACAGTGGCATGGCCGAACGATGGCCGAATGGTTAGGGTGCTGGCTTTTGGAACTAGAGTTCGTGGGTTCGAATCCCACTATGGCATGGATGTTCGTAGCCTTTCGGAATCGGCTTTAAGCAGTAGGTCCCGGTCTCATTAGCCCTCGTGTTGCAAAAAGTAGACCGTAGCACTCCAAAACCAAAACCAAACCCACAGTGGCATGGATGTTCGTAGCCGTTCGGAATCGGCTTTAAGCTGTAGGTCCCGGTCTCATTAGCCCTCGTGTTGCAAAAAGTAGACCATAGCACTCCAAAAACCAAAACCAAACCATACACACGCATGCATATATACACATACATATACACACAGATATACTGAAGTGCACACAATCTTTTTTTCAAGTTCCTTACCGAAAATCAGAAAGAAGGTTAAAGGTTTCGTTTAAAATCAACTCACGTTCAGCTATTCTATTTTGATACAAATAAGTTGGTCTTTTGAGATTTTTTCTCGATTATTTATTTTTTCCTGTGTCAGATTAGGACAGATAATTCGAGCAAGTTCGCGACCTATATGGATAAGAATACTTTTTTCCTTAATGAAAATAAGGAAAGGGGATCGGAACTTCGCGTGTGATGCCATCCTGAGGATGAAAAATGATTCTTAGAATTACGTATGTCACCAGATAGCATGTAAGCTGGAGGTGAGTTATATTTCCAACGAAGTAAGATGTTATATTTAGGAGAGCAACTATGTAAATGTGTTTGAGAAATAAGCATTAATCTTTCTGGAGACTTCGACGAATAAACTACTGTAAAGATCGTCTGAAAATTTCGTGTTTATTACCAATTTATACGGCGAGAATAGGCTAGCACAAGCAAACATTTTATTTTCATCTAAAAGTAGTTTATATTATCAAATTAAAAAGTAATATGTAGATTTTTTATAGGTAATAACATATTTGAAAGATGAATAACAGATATAAACCTGATGATCATCCAAAAAATACTTTTAAATGCCGCCCTTTTGCAATAGTGTACACACATACACACACGCGTGTGTGTGTAAGTGTGTGTAACTGCTGCAATTATTCGTCACACGTGAAGAATAACTGCACTATACGATATTTTTAAGTTGTAGGGCTTACGTGGCAACGAATCTTTTTGTAAGTCATTTTGTAACATTTTTGTAAGTCATTTTGTAGTCACCTTTTTGTAAGGCAATTCTCCCGAACTTTTCTGCCGAATAATGGCCGAATGGTAGAACGTTACTCTTCGGTACCGGAGTTCGTGGGGTCGAATCCCGCTGCTGGCATGGTTGTCCGTAGCCGATCAGAATCGGCTTTAAGGAGTAGGTCCCGACCACATTAGCCCACGCAAGCAAACCAGTAGGCCATAGGGCTCCAAACAAAGCAAAACCTTTAAATTCTTAAGATCGGGCCAAAAACATCCTATACTTTTATCTTGTAGTTGGAGAAGCAGAGCGATGGTCGAGTGGTATGGTGCTGCTCTTCGCTACCAGAGTTCGTGAGTTCGAATCCCATTGCAGCCATGGATGTCAAAACCATCCTTAAGAAGTAGTTCCCGTTCTCATTAGACTTCGTGTAGTAAATCAATAGACTCTAACAAACTCTAACTCTCTTCAAACTAAACTAAACTAATCTAAACAAAACCTATAGACGAAGAACTGATTGGTGCGTCTTGCGCAGATAAGAGACAACCGTATATCTGTTTCTGGTGAAAATATCTTGATGAGGGGCCGGGAATAATCACGTGGAAAATTTCCCCTGAGTGAGTATGAAATGGGGATTCTGTTGTGCCCTATAACGAAAACGAGGGAGAAAATGTGCATATAAACATTTAAAACAAAATAACTATAGTAAAGATAGAATATTCTTTACATGGCCAAATTAATGAACGAATCGCCAAAATTTTTTTTTTTAGAAATTCAAACAAATGTAAAAATTTTATATTGATCTTAATGTTTTTGCTTTTCGATGTGTATAGTATATAAATTCATAGAAATTAGAATAATGAAAAGCCTAATTTAAATCTACATTAAAAATTTGAACATGATAGTAAGAAGTGTTTCCGTTTGCGTATTTTTATTTTATAGAAATCCACACGAATAAACTTTTGAAATAAAAAAGATCTTTATATGAATTGCAGATTCCCGAATTTTGAATTACTTACTTTATTCTCTAATTTTTGGCTATTGCTTTTAATGCGCATGGTTTTGAAATTTTGTTTTTCTTGAATTGCACTACACATTAAGCAACAAGAAGCTTGGAGATGGAAATTAAAATCACGCGATTGGAAATACTTTAGTAGCAAATGTTTGAACTGTATGCGAAATACATATTTGTAAATTCTGAATTACTTCATTCTTTAAATTTTGGCTATTGTTTTTAATACGCATGGTTTTGAAATTTTGTTTTTCCTGAACTGCACTACACATTGATCCCACAAGAAGTTTGGAAATATAAATTAAAATCACGACATCGGAAATACTTTTAGTAACAAATTTTTTAACTGTATGTGAAATATATATTCACAAATTCTGAATTACTTACTTCATTCTTTAATTTTTGGCTATTGCTTTTAATGCTCATGGTTTTGAAATTTTGTTTTTCCTGAACTGCACTACACATTGAGCATACAAGAAGCTTGGAAATGGAAATTAAAATCACGCGATTGGAAATACTTTCAGTATCAAATTTTTGAACTATATGCGAAATATATATTCGCAAATTCTGAATTACTTACATATTCTTTGATTTTTGGCTATTGCTTTTAATGCGCATGGTTTTGAAAATTTTTTTTCCTGAACTGAACTACACATTGAGCACACAAAAAGCTTGAAAGTGGAAATTAAAATCTGTTTCTACAGTACCGATCAGCAAGTTTCCACTGATGTTTATCACAGTAGCATGGCCTAACTGAAGACTTGAATTTCTTCAAAGAAGTTACACAAAAATGTAAAGACATCAAAGTTAATTTTTTTCTTTCTCAAAAACAACGTAAATAACAAACAGTTAAACAGAACATCCAAAACAGTTGGCCTATAATACAAAACTAAGTTGCAAATTAAACATTCTGGCAAGTGACTAATTTATGATTACCGATGAAAAAAGAACTATCGACGAAGCAAAAACACGACGAGCAACAAACATCACCAGGCCATAAAACAAGAAAAGCTGAACGTAAAGTGCCCCTTTTATATACTCCTTGATTTCGTAAATTTTACAGCTATGCACATGAAAAGACCACCGATCATACTAAAAACGATTTCCAAATTTCTAACTAAAGTGCTCTCACATGGGCTTCAGACATGAAAAATAAAACGAGATCAAGTAACCAAGATTAAAAATAGTTAAATTCCCGTGATTTATGTTAACCTTTATCAGATTGAAATTTAATAGAAACCAACTTAACCCACTTAACTTAAACACACTTGCTTAGTGTCAAAAAGATTAAATTATGATTAAAAGTTTAGCGAATTACAAGGAATGGGATCCGTGTATTTGGTAACAAAATCCCGACATTGGAAATACTTTTAGTAACAATTTTTGAACCGTATGCGAATTATAGATTCGTAAATTATGAATTATTCCCTTTATTCATTAGTTTTTCGGTGTTGCGCAAATATATCAGATTTTTGACTAGTCAGAAAAATAGGTATAGCTGCAGGAGATGGGATTTTAGCAAGCTCAATAAGTGCAGTGGGTGGTCTCGTCTGTTACAAAGCTACTTTGAATGGTCACGATACAAGAAAAGTGTCTGATTTATAAAACATATCTTCTTAGTTTGAGAACTGCGCATTGATTAAATGAATGTTAAGACAACCTAGGAAGAGTCACGCTGAGACTTTTAATATTTATAGATTTCCAGACTGTGATACATGCTTGTATAGAGACCCCCCTGACATGGAGTGACATTTTTATAGCGGCAGCAAATCACCGAGAACAGATGTGATTTCATCACCGCTCAAGTTACGACTCCGTAAAAATACACAGAACATTTTTCCTCTAATCAGAATGAGTTTATTTATGAGTAGGTAGTTCTGCCTATCAGTAAAAGTCCTCTATGTGTCTAAAGAAGAGTGTTCATTTGTTTGCTTGTGTATAATTTATGGAAATCGTCAGTTTTATATTCTGTATAAATAAAATTTAGCTTTATTCTAAGTTGGTAAATTTTTACAGATTTCACCTGGGAACAAAATAACAAGAATATCAAAAATTTACTTTAGATTTCAGAAAAAAACTATAGACGATCGCAAGTTCGTGGACGTTCGAAATCGGCTTTAAGCAGTAGGTCCCGATCTCATTAGCCCTTGTGAGTAAAACAATAGACTGTTAAACTTTAAACCAAACCAAAAAACTTACCTTTATCTCTAAATTAGGGTTCCTCAAAAGCGTGTTCCGATGAACCGTACGTTTCTGCCTGATTCCAGGGGGTTGCTCGAGAAAGTTTTAAACAACATTCGAAATTTTAAAGAAAATCTGTAAATTTATTTTTGATGGCAGATTGGTTGGTAGTTAAATCGATTCCCCGACATCTAATATTATCAATATTAACATACCGCATAGTTTATAATTTGAAATATAATTTCGGTTCAAACTATGAATATACAAGTATAAATTTATATATCTTAAGTTCAAAAATTACAATTCGAAATTAATTTAAATTGTTTGCGAAAATTAATTTATTTCGAAGTCAAAATAAATAATTAAAATTAGAGGGCCGCATGAATCCCACAAGCCACTAGTTGGAGAGAGCACTGGAATCGACTGATTCGAGTTTTCCCTGTCTGGAATAGCCGTTATTGAACTTCTCCCGTCTCTCGGTGGTACGCGTGCCGGCCCGAACGGTCCCTCGGTCTGACCGCACGCGCCCCCAGGCGGTACAGGTCCGGTGTGCGGCACTCTCATCGTGTGCCGAGGAATGCCGCCGCTTACTACGTTAGTCGGGGATGAGATTGATTTGTTTATGTGGTTGCTTTATTTTTATTCGTTGTTTTTTTTGCGCGTCTCTTTCACCGCCGGCTTTCTTCAGGGGTGAAAGCGGAAAGAGAGAAGGGGGAGTGGCAGGTGACCTCGCACAGGAAAAAAAGATGCCTTCTCTCGCGTGCATATGCACGAGTTTCTATAATGTGCGCAGTGCTGGATTTAACCCGACCAATAGCCTAGGGCATCTTGACCGCGGATCAATCCAATTTAAGAAATGTACTAACGCTATCACAAAATTACTAAAAACTCTCTAATAGCATAGGCGTCCATTTTACTGCTGATTTTACTCTCTACTCCAGGTCATCATGTTAATTAATAACAGGAACTAAAGGACGTGGAAATAACTTAGCCCTGGTCACCCATATAGCTAAAGGCTCTACCCATGGATGATACTGTGGACTCCGCTTAACCCTTTAACGGACAGTGTTTTCGCAGCGAAACCTCCTGTTAAACACCTTTTTTTCTCTAATTTTTGAGATCTTTTTTATGTTTTTGGACATTTAAACTTACAGTAAATGACAGTACTACATTTAATTAATTGTTTTGCAATATATGTATTTAAACATGCTCTACCTGGAAAGTTAGTAATTCGATTTTTTCAGTCATGACCCCAAACAAAAATATCTATTCCAATAGCACTTATAAATTGTTAAACTATCTATTTTACTTTTCAAGAAAACTTACTTATTGTTCTTCCAATATAATTAAAATTTTAAAAAGTATAATGTTCACGCTCTACATGGAAATGGATTCGTTAGTTAACACCCCCCCTCCCTCAATCCGTACTAAGGTATCTTCTAATGGAATCTCCTCTAAAAAGAAACTCCCTTCTAAGAAAAATCTTAACACATTTTGCATTTATAAGGTTCATAGGTATTATTTGTAAACTATTTTCATTAAATTCATACTGTTCAAATTATTTTTATTAACTGTTATAAAAGAGAAATGGCTGAAAAATGTTCAAGTTAATACATTTTTTTTTATCAAATCTTATGTTTAATGCCAACAAATTCTTCTTTAAATTCTAACAAAATGCACCTTTGGCCTATTGTTTCTTTAGGAGTGTTCAACTTCACAAGAATATGAGCATTTACAGCAGAATACTTTCTGTTTGTTTTTGTTGTTGTCACCATTTTTTTCTGAAACAAAAAAAGGTTAATAAATTAATATTTTAACATGCTAAATCATCAATTAAAAATTAGGAGCCAAAATATTAATTATTTTGCTTGAATTGATATTTGTTTTCACTTTTTAAAGTGTCCCAAGGTGCCCTATCTATGTGTGTCCCAACCTGTCCCATTTTACATAGTATCTTTTGGTAACTATTATACAGTTAGGTTTAACAATACAATTTATTTATTAGCATAGAAATAATAATAAATGAATTTTCTTTCATAACAATACACTTTTTTTAAAAATATTTAAATTAAAAAAAATTACTTTTTAAAATGCACATTGATGCAATTTTGGGTTATTCAAAACAAAGAAAATGAAATTGTTCCTTACCTATAAGCACTATCTTCATCAAAATTCTTTGAGAAGTGAAGAGTAATGTCATCTATCAATACACATGAGCACTAATTCCTGGTTGCAAATTAAAGCCCAAAAATAAAGGTGTCCCAAGGTGGGCTATGTCCCAAGGTGCTCCACTCTCCCGTACAATAAATGCTGTATAGAATTAACTATTAGTGAAACAACGTTTATGAATAGAAAGAAATTTTCAACAGATATAAATCAGGCGATATTGAAATTGGAAAAAGATGCTTTATCATATATTAATACTTTTAATGCTAAAATAAATATGGTAAAATTTAAAAATTTAGCCTAAATGTATAAACTATGCATAACAAACTCTACTATAGAACATATAATTTTGTGCCATCATAAATTAAGATATTAAATCAAAATAGCACAATAGAGTACAATAAATGCTGTATAGCATTAACTATTAGTGAAACAACGTCTATGAATAAAAAGAAATTTTCAACAGATATAAATCAGGTGATTTTGAAATTGGAAAATATGGTTTATCATATATTAATAATTTTAATGCTAAAATAAATAATATGATAAAATTTAAAAATTTAGCCTAAATGTATAAACTATGCGTAACAAACTCTGCTATAGAACATATAATTTTGTGCCATCATAAATTAAGGTAATAAATTAAAATAGTACAATAGAGTACAATAAATGCTGTATAGCATTAATGTGGAGATCATATGTGATGGAACGAACAGGCAAAGGGTAAACATTATTACTGACCTTCCTTTCAAATGAAAATCTGTGACGAAGGAAAATGTACATTTCCTCTTAAAAGTAATTCGTGTATTAGTGAAATGACATAATCTACTAGAAAACTCAAAATAGCGTAATACTGAATAACCAAAATGGAACTTATGTTGATTGCTCTCTCAAGAGGAACACAAGGTTGAAAGAGAAGAAATGTATTTTTTTAATGTGTTTCTTGGATTCGCAAGAGTGACTTCACCTTGTAAACATCGTGCATAATGTCACTTTAAGAAACTCAATGTTAAATTTCGTTTTTGAATACCTATTGAACATCAATAGTTTTTTAGGAAATTGAGTTTTGGAGGTTAAGATGAAAGATGCAAATACACACTTTTTCATTCAAGGTTTGCACGTCTTTCGGAAAGTTTATATTTTTAAACAAACACAGATTTTATATGTACACTTACTTGAATGCTTGCGTGTTTTATGGAATTTTTCTTTAAAGCATTTATTTCTCTCTCTTATACACGTGTTGGACGACGGTCAAATGGGTAGATCGTTGCCTTTCGATACCGAAATTCACAGGGTCGAAACTCACTGTTGGCATGGATGCTCGGATTCGTCTTTATGCAATAGGTCTCGGGCTAATTGGCCTTAATGTTGCAGAAAATGGATCGAACCGTTCCAAACCAGACCAATTTGGGGTTTGTGTGTGTTTACACACACACACACACACACATACACACACACACACACACACACACACACACACACATATATATATATATATATATATATATATATATATATATATATATATGACATAAGCAATGGAAGACATATTTCATTTCATACATAAAAATTTCTTTATTGTAATCCTTCTGTCCATAGCTATGCCATTTAGAAATTCTTTGTTCTCATACTTTGCACGAAAAGCGTGGATGATGTTACCAGCCTGTGTTTCCGCTCAGAACTGTGTCTTTTGGCGTTGCTGCCTAAGCAAATTCCTATGTCTACTTCCGCGTCAGCTTTTCTACTTTGTATAGTTCCGCTTGAGAGTATGTATTTCTCCTATTACGTTGTCATTAAAGAGTTCCAACTATTTTTAATTATAACTTGCTTAATTCTCAACCCCTATTTTTAAACCTGACATATGTGTATATATATATATATATATAATATATACACATATGTGTGTGTGTGTGTGTGTTAATATACACTAGGGAATTTTTCTCTATGAATCTAACAAATCATAAGTTAACAATTATGTTGAAATATAAAGTATCTAAACTAATTTTACTATCCTGAAACAGGATAGAGAAAAACTGGGAAAGAAAGATTATTTCAGAATTTTAGAATCTAAAATTGTGAACTCAACTAATGGGAACAAAGTTACTTAATATCTGGGTAGTGAATTTTTTCAGTATGAACCAAATTCGATATCAGGAAATAGGCTGTAATATAAAATAATTAAATTAATTTTGCTGTCGGGAAAAAGGATAAGATAGTTAAATAAAATTTAGTAAAAGGTTAAAAATTTAAAAATTTCAGAATCTAGAACTATGAGCACATCTATTGCTTAATACCTGGGTATTGAATCAAATTAGAGTCAACAAATAGGCTAAAATATAACGTAGATTAAATTTACTATCTAAGAACAGGATAAAAATAGGAAAGAAAGATAGCTTTAAAATTTCAGAATCTAAAATTGTAAACTAATCTATTGGGGACAGAATTTCTTAAATATCTATGTGGTGAATTTTTCAGCATGAACTTACCAAATCAAAAGTCAACGAATATAAAGTACGTAAATTAATTTTACTATCCTGAAAAAGTATAGTTAAATAAAATTTAGTCAAAGGGTTAAAATTAAAAAAATTTCAGAATCTAGAATTATTAGCACATCTATTGCTTAATACCTGGGTATTGAACCAAATCAGAGTCTACAAATAGGCTGAAATATTACGTAACTTAATTAATTTTACTACCTAAAAACAGTATGAAAAATAGGAAAGAAAAATAGCTTTAAAATTTCAGAATCTAAAATTGTGAACCTATCTATTGGGAACAAAATTTCTTGTGAATTTTTCAGTATGAGCCTCCAAATCAAAAGTCAACGAATATAAAGTACCTAAATAATTTTACTATCCTGAAAAAGGATCATAAAATAAAATTTAGTAAAAGGGTTAAAATTAAAAAATTTCAGAATCTAGCACTATTAGAACATCTGTTGCTTAATACCTGGGTATTAAACCAAATCAGTGTCAACAAATAGGCTGAAATATAACGTAACTTAATTAAATTTACTATCTAAGAACATGATAAAAAATAGGAAAGAAAGATAGCTTTAAAATTTCAGAATCTAAAACTGTGAACTTCATCTATTTAGAACAGAATTTCTTAAATATCTATGTGGTGAATTTTTCAAAATGAACCTACCAAATCCGAAGTCAACGAATATAAAGTACCTAAATTAATTTTACTATCCTGAAAACGATAATTGAATTAAATTTAGTAAAAGGGTTAAAATGAAAAAATTTCAGAATCTGGAACTATTAGCACACCTATTGCTTATCACCTAGGTATTAAACCAAATCAAAGTTAACAAATAGGCTGAAATATAACGTAACTTAATTTTGCTATCTAAAAACAAAATGAAAGATAGCTTTAAAATTTCAGAATCTAAAACTGTGAACTCATCTATTGGGAACAGAATTTCTTAAATATCTATGTAGTGAATTTTTCCGCATGAACCTACCAAATCCGAAGTCAACGAATATAAAGTATCTAAATTAATTTTACTATCCCCCCCCCCCGAAAAAAGGATAGAAAAACAAAATTTAGAAAAAGGATTAGAATTTTGACATTTCAAAAACTGGAACTTTGAACTCAACAAACAGGTAAAAGTTTGTTTTCTTAACAAACCGGTGATTTAAAAAGTTCACAACGAATACAGTTTACAACTTTTTTTATGTCCAGGTCATTTGCGGAAAGCATACATAAATTCGCTGTCCTTTGAATAGCTAATCAGTCACAAGCTTATTTTATATTACTAGTAGTGCACTACGCAATGTCATATCTCTCATCTCAAAATAGTTCTTTTTTTCCGTCCGTCCTTTGTATCTTTGATACCAACTTGAGACTGGGATCGCCTAGGAATTTTGAAATTCATCGCCAGCAAAACACTCTGTAAAAATATTGTCATTAGGATCCCATTCACGAGTGCTCTTTGGACTTCTTTTTTTTTTTTTTTTTTTTTTTGCGCATGGCTCATCAAGTATTCCGGAGCAGCAAGTAGCCAGGGATCATCAAAATCAGCGGCAGCCGCTAATCCAGAATGCCGAAGTGTCCATTCAGAATGGAAACCAAGGACGCGAGGTTGGAAATCTCGCCAACCTCCTTCCGTCTACGTGATGGGAATACTAGATCTGCGAGAGACCACGAGGCCTGAGGGGGAAGACCCTCAATTGGAGGCACAGGCGGGTGAATGACTTTGCATATCAGGTGGTACCGGGTTTTTGATGGGGGTCGTAATATATCAGGAAAAATTAAGAGAAGGGTTTACCGAGAATAAAAAAAAAATAACCCTAAGGTCAAGCGAGGTGTATTTTGGGATGATTGTATATCTTTGAAGTAAGTTGGTGGCAACTTTGAATAATCTGTAGATGGTGTTTGAGGAAGTTGCAGTTTATCAAATATTTCATTTGTTAAAGTCGTGATTGTGGGTGTCAGAACATAACAATACAGCAGAAGGGACTGATGAGGTAAGAAAAAGCACTGTCTTGATTTAATCTCTTTTGGAGAAGCTGAGGTTTACATATTATATGACAAAAACTTATGATATTACATTATATGACAGAACTTTTTTTATGAGACTTTCGAAATGGAAATGAAGTAAGGATTTATTTTTAACAACAAGAGAGTTTTTTTCGTTTTGTAAAAATGTTCTATGTTGGATTGCTCTAGTTAAATGTAATCTAAAGTATATTTAAGAGGTCCGGTCCCCACGGTCCTTAAAAGTCCTTAAGAACTCCTTAATTTTAGCTTTCATTTTTAAGGGCCCTTAAAACTACTTTATTAACTGATTTAATTTTTATCAAAGGTCCTTAAAAACTCCATAATTCTGAAATTGGAACACTATCAATTTCTTCCATGGAAAGATATAAAAGAAAAAGTAGCTGAGTTACAGAACTTGAGCAAAAAAAAAAATTTTTGATACCCCCCCCCCCAAAAAAAAAGAAATCTGTTGAACTTTCAAAATGAAACTATTTATGTATGTGAATTTGCACTATTGGAAATTCCTTTGTAAATAAAATAGTAAATAAATATTTGTTAAAGTTCATAACATTCTTTTACATTTTCTAGCCAAAAGTGCAGTATTAATAGTAAAGAAAATCCTCAAATACATGTATGTTGTTAGTATATTACTGTAGTAATTCAAAATTCCTTTCCTTTATGTCCTTAAAAAATTATGAAAATACTTTTAGCTTATTAGTATTTTTTACAGTCATGAGCTAGAAAACTTATTTGACAAATAAATAACCTTTCACATACTGAAAAGGTTTAAAGTATAAAGTCAGCTGCCCTTTTCTAATAGCTAACAGTCAAGCAGATTTTAATTAAACAAAGCATGGAGGGTGGGAGTTTTGTAGATATTTCAATTACTTATGGAAGGTTAATTTTCTTTGGATTGAATGTAATAGAAAAGTCTAAAACTTTCTTCTTTCCTAGGAAATGTCTGGTATAATCAGCTAGTATATACAAACATTTATATATATCAGAGTCATTTTAAACCCGCAGAAAGTACTGTTTATAATATTGTATTTTATTCACAATTTATTTTTAGTTTCATCACTCAAAAAACTTTAGATGTACATTTTTCAAAATTACTTTTTGTCCAATAGATTTATCTTATATTAATTTTTATACGTTTTAAAAAACTTAATTCTGAAATATTGTAGGGCATTTCTTGAACATGCCTTGTCTGATTCGTAATCATTAAAATATGTACCTCAGGAAATAGGGTTTATGTCGTTATGCCTTGCATTTCAAGTAGGTCCTTATAAAAAGTTACTTTGGTCCTTAGAAAGTCCTTAAAAAGTTCTTAATTAAGAAACTGCATGTTTTTATGATAATGATTTCATCCAATAATTTATTTTTTTGTTTTGAAAATATTCTCATATATAAATCCTTCTGTATGTTACGCAGCTATATAAAAAATAAATTTGGATGTACAGTCATTTAATTCTACAACCGCTTTATATTAATATTTTTCAGTTAATTGTCATAGTTTAAAGTAGTGTAAAATGTAGCAAATGTTAAGTATTTCTTAAAAGAAGAATACTGGAATCTTTAAGTCCAATTGTCTCGGAACTTATTTTTCAGATTGTTGTATTTTAAATTCTATATAAAGTATATGGTTGAAATTTTGTACATATATACTTTCACATAATTTCTTGGATTTGTCTTCGTGAAAAACAATAATTTTAAAATCAATAATTTAATCAATTGAAGCGTTTGAAATTATCCCAATTAATCTTCAGGTTTATATCACCCAAGCAAGCCTTGGTAGTTAAAAATATGGGCTATTTCTTCCATATGATTGTGAAGAATATTTTTACATGTTATATGTATATTTTATTTTATATAATACCATCCATCACAATTTTTCGATACAGTTTCGACATAGTTTTTTCGGGGAGTTTTCGTATAGAGTTTCGTATAAAGTTTCATGATGATGCTTTGATCTATCGTTGAATAAGCGAAGTTAGATTGAATTTTCGAGTGTCTTGAATGCGTTCTCATTGTGAGGTTCCACGACTGCAGGGCGGTTTTCCACCACCCTGCAGTCGTGGAACCTGGCAGGGCCTGGAACCCCACTTCGTAATGAGGCAAAAAGCCTTATTTCATATATATATATATATATATATATATATATATTTATACAATAACAAAATTCTATTAAAGTAAAATTCTAACTTAAATGTTTTTTGTTTTCCATTGAAAATCTAGATTCCCTATTGATAAATTCTAAAGAACATTTTTCATAATAATGGGGACTTACACTCATTTACTGGCACCATGAATTTAGAATCCAAGCCCCGTTGATTCATTTTCCCCACGCATTATAGGGGTACTATATTTTCCAGAATAAACTAAAAGTAGTTAGAGACGTGATTGGTTACCGGAATGACATCATTCCTGGAGCCACACCCCTTCCAATAGTTAATAAAAATGCTGGCACACAAATTTCGTATCTTTTTCCGTTAAGATCGCGATGTAATATATCATGAAATATTTTCTGTGTTTTGATATATTTTTCCCTACTGGGATTTCTGTGTTTAGAGTCATCTTATGTTCTAAACAAAAGATGTTTTTGTAAGTGAACATCTGCATCAATTTACTCGGCTACTACAGTTAATAACTGATTTACAGTGAAGACTACATTATTTTAAAATTTTGTGGACGTTACACACACACACACACACACACACATATATATATATATATATATATATATATATATATATATATATATATATATATATATATATATATATATATATATGCATATGCATATAAAAATAAGTATAAAAGTAAGTAAAAATGGAGGTAAATAGTTAAGATTTCCTTATGGGATCGAATTTTCTTTCTGCATTTGAAAGAAAATGAAATTGAACTTGGAAAGTCGAAGGTATTTTTGCGCACAATTTACCTTCTTGCAGAAAATTTCTGATAGTTTAGGTTAGTTTCTATCTGGCTGTAGATCAGGTAGAAACATCAAGTAAACAGAAATATGGGAGCAATTTGATCTGTCAAAGACTTATTATGAATGTCTCAAAAATCCTAAAATGTATACTGATGCTTCACGATGATATGACAAACTCTCTGTTGAGGAAATACCTTCTTACATGACTGAACAAACCAATTCCATCATTATATCTTCAAACCTTCAAAATATCACTATACGTCAACACGAAATAAGTAAAATTTCTAAATTATCTACTTCCCTCAGAAAGATTGGGAATTGTACGTGTTATTTCTGTAGTATAGATTCCTTTAGTAGATCTAACTACAGGAAAACAATCGTAACAAATGAGAAAATTTATTAGAACAGTCAAAATAAAGAAAAATTATTGGAAGTGTGACAAAGTTCACTTTCAGCCCATCTATACACTTACCATCTATTTATATATATATATATATATATATATATATATATATATATATATATATCTTCATATTTACCCATCTATATATATGTGTGCATATACATCACACACACACACACACACACACACACATATATATATATATATAAATAATATACATACATACGAAGTATGTATAAATAAAATAGTAATATTAGTAATTAATAAAGTAAGTAAAGTATATATAGATATATATATATATATATATATATATATATATATACATACGTAATAACGGCAACTTCTAATAGATTTTATATTATTCCTATTAAGTTCTTAATAATCTAGATATAGCACTAGAATATAAAAAATAAAATGTATAATATATATATATATATATATATATATATATATATATGCACCGTTATGTCTTCAAACCTTCAAAATATCACTCTACGTCGACACAAAATAAGTAAAATTTCTAAATTATCCACTTTGCTCAGAAAGATTGTGAATTGTACATATTATTTCTGTAGTATAGATTCCTTTAGTATATCTAACTACAGAAAAATAATCTAAGCAAGTGAGAAAATTTATTGGAACAATCAAAAGAAAGGAAATTTATTGGAACAATAAAAAGAAAGAAAATTTTACATTTATTCGCTTTTAGACTATAAATATTAATGGTTTATTAAAACGATAGGATGTTTGTAGCCCTAAGGCAGGGGTAGGCAACGCGGCGCCCGCGGGCCCCATGGAGCCCCCAATCGATTTTTAATGCGCCCTCGCTGGACTAATGTAAATGTACGACAGCCAGAGCGATTTACTTACTCTTGTCAAACGGCTATATACAGCAAGTAGTCAGTTGAGTCTAGGATTGTACCAAAGTTTGCTACCCTTGAGTGTATCTAATTTGAGTATTTTTTGTTAGTGTGTGATCGTATTTCGAATAGACCACGCGTAGACCGTGCATTTAAAACTACCAAGTAATCCGAAATAATTCTTTTCTTTCAAAACCCTTCATGGATAAATGTAAAAGAAAAAGAACATATTATTTTAATGATGAATGGGAACATCTATATTGTTTCGTTGATTACAAATAATAGTGCTGCGATTCCCAAGAAAAGTAATATTGAACGACATTTTAAGACCGTTCATACCAATTTTGATAGTAACTATCCAATGAACTCTGAAATTAGAAGAAAAAAAATTCTTTAAAATCTTCAATAACTAACCAGCAAAGTAATGAAAATAAGTATCCTATTTTAAGGAAATGAGCTCTAAAAATTTATTCATATTGTGCAACAACATAAAATTGCGAGTCTTTGTTCTTAAATATGAAATATTTGAAATCAAAATACCGAACAAAGCTTAATGACTCACATTTAGATAATTGTTTAAGGACCGGGAACTCTAAATATATCCCCAATTATAAGAAATTAGCTGAAAATATGGACACCCAAGTTTCACACTGAATTATATGTATAATTATGTATGACACCAACAAAATAAAGTTATAAAAAATCTGTTTTTTATGCCTATTTATACATGTTGATTATCTGTAAAATATGAGCCCTCGGTAATTTTCAAATTTAGTATTGCGCCCTTAAGGACAAACAGGTTGCCGACAACTGCCCGTTTCGTTTTAAACAATAGGTCTCGTTCTTATTAGCCCTCGTATGCAAAACAATAGACTGTAGCGATCCAAACCAAACCAAACCAAATCTGTTAAAGGGATGGTATTCTTTTCTATCTGAAAATTCTTCTTTGAAACTGCCTATTATGAATTCACTAATAAAAAGCTATGTCATGATGGGAGTAAAATTTTCATTAGATCATTAGTAATGGTCTAACTTTATAAAAATTTTTTTTGACATTAAAACAACCACTGGAGTCATTCCGACTGCAATGAAATATTTCGATCTTTTTTGAATTTTTTTTAATAAAAACCAAATATATGTAAATATATTCATATTTACCTCTATATATATGTGTGTATATGCATATCCATATTTACTTATCTCTATATATATATGTGTATGTGTATATATACGTTTCGCATATATTTAAATATACTTTGTAATATACAAATACCTAATAAATGTAAGTTCTAATACATGTCATATATGTAAGTTTCTAATAATTTGGATACAATACTAGAATATAAAAAAATGAAATGCTTAATATATGTACATATATATATATATATATATATACATATATATATATACATATATATATATATACATATATGTGTTTATGTGTATGTATGCATATATGTAAATGCACTTCTTTCTCTTTATATATATATATATATATATATATATATATATATATATATATATATATATATGTATATATGTATACACACATTTATCTCTCTCATATATAATCACCGACAATTTCAGTACTAAGCAGTGGTATTTTGGCGTTTTAGTATGGAATGAAGCAAGTGTTTATTCAAAAGACATAATATATATATATATATATATATATATATATATTTAACACACATTTACATGTCTCCCATAACTAGAGAATGGAACACCAAATTAATTTCTGTTTAGCTCAATTAATTTCACGCGACTGCTATAAGACACTTAGTTTCGATTGTTAGCTTCCCTACGTGTTAATCTCTGTATACGTTTGATTGGCTAGCGGACACCCTCACGGCACTATATAATTGAATGCACTAAGTTTTGGACGCAGAGCGCCAAACACAGATTGTCTCAATAAGATCAAGTATTTTTTTTTCAAGTTTTGCCGGTTTCTTCCACGGGCTAACAGGTGTTAGGTCATGATACACAAGCACCAACTTGTATATTATTCTAAGTTTGTGTGTGTGTGTGTGTGTGTACATACATACACATCCGCACGAACACATGTATACGAACACATGTGTATGCGTATTTTTTGTGTATGTGTGTGTCTATATATATAGTGTGTGTGAGTTTGTGTATATGCATGTATGTATGTATATATATAAATGTGTATATGTATTGATATAAATGTGTATATATCTAACGACCGTTCTTTATCCAACATATATATATATATATATATATATATATATATATATATATATATATATATATATATATATATATATATATATATATATATATATATATATATATATAATTCTATCTTTGTGTATATATACAAGCACAGGTACTCATACTCACGTATGTTTGAGTAGTTGTAAAAGGATAAACAACCAAAGAGGTTTATTACAGAACTATTATTATTAAACTGGTTTATTATTTACAAGTATACATTTTTAGCACTATTTTTTACAAATTAGAAATGAATATTGTAATCCACTTACGATTTTTTTCTTAATTATTTGGTAAATGATTATAATGTTTTCAAGTCAAGTAAAGTATATGTGTTGTGAGAAAAATAAACTTAATCTAAGTTTTTCCCAGATAGATAAGTAAATCGTTTTAACTTCATAATTTTAATTTTATAACACCACAGTTTCAAAATAATGATACAACTATTTATATTTCTTATGCTATTGTTTGTCAGTTTAAACTGTAAACCGTCTAAAAAGGTTAAAATTATCTCACAGTATAAAATACTCGAAAATGTTATTGCTGCATGTATGTCTCCATGCATTTTTCATGAGGATTATAAATTATTTTACCCGGATTATACTTTGCCGAAGAATACGGTGATATTATAGCTTTTCATCCTCGATCAATGTCAATGAATTTATTGAAGTTAGCAAACCTCAATTGACAAGACTTATGGTGGAGATTTGTTCTCATTCTTGTGCGAAAGTTCTTCTTTTGTGTCAGAAATAGATTCCCACGATGGTGTCCCAATTAAAAACGCAATTCTTGTGATTTCTGATTCAATGAGGAAGATGTTTGTGTATTAAACATTTCCCATCATTAGTAATTGTTTGATGAGAGTAGCTGGAAACATTTGTTCTACGATTGGGTATTTATTTTGAAAGGTATAAAGAAACAAAGACATACCAGAAGTCGTTAAGTAATTGGTTGTTTCGCTAGTCCTTGTTTACATATGCCAGTAAAGTTACATTTCTTTTACGAGGTAAAAATTTTATTTGAAGGGTCAGAAAAGCCAGTTTACATGAGCAATGATTTAAATTTTTTTCCCCCGGGATTGCCTGTTAGAAGTCACGTGATCATACGAGAATGCAATTCCATCATTTCGTGTATTGTGGTCTTTTTTACTTGATACAAAATGCGTCATGAATCTATGCTTCTTTAACTATTTTTAACGAATCCCACGAAAAACTCATTAAATTATGATGAAAAGTTTAGAAGCAGAAGAATAAGAATTAAATCGATACGTTATCTTATCATCATCATTATCATTATATCGATACGTTATCTCCCGTCTCTGAAAATTTTTCAATCGCATTTCTATTATTATGCTTTTTGCAGCTGCGGCAGTTTTAAAATCTAGCACCAGAAAAAGCTAATTATCATTGGAAAGGAGGTTAAACTCTCCAATTACTCTGGTAGGTGGAACTTTTTTACACCTGACATTTTCCCTAGTTAGGGAATAAGTCTTGAAAGGGATGTATGACTAACGGAATTTACCCTGCATTTGCGCTGTTTTTTGGAACATGAAAATAGGGCTAAATTGTCTTTATAATTGGACTCTATTTGAAGCTGATTTCCTGTGGTTTCTATAGAATGATGATCTAATTGTTAAAATCGAACTTTGGTTATACTAACGGTAGGGTTTTGGAGGCATTTTGGTCAGTTTTAAGCTGTAGAGTTCAATCTTTTTAGTATATATCTAAACAGATTGACCGAATGATTACTATCATCTATGTATATGATAGGCCCTGACTTTTGGCATTATAGATTCGAATTCCATTGCTATCAGGGATTTTCGAAACCATTTGGAATTGATTATAAGTAATACGCCTGGATCACTTCGGTCTCAAAAAACAAAAAAACAAAAACAATAGTTTTTTAGATAAAATATTCAGGATTTAAAAACCACTGGGAGTAGAGTACATATATATATATATATATATATATATATATATATATATATATATATATATATATATATATATATATATATATATATATATATATATATATATATAT
>CM063500.1:14709513-14712013 GCA_032207245.1 Pardosa pseudoannulata | reverse complement strand
TGCCTTATAGGGTAGCACCTACAGTTAAAAGCAATTATGCTGAATTATTCTTTTGCTCAGCAGTTAGTTGGGATTCATTAAATAATTTCACTTCTTTTTCATCAACACAACTAAGAAATATCGCCATTTTCATATCGTTGGTCTCTTTTTAGCGTGGTTTCTGGCTTTAAAAATATTTTTAAGTTCTTCAATTTTGCTAGTCTTCGTCCACATTTCCACTAAAATTTAAACACTTAAGTGTTCTTAGACAAACATCCATTACTATTTTAAAACTAAATGTTATGTAAGGCGATTTCATGCAGTAGGGCGCATCTCAACTTATGACAATTCTATCTTTAGTTTCAAACGGAAGGGCAGTTTAGTGTTTGTCTATTGGCTGTTGTAAACAAGAAAATGAATTGGAAGGGCATTATAGAAGTTCGTGACTTTGCGACTAATTGGTCTGTTATTTATTAACTAGCATATAGCCCGTCATATGACGGGATCAGTAAAATTTTTAATTTTCCATAGTTGTAAAGTACGCTATGAGGCAGGTAAAAAAATGGTTTGTTTTTTGGCTGAGAATTATCTTTCTACACAAATTATCGATTAAATTTATCACATATGTACCTAATCTATTATTTAAGCCAAATATAAAAGAAAATTATTTACGTAATATCTAAGTTCAATGATAAAACGTATGAAAATAAGGCATAATTTAAATAATTTAATATAAGAAATGATTTAATGAGATGGTTAAAGGAATGACGTCATAATGCTAGAAAAATGTTATTTTTACCTATTTATTATGGGATAAATTGATAAATTTAATCGCCTGCTCTTAACCGGAGAAAATAGGAGTTGAAATAATGGCATTAAAAGCTCGAAAAGGGGAGAGGGGGCGGTTTTCGAACATTTTAAAAACGACAGTATTTTTCGCTGTGATATGAAGCATATTTATACCAATTTATTTTAGAATCGGATCTATAGTTTAGAAGAGGATAAACATTACTCTCTTAGAATTTTGCTAACTATGGATGCCTCTATCCATTACCGGTCCAACCGCTTCATAAATTCGCGGACAGACGTACAGATAACTTAGGATATTATTATATAGGTGATGTACTTGACACATAGTTACAGTTAACAATAAAGTAGAATTTACAAATCAAAGAACAGTTGCAAACACAGTTACATACAATACAATTTTATCTGAAGTTCGTTGGTTAGGACACATTAGTTATTTTTTTTAACTAACCAATTTAGTTTATTGTTGCAATCAGAATAATAAACAGTAGAATAATCTTCTTTTCTAAAGGACTATCACTGCATTAAAATTAACAAATCTTCTTAAGTATAAGAGATTTTTGGCTTATTCAAGGTGTTAAAAGGTTTTACGTTTTGTTAATCTTAAATTTATCCTTTCTTGTAATGCACGGACCTTCAGAAATCCATTTCTGCAGTTCACGTAATCAAATTCAAAGCACGCGATTGACTGTGCAATTAACCGTTACTTCACTGTAACCGCATTGTTTTTTTCTTAACACTTTACTTCCTCCATAGCTGCCTCCTTGCGTGCAATCGGTAGGAAAGATGAAATCTTTCAATTATGCTTAAAACAATCAAGTAGGTTGCGTTAGATTCGAAGGTGGATGCAACTAAAGATGACTGACACTCAAAAAGAATACTTTTGGGTACAATGGAAACATTACATTATTGTCAAAAATATTTGGGAGGTTTCTTCCCTAGACATTATAGTTTACTGTCAAGTAAGGATGTCAATTATTCTGTCTCAGAATTGTTTAAGATTCCATTTTTTTCACATATGTATCTATACATACAGTAATAGTCAAAATTGTGGAAACTCTTTGAAAAAGTTTATTTTTGAGGTTTTGAGCTTATATCTATTACGTTTTTTTAGAGCCTTACCATAAATTATGCATGATTGGAAAGATAATTTAATTTAAAATACAATGCAGGAAAGCTTGTTTCAATTACCGACATTCTGCCAAAAGTTATGTGAAATGACAATGGGAAAGAAGCCTAACTTGGATTAATTTGATATGAAGTATGTTTCCATTATTTGAATGTAGTCAATGAGATTAAGCGATTAGATATCTAATCACCGTACTACTGAAGAATAGGGTGCCTCTTGGCAAATTTGGTGAAATTATTGGCGATGTTTACTAAAACACAAACGTGTTTCATTCGAACAATATTGTATCCCTTGCTATTTGGGAGAATATAATTGATGTTGATTGCGCCATTGTAATATAATTATATACATTTTTTAATTAACCAAAATCACTGAGGAAGCGGGCATTTACATTTATGGGTAATTAATCCCTTAACAGTTTACAAAGCCAACAGCTCCAAATTATTAAAAATTAGCCATAATGAACCTTTAATGATTTATTATATCTAATATTTTTAAGCATTACGCTCATTTAATATATAAGAAATGGGTTTCACAAGAAGAGCTGGATACAAAAATAATATAAATTAAAATATAGATACAGAT
>CM063500.1:14697013-14704513 GCA_032207245.1 Pardosa pseudoannulata | reverse complement strand
TACATGGGATTTTAAGCTGTAACACTTACTTATTAATTTTGATTATTTTTGTATTTTTGTAATTTTCTTGCCAAGACAACCTTCTAAATTGGGTTTTTTAAATTAAAAAAACTCATTTTTTTGGCCGGCATTTTTCAAAAAAATTGTGCATTAAAGGGTTAATGAAGAAAACTTTTTAAAAATTTATTTACAAATTTATTTTTCGTAGTGAAAATATTTTTAGAATTAGGCTTACATGTATTTTAAGACATGCACATAAAATTTGTCATGTTCAAAATCAGGTGTACTGGAATAGTTTTTATTATATAATAACTTTCCATGATTTAAGGGGACATGTATCTTTTGATCTGAAAAACTTTCATCAAAACTGCATACCTTTGATTCAATATAAAATTAAAAGTTCCGCTTTGTTTGGAATAAAATTTAAAAAAATTATTTTAACTTATAAAATAATGATTTAGCTTCGTTAGATAAAGCAATGTAATAAAAAAAACCCTAATGTGGTCTCCTCATTATATATTATTTTATATTTTGTATGAAGTGTTATTAATACTATCATATCTATTAAGATTCAAAGTGGGAGTGCTACCATATTGCAGTCGCGATATGTCACAGGTGACATACGCATTATAATGTGTCAGAAGTCGTCATTATGACGCACCAGAAAGGAGAATTTATGGTACAAAATTGCTATCTTTGGCGATTTTTGACGTCATTATAACTCGGAAGTTGCCTGTGACACATCTCGACCGCAACATGTCAGCACTCTAGGTTTCATCTAGCCTGAGTATATATATATATATATATATATATATATATATATATATATATATATATATGTGAAAAATCAAATAGAAATAGTAGTATATAGTTTTTTTTTTCGAATTATGTTATATATACACATTTTTACATCATAAGAAAATGAAAAGAGCAATCATAAAACTAATAATGTCAAAACTAGTTTTTATTTGTCTAAATTTTTCCAGAATATATGTAGTAGATATAGAGTAGACATTTCCTGTATATACTGTTATCTTTGTACCCACAAACAAACCATGTTGTTACACTAACCCGTACTAGTACGTGACCCGCGCTCAAGTATCAATCGTCAGAAAACGTACTAGTACGTGTCCCGCATACAATGTGTTAAAAGAAACTAGTCTAACTCGGAATTTTAACTTTATTTTAGATTGCATAAAATGTACGTCTTTTCAGAGCGAGAGATCATCATTGACTGAAGACGCAAATACATTTTTAGAACAAACTTCGTTCCACAGCGAGGGGAAGAGAATTCTTTCCCAAGATATTAACTGCTTAATCAGCGTTTTTAACAGTCAGAAAGGAACTTGTTCTATTAAAAAAGGGAACCATTTTTCTTGGGAGAGCTGGAAAACATGGCGAATGGAAAGAAAACTAGCATTTATTCGAGTTAGCTTTGAGAGACTGGCAAAAAGAATTTTTAGCCAATTGACACTTTTTTAAATATGACATTATACGGCTGGGAGAATATATATGAAAGAATGAAAAGGAGAAAAGGAGAATTTTAGATAGATATTTGAAGTGTAATAATTTTGATATATGACATATATATGTGTGCGTGTGTTTGTGTTTGTGTTTATCTGTAAGTACCATTTTACATATGTGTGAGGTATGTATGTATATGCACAGATACAAGTGAAAATGTATTTGCATTCATAAGTAACCGAATATTCAAATATGTAATATATAAATACATATAATGTGCAAGTGAGATAATTTCAAGCATAAAAACAAATTTGTCAAGTAATTCTTAGTTTAAGGCTCCATGTGTTAAAATCATGAAAGCACTGAGAAAACAGACGTACGATGATTATTACGTCGGTTTTGTCACGATGGAATCTAGCGCTTAATGTATTTGGAACTGTGACAAAAGGTGTACAATGCCTCCTGATAATCCTCTAATAGTGTAGGTAAGGTTTAATTAAGTTATTAAGAGTAGCAAGAATGCAAGGGAATCATTGTCTTCCCTGCTGATAATTACGAACCCGAGTCTTCTGGAACAAACTGAGACGATATAATTGTTTTTCTTCGCTAATAATCTTCTTAAACTGGACAAAGCTTTATTCGCATTTATTACTTGTATTCTTTTGTGCATCCAATCTTAAAATTTTTTGCCTTGTTTTGTCTTGTATCGTAACCTGGTTAGTGTCTTATCGGCTTCTCTTTTAGTGATTGCCCTCGTCTAATTAAATCGGGATCAAGTTTGGTGCTAATTAAAAATATACTCTTTTACTCTATACTAATTTGGTCTGTTGTTAATTTTTTAAAGATGTCGAGGTAGGGTAACTCATATCTGGGATTTTTGAAATTCAGTTTGTTTCTATACGAAGTAAATAAATATTTAGTTTGTTTCTATACGAAGTAAATAAATATCTAGTTTATTTGTTTCTATACGAAGTAAATAAATATCTAGTTTATCTGTTTCTATACGAAGTAAATAAATATCTAGTTTATTTGTTTCTATACGAAGTAAATAAATATCTAGTTTATTTGTTTCTATACGAAGTAAATAAATATCTAGTTTATCTGTTTCTATACGAAGTAAATAAATATCTAGTTTATTTGTTTCTATACGAAGTAAATAAATATTTAGTTTATCTGTTTCTATACGAAGTAAATAAATATTTAGTTTATCTGTTTCTATACGAAGTAAATAAATATCTAGTTTATTTGTTTCTATACGAAGTAAATAAATATCTAGTTTATTTGTTTCTATACGAAGTAAATAAATATCTAGTTTATTTGTTTCTATACGAAGTAAATAAATATCTAGTTTATTTGTTTCTATACGAAGTAAATAAATATCTAGTTTATATGTTTCGATACGAAGTAAATAAATATCTAGTTTATTTGTTTCTATACGAAGTAAATATTGCAAGAGAGAAAAAATGCAATGTTCTTATGTTAACACTAAACATACCTTAACCGGTGAAATGACCGGTAATATGCACATAAAATGTGCGATGGTAATAAATTAAAATAGAAATAAAAGGGATAGGTATGTACTAAGGTGAGTAATATCATCTCGACAGATGAAAGTGTTCGTTTTTCGACAGTTTTTGATTTTCTTGTATCTCACTGAAATATTATCTCAGTGCTACAATTTTTTAATGGTGAATATATAAATATTGAACATTATATATAACCAAAAAAGTCAAAATTTAAATATTTGGTATTATCTCTAACAGTATAAAGTTTGTGTAAAATAATTGGATTTCATAAACAAGGTGTTCTTGAGGTACGCATTTTGAAATTTCTATTGAAACTATCAATATTAAACGCTCTAAAGTGGTTTAAAATACTGTAAATCCAAATAATGAAAAGCGGTTAACATTTAAATCATTTAGAAAAAAAATTAGAAAAATTATTTTTATAAATTGTCGAAAAATCACTAAAATTTCAGTGGGAAAATTTCCACTCTCACCAAAAATAATTATATTTGCTCTAAACTTCTTCTTATTATTTCAGATATAATCATCATATACAAATACGAATGGTTTCAATCTAATATATTAAATAGGTTTTGAAAATGTGTACTAATGTAAGAAAATTTACATTGAGAAATATGCCAAAAACTAAAATCTTTTATATAACTCACATATTTATAGATGATTAATATTATCCTGCTCTATACACATCTTGGCAGGACATTTCAGACTTACTTTGTTTTTTTTCTGACTTTTGGCCCAATTTATCAGGTTTTAAGCTGATAACTCAGCTTTCCGAACAAGATTACAATCCATCTTTTTTTAAAGAATTTCTCATCTCATAACCTGGCTCAGTGATTAAAGCCTCCAACACTTTAGTATGACTGTATCAACAATCATTAAAATAAGTAATTATATCAAGAATTTTAGTTTTTTTATAGCTGTATGGCCAGCAAAGAGAGTTATCGACAAACGTTTCCACAAACAAATGTTGAAACTCAATTACGATGTAATCCAGAGAGGAATAGAAAAAAAAAGGTTCTGTATTAAAGTCCTTTAAAAAGGGGGTGTGGCAGGTTGTTTTTACAAATATTAATCAGCTGTTTTACGTCTTAAAATTTACCAGATATTAACCCTTTGCACTCCAGCCTGATATCTCATAGAGCAGGAGTGGGCAAATACTTTTAAGCGTGGACCAAAATGTCTCCAGGGCCGGAGGACTATACAGAGTACGCTGTGCACACGCGAATGTTTTGGGTGGAGTTTTTTCCCTGCCCAAGAAATTTTTTTGACAAAAACACTATAAGTATCATTTTAAAGCATTTGGACAGAGAAATTCGACAGTTAATAAAATTTAATAGTAATAATACATTGTCTTACTTAGGTGTATATGCGAGCTATTTGTGCCCAGTAAAATGTCACGTAATTTTTAAAGAAATATGATCCATTATATTAAATTAATGGTCATTAAATAAATCAGTTAATGAAAGAATTTGTTTTTATATTTATATATATCTTAACAATACAAATTGTTTTATATTGATCATAGTTATTACATTTTATAAATATAATAGTAAATAGAATTATAAAAAGAAAAGACAAACATTAAACGTTAAAATGGAATAGTTTTAGTTAATACGAAACGTGAAATCTGGAATGTTCATTTGATATTATTTCTTCAAAATTTGGATCCAAATCACTTGTAGCAATCCTGAATACCGAGTGTAGATTTTCGTCAGTAATTTGTGATCGATTTTTATTTTTCGTGTAAATCATTAACGAAAAAGTTCTTTCACAAGTTCTTTTTGATTTCAACAAAATCGCATATAAGAGATTAAAAAAATTGCATGCAGGATTTTTCAACGAGCCGGATAAAGTAAGCAAAAGGGATGGATCCGGCCCGCAGGCCAGCTTTTGCTCACCTCTGTCATAGAGGATACCAACAATCCCAACACTATATTAGTTATAAATACAATTTGTAAAAGAAAAATGGAGTCTCATAAAATGGAGTACAGTGATCATTATTAAGTAGGCTCACCGTGTCGCTGTAGCCGCGACAGTGGATTTAATGTTAGCATTTTAATGTCGCAAATACGGGAACAACGGAGTGCAAAGGATTAAGTATCGTATATTTTTAGATTCCTCTAAATATCTAGATTTTTTTAAGCCAAAATTTTTTTTTCGATTTTTTGACCCAAATTATGTTCTTACTCCCCTGAAGTTAATTAAATAAATAAAATAAAGTAAAATAAAGAAATAGGTTTGTGTTAAGTGTTGGTATGTTTTTAGTGTTAGCGAAATATACAGCTTGTCCATAATTGAACTTCCCTTCTTTAAAGTCGAACAATCGAAACTACTGTTTAGTAGTTTCTACTGTATGTAAGACTTATGTAAACATACTTAATTCGACTGTTATGTTAACACATTGATGCGGGTACATTTCGCAGCGGAATTGTACCGGGAGCGGGTGTTCTGGACGTAAATTTAGTTATTCAGTTAAATCTCAACAGATCGAAAATTATTTAATTTAACAAACTTTTCGTATTTTATATTGAAATATATAAACAAATATGTAAATAGAAATATATAAGTAACAAACGTAAGATTTTTGTAAACAAAAATATATTTTTTAGTGGATAAATTTATAATAGTATCGTAAATATGAAAAATCAAATAGAAATAGTAGTATATAGTTTTAATTTTTCCCGTTCTGTGGTTCCACATCGACAAATAAAAACTAGTTTTTATTTGTCTAACTTTTTCCAGTATCTATGTAGTACACAAGACCATTCGGCTTCGTTTTCCTGTATATACCGTTATTTTTGTACCCACAAACAAACCATGTTGTTACACTATCCAGTACTAGTACGTGTCCCACGCTCAAGTATCAACTGTCAAAAAACGTACTAGTACTTGTTCCGCATACAATGTGTTAATAAAATAACACAATGAAAAGGAAACTCGGGTACATTTATCGAGTTTAGTTTGGTTTAGTTTGGTTTGGAGTGCTACGGTCTACTTTTTGCAACACGAGGGCTAATGAGACCGGGACCTACAGCTTAAAGCCGATTCCGAACGGCTACGAACACCCATGCCACAGTGGGATTCGAACCCACGAACTCTGGTTCCGAAGGCCAGCACCCTAACCAATCGGCCATCGTTCGGCATTTATCGAGAGCCACAAATAATTCTTCAAAGAGCCGCATGTGGGTTCCTTTCTCATCTCATAACCTGGCTCAATGATTAAAGCCTCCAACACTTTAGTACGACTGTATCAACAATCATTAAAATAAGTAGTTATATCAAGAATTTTAATTTTTATAGTTGTATGGCCAGCAAAGAGAGTTATCGACAAACGTTTCCACAAACAAATGTTGAAACTTAATTACGATGTAATCCAGAGAGGAATGAAAAAAAAAAATTCTGTATTAAAGTGCTTTAAAAAGGGGGTGTGGCAGGTTGTTTTTACAAATATTAATCAGCTGTTTTACGTCTTAAAATTTACCAGATATTAACCCTTTGCACTCCAGCTTGGTATCTCATAGAGCAGGAGTGGGCAAATACTTTTAAGCGTGGACCAAAATGTCTCCCGGGCCGGAGGACTATACAGAGTACGCTGTGCACACGCGAATGTTTTGGGTGGAGTTTATTCCCTGCCCAAGGAATTTTTTTGACAAAAACTCTATAAGTATCATTTTAAAGCATTTGGACAGAGAAATTCGACAGTTAATAAAATTTAATAGTAATAATACATTGTCTTACTTAGGTGTATATGCGAGCTATTTGTGCCCAGTAAAATGTCACGTAATTTTTAAAGAAATATGATCCATTATATTAAATTAATGGTCATTAAATAAATCAGTTAATGAAAGAATTTGTTTTTATATTTATATATATCTTAACAATACAAATTGTTTTATATTGATCATAGTTATTACATTTTATAAATATAATAGTAAATAGAATTATAAAAAGAAAAGACAAACATTAAACGTTAAAATGGAATAGTTTTAGTTAATACGAAACGTGAAATCTGGAATGTTCATTTGATATTATTTCTTCAAAATTTGGATCCAAATCACTTGTAGCAATCCTGAATACCGAGTGTAGATTTTCGTCAGTAATTTGTGATCGATTTTTATTTTTCGTGTAAATCATTAACGAAAAAGTTCTTTCACAAGTTCTTTTTGATTTCAACAAAATCGCATATAAGAGATTAAAAAAATTGCATGCAGGATTTTTCAACGAGCCGGATAAAGTAAGCAAAAGGGATGGATCCGGCCCGCAGGCCAGCTTTTGCTCACCTCTGTCATAGAGGATACCAACAATCCCAACACTATATTAGTTATAAATACAATTTGTAAAAGAAAAATGGAGTCTCATAAAATGGAGTACAGTGATCATTATTAAGTAGGCTCACCGTGTCGCTGTAGCCGCGACAGTGGATTTAATGTTAGCATTTTAATGTCGCAAATACGGGAACAACGGAGTGCAAAGGATTAAGTATCGTATATTTTTAGATTCCTCTAAATAT
>CM063500.1:14679513-14692013 GCA_032207245.1 Pardosa pseudoannulata | reverse complement strand
TTATATAAGTTAAATATGCATCTCACTGTTTCTTTTTTCTTATTTTAACGATCATCCCATACGGGCATGGGAGTTATGGATTATAACAATAAATTTGTTATAAAGTAATCAAGCAAGAATTCCTAATAAAATAAAAAATATTAAGGTAAATTCATACAATGATATTGTTTCTAGTTTCATATACTCTAAATATGCGCCTAATGGTTTTCTCAATACTATAAAATTATTTAAATTATTGTTAGTTACGCTTAATATTTTAAATGTATCGAAAATATATATCTATATATCTAAAAGAACACATTTAGAAGTGCTTACACAAATTGCTACTATATTAGAATATTTTCTACAATATTTATTCCATATATTTTTCTAATGTATATCCTAGTTTTTCCAATAGAACATTTTTTTTTCTCTTAAGAAGTTTAATCTTTCGGTCCCTTGAAAAACTTCTTAAGCGGGATACATTGTGTATGTGTGTTTGTATATATATGTGTGAGTGTGTATAATTGTGTATATATGTATACATATATGTGTGTATATATGTTTATGTATGTGTGTATCTATATATATATGTGTATATATATATGCCTATATATATGTGTATATATATATATATATATATATATATGTTTATGTGTGTGTAAATGTTTATATATATATGTATGTATATATTTTTAGAGCTATAGGTCTGTGTGCATACATATGTTTATATATATATATATATGTTTATATATATATGTTTATATATATATATGTTTATATATATATATATATATATATATATATATATATATATATATATATATATATATATATATATATATACGTAATATATCAAAATTATTACACTTAGGAAAATTTGAGACAGACATCCTTTCTCAATCTTTCATATCTATTTTTCTAGCCATCTAATATCTTATTTAAAGAACTTGAAGTTCCATGTTGGATTTGCTGCTCTCTAATAATGGAACCACGACTGCTTATTATACTGTTTTCCTTATTGTATTTTTTTTTTTTTAAATTTACCTCTTACAAAATTAAAGTTAGTGACAAAAAGAGACCAATACAAAAGTCGCCAATGGGGTATTTTACTAAAACTGTTTCAAAGAATAAAAAATTAAATTTAGTTTTTTTATTCCTTTGGCTACGTTTCAAATATATGCTACCCATTATTGAATTCTGAAAGTCATGTCTTTATATTACGTGTCTCTAGTATGTTAAATAGTGAATGGTATATTAAATATTACAAATTATAAACAATATTTAAATCGGAGAAGTTAATCACTAGGAACTGTCTCATAATATTTAATCTCTGTGGTTAGCTCACGAGATCAAATTTTGGTATACATGAAACCAAATCAGCGGTTACTGTAATAAGCCTTTCAGGAATGTTTGGTCACCTTGCGTGTAGCCAAGTCATTGAGACAACTAAACTTGAATGGAAGTCTTTTTTTTTTCTCTACTGTCACAATGTCTATGAACACGAAAGCGCTCTAGTATAATTGATTCAGCGGAGTGAAGCAGGAAAATTACTAAATTCGGGGAAACTTGTTCAAGTCAATAGGTTTTCTTCCTTTTAACAAATTGAAGGAAAAAGGATCAGAGATACATAACAGATAGACATACAGAACTTCAATTTTACTTTGCTTCGGGGATATTTTAGTGATGCGTATTTTACTGCTTGTATGATTGTGTAAAGAAAAAATTATGTAACTTAAAAATTAGCCATTTTTAAAAAGCCAATTATGCTTATTATGATTTTCATTATTGAAAACGAATATTATTTGTGTTGGAGTAATCCATTTGCTGTGATGTAATTTTTGTAATAACCAGTGGGTTATTTAAATGTTAGGATATTACGCTATTATTAACTTATTTTAACTGCTGGTACTTTTCATAGCAAATTGTAAAATTATTTCTTCTATTGAAAGAATATTAAAAAAAAATTAGCCATTTTTAAGAAGTCAATAATCCGTATGATTTTCATTATTGAAAACGAATATTATTTGTGTCGGAGTAATCCATTTGCTGTGGTGTAATTTTTGTAATAATCAGTGGGTTATTTAAATGTTAGATTACGTTATTATTAATTTATCTCAACTTCTGGTATTTTAAATGGTAAATTGTAGAATTATTTCTTCTATTGAAAGAATATTAAAAAATATCTCTATTTAAAGTCAATTATGCGTATTATGATTTTCATTATTGGAAACGAATATTATTTATGTCGGAGTAATCCATTTGCTGTGGTGTAGTTTTAGTAATAATTAGTGGGTTATTTAAATGTTAGGAGATTACGTTATTATTAACTTATCTTAACTGCTGGTATTTTTCATTGCAAATTGTACAATTATTTCTTCTATTGAAATAATATTAAAAAATTAGCCATTTTAAAGAGTCAATTATGTGTATTATGATTTTCATTATCGGAAACGAATATTATTTGTGTTGGAGTAATCCATTTGCTGTGGTGTAGTTTTAGTAATAATTAGTGGGTTATTTAAATGTTAGGAGATTACGTTATTATTAACTTATCTTAACTACTGGTATTTTTCATTGCAAATTGTACAACTATTTCTTCTATTGAAAGAAAAAAAATACAGTTTGCAATGAAAAATATCAGGATCACATAACAAAGAATTTGTTAAATATTGTAGCAATCAATCATAATTGCTACGTATGTCACAGTTTGGTTTCTATTGTTTATTGTTTTTAAATAAAGAATCCCAAATCTACAGAAATTGTTCTCAACTGTTGACTGCATACAATGTGTATTAACTGTATTGCGGTCTTCATTGCCCCTTGATTTTAATTCTTTATCAATATTTATCATCGCCAATTATGCAAGTTTTCTTACATATGGTTATCCGATGTTTTTTCGATTGCAGTTGTGTATAAAATTTTTGTAAGCAGTTTTAAGTATTTGAATACTAACTCTTTTACCTATATATAGTACCCCAGTCTGTTCTGAAATTCAGCTAAATAAGTACATGGTTGTTGCGGCGAATGAAAATAGTAAAATGCTAGTTATTTATTACTAGCACATGGAAAGAAATTAACTACTATTCCTTCCAGCCCTACAAATTCTGAAACATCTTTAAATCGTATGTGGAAAAATCGTCAGCATTTGATGGACTCCTTTTGGAAAAAATGGCAAAAGGAATATCTGATGGACTTGCGTACATTTCATCAAGTGCGGAATCCATTTGAAACAAATAAGATCCAGAAAGGGGATATTGTCTTACTACAAGAAGATGTTCGACCTCGCCACACCTGGAAAAAGGCCCGTGTTGAGGAGTTAATCCTTGGCCGCGACAAGAAAGTTCGTACTTGTGTACTACGCACCAATGGACGCACTATTACTCGACCTGTGCAGCTGGTCATCCCCCTGGAGGTTGACCAGGGTGGGGAGGATGTTGCTGCGAATGAAAAAAGTGCTAGTAATAAATAACTAGCATTTTACTTTTTTTTGTGGTATCACTTACGTTGTTGTATTCATAAATGTTTTTACTTGTTTTTTACTTTTGATTGTAAGTTGATTGAAATAAAATACTTGTGTTGAAAATACTATCTACTAATAATGGTGTCCAATAACATAATACAGTTGTGTGGTTATTACATTCTTTAGGAATGTAATGGTTTCTTTAGCTGTTTTTTAAAAATATTTCGGAAGTAACTGTAACCAGAAGTCAAAGATGGGAAGATGTTTGTTTGACACATAACTATCCCCCCCTCTCAGATCGTAAAAAAGTTCCTCTCCATATCTCGTTAATAATAGCCGCGGTAGCTCAGTCGGCAAATTCAACTCTCTCGTAACTCAAGATTTGCGGGTTCGAATCCCGCACAGGACTAAGATCCGCCGTATTCGTTAAAGGTGACTGAGGCACGTAAAATAGGACCGTTTTCACAATGTCCTTTAAGTTCTCAATCAATACCTCTGGGGGTGGCAGGCCAAGCCTATGGGTCTTCTGCTTGGCCCCTGTTTCTAAATTACGAGGACCCACTTGATCATAAGTCGTACTTTCACCCTAGCGGGGCTCGTTACAACTAAAGACACACCCCTTTGCCTTAATACGAGTAGCGTATGGCTCTGTCGTGCTTGGTTTGAACAAGTGGCAACAACAACAGCATAGTCTATGCCATTTCTTGTTCACAGGGTAATGCCCCGCGCTATACCTCTGCTACAGAACAAAATAATGATCATTCAAACATAATCATTCTTTAAACGTAGCCTTAAAGATCGATACTCTCTATGCTGTAACGTGCTTTTTAAGAATAACATTGAATACCTTTCGAGATTTTGGTGATTGATAACTGTATAATAGATCTGCGCAGGGCTTATTTACCCAATTGTTTAACCATTTCATATTTTAGGAAGTAAAGCCTCGTTATTTGAAAATGACTATAATTAGAAGTCAAAGATAAGATAGTATCTTCTCCTGCCCTTAAATTATTTAGTTTTTCTTCACGGCATTTTCCTTAATAACCAACCATAGTATATGATTGTCCTAAATGCTATTCAAATATCCAATGCTATATATTTTTTAAACTGTATAATATCCTGTACTGTATGATAATCATTGAAACGTAGCCGATCTTTCATAACAGCCATTACTGTTCTGGTTAATCCAGTCGTTATAAACTTCAAGGTGCGTAGCAATCATTTACCATCAAGGCATAAGAAATCATGAAAACTGCATAATGGATGTTGAATTTTCACAAATTGACTGCAACTTCAGTATCCAGGAACCAATTGTTGAAATTTAACCATACTTAGCCATAAATCTACTTGATGATCCATTTCATATATATCATGTATTTGTTTTAATGACAATAACAACAAGCATATATACTATTCCTCAAGATGTATGCAAGAAATTCTAATAACAATTTAAATTACAATATAGTTATATCTTTACCAACTATCTAGCCATTTCAGTCTCTATGCGATAAACCTTTATATTTTTGGAAATAACTGTAACCAGAAGGCAAAGATAGTTATCCCTTTGCTGCATAATGGACGTTAAATTTTCATAAATTGACTGAAATTCCAGTATCCAGGAACCAATCGTTGAAACTTAAACATACTTACCCATAAATCTACTGGTTGATTCACTTTATATTTCATGTATTCTTTCATTTAATGACGATAACAACAAGCGTGTCTACTATTCCTCAAGATGTAAGAAATCCTGATAACAATAGACGTTAAACCATGGTTATTTTTACCAGCTTTATGGCCATTTCAATCTAAATGAGCTAAACCTTTACTTTTTCGGAAATAACTGTAACCAGAAGGCAAAGATAGTTATCCTTCGGTAAAATTGTTTTTCCCGTAGCTTATTCAATACAACAAAAATAAATGAATAAATAAATAAAACATTCAAGGCCGAATTCAAATCGCTATGGAAAGTCACTTTACCGATCTCTTATGGCATGATCACGATCAATTGAGATTTCCAACAATTCTGGCACATCTAATTGACTTTTTAAAGGTCTGGTTCGGCTGTTTTTTCAAGAATCTCCGAAAATTGGCGACTGATAAAAATGATTGCCCCGGCGTATGGACAACCGTAATCCCCTGCGTGTTCAGACAAGCGTAGAAATGACTGTTTCTGACGGTATTGCGGAAATTTTCTCCTCTAGGAATCACATTAGTATAAGATTTTAGGCTTCACTTGCCCGGAGGGAGGGGAGAGTCACAAAAGAAATGATCCTAAAGTGAGAGGGGAAAGGGAAGCTACTTTTCCCGTGAGAGGAAAAATCAGTGTTTTTCTTTCTTTTTTCATTGTCAAGATATTTCACGTAATTTTTTTTTATTTTATTTTTTCGCCCAGATAACTGCGAGACAGGTGTACGTTATGTTAAAGATGTCTAGCTTTACAACTTTCGCTTTTTTCCCCTTTGTGGAAACGGTACATGAAAGGGACCGTGTCAATATTAAAATTATGGAATACATTTACTCATTTTTCCCATTTTATTTTCATGAATTTGTCGAAGCATGAGCGTGAATCAGAATAGCTAAGCCATAAAACAACCTTTTCCAAAGCTGTATGGTATACGAAGGAGAAAGTGATACAAATTATATGGGTGATGACATTGTAGTAGCATTTAAAAATTCGTATAACTCATTCGAGTGGAAAAGATCTTTCCTTTTATAGGCTAAAGCTTTTGGCCTGGTTAGCTCAAAAGACTTATCGAGGGAATGTATTTTATACCGAATTGGGAAAGTACTTAATACCGTAGGGCCTCATTATATACGTATATATGTACTGTGTTTATAATATATGATTATATACACGTGTGGATAAATTTATATATGTATGTATACATAAGTATATGTGTTTACATATATATCTGTGTATGTACATATGCATACATGTGTGTACATATATATATATGTATACACATATATGTGTGTTACACATATATATGTATACACATATATGTGCGTATACATATATATGTGTGTACATATATAAAGTGTGTGTGTGTACATATACACATAAGCATACATATATATATGTATATGTGTGTGTATACATACATGTGTGTATACATATTTATGTATGTGTGTATACATACATGCGTGTATATATACATGCGTGTATACATATTTATGTGTGTATATATATTTATATATATGTGTATGTGTACATATACACTTATGCACACACATATATGTATATGTGTATACATACATGTGTGTGGACATATATATGTGCGTGCATATATATGTATGTTTGTGTGTGCAAATGTTTTTTTTTTCTGTGTGTAGATTCCTGGGATTCTAGACTCGTAGGTTGACCAGTAGACCATGTCGAGCTCTCTCACAGTGTACTTTCAAATAATACAGAAAAAAAAAGAAGAAACTAAATTATATGGTGCGATTTTGTTTCTATTTTTAAAAAGTCTCCAAGCCGTAGACGGTCTTATAGGTATGATGCTGGCTTTTGGTGCCCAATCTGAATTGGTATTGAAGCTCGTAACTTAACTAAAATTTTACATGTTGATAACGGATTTAATTTTTATAATAAAAATGAAAATAAATTATAACAAAATATTAATGTAATAATCATATATTATAATTACTTATAATAAAAATAATTTTTTGTAGTGAACTTCCTGGTTTTACATGTTTTAAAACATAGAGTAATAACGCAATTTCATGCATTGTAAACATCTGAGTCGTAAATTTCACGTGCATAGCATTCCAAACAAAACTTACATTTGTAGTTAGTCAGGTAAACACGAAATCCCTATGAAGTATACTTTACACGGATTAACGGGCCTTTAAAAATAACTTTTCATAAAAAATCAGGTTACAAATTTGACAAGTTATAACTATAACACTGCGTGTTGTCTCAGTTGCATTGTAAATCACGATAACCCGTTGGAGGAAGCATACCGCGTAACGGATAGCTTAAGATTTATCAAAAAAGTAGCTTTTATTTATTTTTTTATTTTTCGCAATTTTTTTTTGTAAAAAATAGGCTTTACGTTACACATGAGAGCACGTTATACACGAGGTGTATGATTGTAGTACTAGAAAATATCGCTAGCTCAATTAATAAATTCGAAACTTAATTTTCTCTGAACGGAAATTTAAACTCATTCGTAACATTAACTTAAGATAGAACGCTGTATTAATCATCGCTTTGGACTTGACATTCTTATGCGATGTTGGCAAAATGGTTAGGGAGTTTATCTTCGGTACCGAAGTTCATGGGTTCGAATCCTACTGTGGCATGGATGTTCATAGCTGTTCGGAATTGGCTTTAAACAGTAGGTCCCAGTCTCATTAGGCCTCGTGTTGTAAAAGAGTAGACCGTAGCGCTCCAAACCAAATCAAACCTTATGTGATGTTATGGGAAAAGTCAATAAAAGAAGAAAGAAAAACGCAGTCACACAATACAAAATAAAATATAGTTTGCTCAATTAATACACAAAAGAAAATATACCTTGCTTAATTACTAAATTCGAAACTTAATTTTCTCTGAATGAAAGTTTAAACTGATTCATAAACTGAAGATAGAACGCTGCATTAATCTTCGCTTTGGACTTTACATTCTTATGCGATGTTGGACGAACGATCGTCGAATGGCTAGGGAGCTGATCTTTGGAACCGAAGTTTATGGGTTCGAATCCTACTCTGGAATGGATGTTCATAGCTGTTCGGAATTGGCTTTAAACAGTAGGTCCCAGTCTCATTAGTCCCAGTCTAGCAAAAGAGTAGACCGTAGTGCTCCAAACCAAATCAAACCTTATGTGATGTTATGGGAAAAGTCAATAAAAGAAGTAAAACGCAGTCACACAATACAGCACATGCGCAATGATGTCTTTTGAGAAAATGTTGATGCTCAAGTAAAACAGACAGACGAAGATATAAATGAGAGAGAAGTTAGGGTTGACGGCAATTAATTTTAAAATTTAACTTAAAATTTAAACATCATTACAGATCTATTTGTAATATTCATTTATTTGGCCATGTATACGCAATGTTTGTTCTTGATTAGATATTGCAAGGCTAGTGTCATGGGGTCAGAGAAAATGACGTCCAAGAACATCTACAAAATTGGTCTAACCAGCCTCTGCTTAATCTGATCCTTTTTTATGTCCTTCCTTTGCATAATCTCTTGCTAATTGTGCAGCCGAACGATGGTCGATTGGTTAGGGTGCTGGCCTTCGGAACCAGAGTTCGTGGGTTCGAATCCCTCTATGGCATGGATGTTCGTAGCCGTTCGGAATCGGCTTTAAGCAGTAGGTCCCGGTCTCATTAGCCCTCGTGTTTCAAAAAGTAGACCGTAGCGTTCCAAACCAAACCAAATCAAACGTTGCTAATTGTGCTGTGAAGACAAACACTCCAACGATCCCACTCCCTCCCTAAGGGGGTGAGGGGGCAAGTCCGACCAGCCAAGCAAGATAGGAAGCTGGAAACTCTTTATCTTTCCGTCGGTAACCCACTGATATCAGAGAGGACGGTTCACTATTGTAACATTTTTTTTTTACATGCACCACACGTAAAATTCTGTATTCTCACTTTTGGAAGTCTATGTTACGACCCGTCTTGAGAATCTCGCTCATTTTTTTTAGCTTACGTGTTGTCATGTAGCAACGAAACGCTGCAGCGTGCATGTTAAAAATGTAAATGGCCTCTTTTGGATATTTATATCATGTAACGTTTCTTAAAGAAAAATGATGGCTTTGTTTATGTCCCGATTTTCTATCTGATTCATTATTGCATTTTAGATATACTTCCGACAAGTTTTCATATATTAGGTTTGATATGAAATGCTATCACACTTTTCTTCTGTTGTACCACAAAATGCGTAGATGAGCGAAGGCGTTGCTATTTATAATTTATTTCTAGCATTATTGATTCTACAAAAAAAAAAAAGGAATGATAAACAACCAAATATAAAACAGGAAAACTACCAATAAGTAAAAAATTTTCTATAGAAAAACCTTTTGGGCGGAACATGCGACAGTGTGAGAGGTATGCAAGGCAAAAAAAGGTAATAAAATTAAATGATCTAATTTGATTTTCATTATATGTAAAAATGAAATACTTTAAATTTGTGCAACAAAACACTCTTGTAATAAGTGATAATAAAGTATTTTTGTTGGTAAAAATTACTTTTCATACAATAATTAGTGCTAATTATAACCATTTCTATTGTTTTAAATAATTAGACTTGTCATTTTATTCTATACTTTAAACATATATACAAGAAAATTTTACAGCACTCAATCGGTTAAATAAGTTTTGCATACACACACACACACATATATATGTATACAGTCTGTTTCATAAAAGCATGTCGTCTATTTCTCTAAAATACAAACGAATTAGTTAAAAATACATTTGTATAGTGTAGTATACATATTAAACTGAAATGCATTTCACCTAATAAGTTGTCCAGTCCCCATTATTATCGATTATGCAAGAATCACTTTCTCATTCGATTTTGACGTCGAGCGGCGTTTACCCCGTTCCGGTAAGTCGTCAAATTTTTGTACCGCTTTATAACGTGCTACCCACTTCTTGACGAACGATGGCCGAATGGTTAGGGTTCTGGCCTTCGGAACCGGAGTTCGTGGGTTTGAATCCCACTATGGCATTGATGTTCGTAGCTGTTCGGAATCGGCTTTAAGCAGTAGGTCCCGGTCTCATTAGTCCTCGTGTTGCAAAACGTAGACCGTAGCACTCAAAAACCAAACCAAACCGACTTACCCATGTACCTGGCTGCAGCTGCACAAGACATTTTTGGTTCTTTTGGATGGTTACACAGAAACACTGCCTCAAAACGGCTCGCATACACGGCACTCATTTGGGAATTGTTGATTTAAACACAGCAAAACAAATCGAATAAAGAATATAACCATAAAGAATTCTTCTCTAATGTTTGAAGAACACGTGCAATCAAGCCGGTATCTGCGCGCTATTTATTGACGAAGTTATGAGCTACACGCTCTTATGGAACAGACTGTATATGTGTGTTTGTGCATTGTATAACAATTTTCTAAGACTATAGTATACACAGTAGCTTTTGGTTTGGAGCGCTGCGGTCTACTGTCTTGTTTCTCGAGGGATTATAAAGCCGTAATATACTGCTTAGAACCAATTCCGGACATCTAAGAGCATTTCTGACGACAGTTGGATTCGAGCCTAAGAACTCCATTCCGTCTAGCACGGCCCTACTCACTCAGCAATCGATTTACATATGCCTAGAAGGCAAAGAGAATCACTATAACTTTATATTACCAGCTCGAAAATTATAAGGTATTATGAGTATACCATTTTGTGCTCCTCCTTGAGCAACGCCTAGGGCATGATAGATCCCTTTGCCCTTCCCTCTCGCTATGCCAGTGAATATGATTTACTTCATGAGATATTGCATCGTTGTTTAAGGTTTGCTCATATATTTCCGAGAACAAGGGAGAAAGTTAGATGCGGCAAAAATATTTAGAACACTGACAATAAACGTTACACCCACCCATCCGAGGATAATTTGCTCCTGAAAGACAACACAGCACAGTTTCACCCGATAACACGACACCCTTTTGTGTGTGTGTGCACCTTCTGTGCAGCAGAAGCCGCAAAAAAAGTCACAGACCCTGGATACGCATCGAGCATGACAGACTCATTTTTTTCCACCCGACTTGCGCTCCCCCTCTCAAGGCTTGAACACCTCTTGGCCCCTTAAGTAATACCTCTTCCATTGTCTTCTGGCTGTTTTTGGAATACAAATGACCTATCGGTAGTTCTTTTCTCTTTTTTTTTGCTTATTCTTTGCGTTGTTTCATAATACGGGTTGTGGTGCCGATATTTCGCCAAATGTCGGGGAAATATAAAAATGGGAGTGTCGCAGACTTTTTGGGTTCTGATTGTCGTCTTGGGAGTTCAAATAAATCAAGGTCTTTCACCATGAGGACAGACGTAATTTGGTGAAGCGGAGTAATTTCATTTCTGTTTTGGAAGGAGTTTTTAAATGTGGGATTGTGTACAAGATCCTTTAGAAATTCAAATAATGCTATGGCATCAGAAAGGTGATATTCTTTTGTTTTTCTGAGCAGTCAGTCAGTTTAGTGGGATGCGCAACTATGCCAGTGAAACTTAAATATAAAATAAAAACTGCTGTGTATACAATTTTGCTTTCTTCAATAGCACGAGCGGGTTGGTTAACACATTGTGTGCGGTTACATTTCGCAGCGGAATTATACCGGGAGAGGGCGTTTTGCGCGTAAATTTAGTCATTCTGTTAAATATCAACAGATCGAAAATTGTTTAATTTTTGAACCAACTTTTCGTATTTTATATTGAAATATATAATCAAATATATAAATAGAAATATTTAAATAATGACCATAAGATTTTTGCAAACAAAAAATATATTTTTTAGTGGATAAATTTATAATTTATAATAGTATCGTAAATATGAAAAATCAGAAATAGTAGTATATAGTTTTAATTTTTTCGAATTATGTTATATATAAACATTTTTACATTATAAAAAAATGAAAAGAGCAATCATGAAACTAATAATGTAAAAACTAGTTTTATTTGTCTAAATTTTCCAGAATCTATGTAGTAGGCAAGAACATTCGGCTTCGTTTTCCTGTATATACCGTTATTTTTGTGCCCACAAACAAACCATGTTGTTACACTAACCCGTACTAGTACGTGACCCGCGCTCAAGTATCAATCGTCAGGAAAAGTACTAGTACATGTCCCTCATATTCCTCATACAATGTGTTAAGTTGGTTTGCTCTACAACCTATTGTTTTGGCACACGAGAGCTAATGAGAGTGGGATGCGAAAATTGAAACATCCAAGCGTAAAACACCCTTGGAGAAAGAGAGATGCAGCCAAATTATGTAGCTGCTTTTCTCCTCCATTTACACCAATAAAACGAAAATATGTAATAAAAACTGCTTTTTCAAATACGATAACTTAAAAATGCTAGGAGCTAGATGAAACTTATTAGAAAATTAAAAGT
>CM063500.1:14669513-14674513 GCA_032207245.1 Pardosa pseudoannulata | reverse complement strand
CTTATTGTTATCGAAATCACTTGGTCCCGATTTCTTCTAATTCATTTGTATGTTAAAATTATCGCTTTATGTGATCGTTACATCGGTTAATGTTATCAGTTTTCGAACCTCATTTTAACTGGCAAAGGAATATTCACAGTGTATTTAGAAAGAACCCAATTTTTTTTCCCTTTCGCTGTTGTTTGAATTTACGAGAATTTTCCCTCTTCCACCTAGGGAAATGGGGAATGATCAAAGGAGTGTGGTTTTTACACGTTCTTCGAATTTTTCAGAAACACGCACACCCTGCTGGTGGTCAATGGTTGTCAGATAAGCAGAAGGCAACACATTCTTATCTGAACTGAGAATAAGCGTATTCATTTTTTATGCCTTTCATGCAGCTTGTCAATATGGAAGCCAGAAAGAAAAATGATTTAATATTAAAACAAAAGATCAAAATTTTAAATCGTTATGACAGGTTACCAAAAATGAGTCAACGCAATGCTGCAGCGCAGTTAAACATTTCTCAGCCTCTGAATTGCATTGAAAGTGTCGAAACGGGGAGTACAACACCGCTCCGATGACTTTAAAAAACATTATGATTACGAACAATTTATCAATAAGCTTCATAGAAAAAATTGTAGACAGTCAACAATTGATTTTTTTAATTATGTATACAATTCTTATGTTTTAAAGGATAATATAAGTACATAAATATATGACTTTTTTCATTTTATTTTGAAATTTAATACGCTTGAATTAAAGGGGGAGGTAAATTTATCTAATTTTGCCTATCGTTTGTTATCGATCGGTTATTGTTATCAAAATCAAGGTGTCCAAAATTGATGTTATTAAGCGGAGTGCACTATATATATCTTAATTTATATTATATTGGTATCCAACTTTCCTTGAGTAACCCTTTTCTTATGTATTAAATTCCCGTAATGCCATAAAAAGATATAGGGAACCATTAATAGTTTGCTTAGTTTACCATTTGCTTTAGTAAACATCGCCAATAATTTTACCATATTTGCCAAGGGGTACCCTATTTTTAAGGGGTATCCCATTTCCGTGGCCCGGCCGCCAGGTTTTTGGCTCTATTTTTGTACAAGTAATCGCCAAGTGATGTTTACAATTTATGCTTTGTTTTGTATTAAGTTTATACCCAATTTCAAAGCATATTTTGAACAATAAAAGGTTTGAAATTTTGTTAAGATGAATACAAATAAGAAAAAAAAAATAGAAAATAAAAAATAGAGCAAGGTTTGCCAGAAAACTGGGTTCTAGAATTTGGCGACATCACCCACGCTTGGCGTGCCCACTGAACTTTGTTCGGCGGGCCCCCTGAACTGGGATTTATTCTTCTTAAGTATTGCCGCGTATTCCCTTAAGTAGGGATTTTACTGATAACTTTAAAATTTTCTAGGTGATTATTTGATAATAAGAAAGTTCATTGGCAAAATTTTTGTTTAATAGTGGTTGAATTTACTGATGGTAAGACATGTAGTTGGATTTGTGTGAATAGGATAACGCCAAAATTCAACACATTTGATTTCTTAACTAACATAAAGTAGCTCTTTGTTCTCTTTATACCATGTTTTATTACAACTAACCACCGGTTAAGTACTACTCAATTTCCTTGTAGTAAATGCAAATTCAATATTCGAATAAATATTTACGGGTAATTTCCTATTTATGTACAATCTTTCTCAAGTTAAGACATTATTTAAAAGCATAATAACCATACTAAATTCTCAAAAAAAACTTTACGCACACTAGTATCGTTGTAGGTTAAGCTGTTTGTCTGATAACAATCACTCTTTGCCAAGGAATAAAGACTTTTAGCTTTTAATCCATGCGTTATTCTTTGATATTCGCTTTTATGCATATACTAAACAGCCATTACACGCTAAACACATTTTGTATGCAACGCTTCTTACAAGCCTTGCAATTCTTTAATATCCTAATTCTAGAAAAAATATTGCAAAATACAAAAACTTCCTTGAACTTGAATATTTACACGCTACGAAAGATAAAAAGAAATTTTTAAAAAACGTAATCGCTTTCATTGCCAACTAGTTGTCATCTTCAAGAAGCGTAAAAGTAAACATTTTTTCTTCTTTTGACGTAAACAAACTGGTTTACAATGAAGTTCTTCCTCTTTGATGACCTATGCTTCTTGGAGAATTTATTTGTTAAGTGGGAGTGCAGAAGAAAATTCAAATGTAGTAGCAAAGGATGATGTTATTTTTTCAACCACCTAATTGTAGATTTTGAGTTGGGTAAAGAGTTACCTGATAATTAGATATTTCTGTAGCATTGTTATAAAACTTTAACAGAAAAAAATGTCAGAATCAAAAAGAGTTTTTGAAGAGCTATCGTTTTATGAGGAGTATAATTATTAATGATAACTTTAAACTAATGATAATTAAAAAGATTTTTGTCAATACATGTTTCTGCATTTTACGATTCTTTGAAATACTTTGTGGGTATGTCTAACTGTTCTATCTCTATGAATTTTGGTATAAGATCTATTTTGTAACATTAAAATAAAAGATAATTAAAGCTAAACATACCATATAACGGGTCAAATGACCCATAAGGTTTATGTAAAAAATGCGATGGGAAATGAATTAAACATTCTTATTCTTTGTGTTTGCAATACATAAAAATTGACAATATACAATTTTGTTTAATTATAATAAAGTTTATTGGTCTATTTCATACATTTATAATCAGAAAAAAATAAAGTCCGGTCATTTGACCGGCTATGGTAGAAATAGGTATGTATTAAGTGTTGGTATGTTTAGTGTTAAAGCTAAATTATTTTGAAACACAATTTTGTTTTTAAAAGTATATATACTGAATAGGATTAGCATTAATATTTAATTATTACCATAAATATGTCATTAGTATTAACATTATTTAATTATTACCATTAATATTTCATTATTTTTATTATGAACTCTAAAAATTTTATGAGAATGAATATGATAATGACCAAGTTTTCTTCTAAGATATAATAAGATATCTATAAATAAAATCGACTGATGACTGAATTTCTTTGTTACCGAAGTTCGTGGTTCGAATTCTTTTCTTGGCAGAGATGTTCGTAGCCGTCCAAAATCAGCTTTAAGCAGTAGGTCCGGGTGTCATAAGCTTTTTTTTTTAAACATTTGTTTTTATCATTCTTCTGAAATAATATAGTTATTGAAAAGGGAAATGGAGATAAAAATTATTAAAAATTGCTAAAAGAGGTATTGCAAATGCAGAAAGATCTACTTTAACAATTGAATTGTGGAAACTATTATCAGAATCGAAATATTTGCTACTAAAGAAAGTTACTTGTCTAACTTCATTTTTTGATATAAATTTTTGTATTCCAGAATTTCTCAAAATCGAAATATCTTTTAGAGATGATTATCTTCTTGCAAGACTTCTGCCAACGTCTTTAATATATTATATGCTAAATTCAATTAGTTGTCTAAAAGTCTTAGTAAAATATTTTATTTTCATATTTGTTATGTATTTTTTATTTTTATAGCATCTTAACTTTATAGTAAAGTTTCGAAACGATTATTACTTCTAATTATTATATATTTTTTTCTGTGTATTTTATACAGCACTTAAGGCTTGTGAGCAGTTTTGAATTTATGAATGTATGAAAAATTTATGTACTTTGCAATGATTCACATTCCATTTACATAATATAAGGTGTAAAATGGGGGCTTTTCGTATCTTCTTGGCCTCATGAGCACTCACTACTGTAAAACATATATATGATGTGAAACATATTTGTTGCATAAATTAATTTGCTTATCTTTATTTCTATTTTAGGGGTGATCCCGATAAATGCGATCACTTTGGCAACACGGCCCTGCACTGGGCTGCCGCCAATGGACACATGAACTGCGTCTCTTTCCTGGTCAACTTCGGGGTTTCCCTCTGGTCGCTGGATAACGACTTCCACACGGCGTCGAACGTGGCTGCCATGAACCAGAGGGATGAAATCATCAGGTACTTGGACGACGTAGTCGCCAGGCAGAGCGCCCTCAACAAGAAGCTGGTGCAGAAGCTGAAAGAGAAGGCTGTCATCGACGCCGAGAAGAGGGTCAAGATGTACCAGAAGCTGCAAAGGAAGGCAGCCAAGAGGGCGGAGAAGGAAGAGAAGGAGATCGAAAAGCAGAGGAGGAAGTTATATGGTTCAGAGTTTCAGCTAAACGGGCTGATCAGCAAGGCATCTACCCTCACCATAGCCAGTATCAAGAAAGACGCTAGGATAACGTACGCGTCCCCGAAATACTCTGACATCATCAGCAACGGTGCAGGCACCACCAAGAAGGGTCTCGGGGCGGTCTCAAAGAAAATACAGCAGAAGAAGCAGAATATCATCGTCACCCCGGCAGACTTCAAGGTCAGAGATGTTGAAAGCAACGGCAAGAGGTCCATCAGGTCCCTATCTGGACTTCTCAGGGACTCTGAGGTCCTTTACGTGCCCAAATACGACACGCAGAGCACCACTTCCGGTCACAATAACAGCCACCACCACAGGAGGCACATGAGGGACGTATTCGACAACAAGAGTGAGCTGTCCCGTGCCATCAGTGAGCCCGACTTTTTACACGCCACAGACTCCGGGTTCGGGGACGAGGTGGCACCCATGGAGTCGGTGTCCGGCAGCATATTCGAACGTCCCGGGTTCGGTTCCGTAGCCTTCAGGAATTCCATGTCCGGCACGCTTATGTCTTTGCCATCCACGTCTACCGACGAGAATGAGGCAGACAGTGACGACGATGTAGACTCGACAAGGGCCAGCGAGAAGGATTCGGACCTGCAAAACGGTTCCGTGGAAGACAGCATAGGCAGCGCAGGCAGCCTGGCCCAGAGGAACGGCCAGCAACCGTGGGATGACGACGAGGGACATTTTGACGAAGAGGAAGGTGAGATAGTCTTACTTTTAGCAGACCATATTCTAGTTATACTTTTTAATATTGAAGACTAAGTTTCGAGGCACTTATAGT
>CM063500.1:14652013-14664513 GCA_032207245.1 Pardosa pseudoannulata | reverse complement strand
AACGTTTGCGGATAAGATAAGAATAAAAATATAATTAATAAATACTTTATCCACAGACGTTTGTCTTAGACATAAATAAAAATTACAAAAAAATTCACATAAAAATTACAAAATCTAGATTTTTATGTTTCTTATCATTACATTTAGAAAAAATTGAAATCTAAATACCGTTATATAAATTATTGCACTTTTTGTGTAGAAAAACCCTAGGGTACCTCGACCGTATGTCAGATAATCCGCAGCAATATATAAAATCGAGGAAAAGTGTTGAAATTATTAAAGAAAACAAGAATATACTTAAAATTTAAGTTATATTATTATGATTTATATTATAATGTTCTTATAAGAATAAGAATATAATAAATAAATATAAGATAATAAGATAATAAATATAGATAATCTAATAATTGCGGATAGTGAAAAGAATCATAAAAATTTAGATTTTGTAACTTTTATATGAATTTTTTTGTAATTTTTATTTATATAGACTAACGTTTGCGGATAAGATAAGAATAAAAATATAATAAATAAATATCTTATCCGCAAACGTTTGTCTTAGACATAAATAAAAATTATAAAAAAATTCATATAAAAATTACATTGAAATTATGTGATCTCCGGGTTGAGCAAGGTTGACTCAGCCTTTCATCTCTTCAGTGGGTAGATCAATTGATCCAAATTGACTAACAATATGCTTCCACCCCCAGGGTCTTTGGTCACTTAAATGGAAATGGCCCTGGCCCTTTAAACTGTTGCGCCGAGGATTTTAGTTTTAGATTTTTATGTTTTATCTTTAAAAGAAAAATAAAGACCGTTACATAAATGTTCCACATGCTTTGAAGTCAGAAACAAAATATAAAAAAAAAAAAAAAGAAAAAAAAAAGTAAAAAAAAAATTAAAAAATTTAAAAAAAAAAATTTAAAAAAAAGGCAAACAATTAAAAGCCATCAATTTTAAAAAATTCTGTATAAAATTAAATAAAAATATAATTATTTTATATAATTATAATTTATATTAAGAATAAAATTTTAAATTTATATAAACATAAAAATCCCAATTATCAAACTAAAAAAAAAAAAACAATTAACACTTTATTCTTCCTAAATCTTTAATTTTGAATTAATTTTCAAACAGATTTAATTAACAAATACCATTATATAAATTTATATTTACAAAAAACACCAATGATAAAAAAAATTAAAATTCAAAAATTCTTCTAAAAAAATAATAACAAAAAATTAACTTCAATCCCCCCCCTTTAAATTTAATGCCATTATTTTGAGCCCTATTTTCCCCGGTTAAGAACAAGCGATTAAATTCATCAATTTATCACATTATAAGTAGATGAAAATAACATTTTTTTCTAGCATTATGACGTCATTCCTTTAACTATCATTTAATCATTTCTTATTTTAAATTATTTAAATATCGTCTGCCTTATTTTCATACTCTTTATCACTGATTTTAGATATCACGTAAATAATTTTCCTTTATATTTATATTAAATAATATATTAGGTACATATGTGTTAATTTTAAATTTAATCATCGATTATTTTTGCTGCAATGAAAATTTTATCACCGGTATTAATAACAAATACGTTTAATAAAAGTCTAAGAGCCTATTTCTTGGACTAATAAATATCTAGCGTTTAGGCTATATACCTTTGAAAATTAAGAAATTTGTCCGTTTGTGTGTTTGTTTTTCATGCATATCCACACGGTTTGACTAAATGAATTCAACGTGATTTTAAACTACATTCATAGTATCAGGAGACTTTAAAGGAATATGAAGGTAAACAAATTATTGAGTGTGTACCAGATAATGATTAGCGAAAAATCAAATCATTTTCTTTATCTGCCTCATAGGGTATTTTACAATTCTGGAAAATTAAAAATTTTACTGATCCCGTCATATGACGGGCTATATGCTAGCCCTCCGAGTGGTACACACCGAGGAAAAAGTCTCCAAAAATACGCTAAAGTTTCATTGTGTCAGTGACCAAAGTGTTCTATGATTTTTTACTTCACCCTTTGTCAACTAGATTGGAATAAGGGAAACCCCACCCTCGTTACTGTCCCTTTACTTCCGGTTATAAATAGATATATAAATAGACATTATATATTGTTAATTTTTAATGTACATAAAGCTCGTCAAGTCTCGAAGATCATCCCATAAGATATAATGGGTTCTAAAAGTACAAATAAAAATATTCTTTAAGAGAATGATTTTTATCTTTTTTACGAAAGTCATCCAAGCTATTTAAGTGGTGCAATTAGAGATACAGCAGTTATCGCAAACGAAATACTTCGAAATAGAGTTTTACAAAGCCATGAAAAACTATCTCCGTCTTTGAGCCTCAGAGAGTAGGTGTGCAGTTCCTAAACAATCGACCTGACTCTCCTACCTCAAAACTCCATAGGGGAAAACATTATCAGAAATGTACATTACATCCATTTTCGGAACGTTTTGGAAGCCAAAAGTTGTACGTAACAACCGCTTTGAAGACATCATCGGTTTGGCGGAATTGTACGTGTGAACCACTTAGAGGGCTAGTTTACAAATAAAAACCATACATTTTTACGTAACTTGATGCAATAAGACACATACTTTCTTATATGTGACTGTATTGTAACCTCTGTCCCATCGCCCTTTCTTCATGCTTACACATAATGGTTATATAATCTGAATATTTTTGTCCGTGTCTTACTGAACATAAATACATAGTGTTAAATAAGTGTGCAATTGTTGTTTAAATACTTTAATCTTTTCTTTCTAGGTATGGACTCCACACCTCTAGTCGTGTTTTTGGTAGCCCATGGCTTGATGGAATATACAGCAGCTCTAGTGAAAGAGAAAATTGACCTGGAAGCCCTAATGCTGTTGACAGAGGAAGATTTGAAATCTTTAGGTCTCCCCTTAGGTCCCAGGAAAAAGTTAGCCAAGGCCATAGAAGACAGAAAGTTGGCGATGGTGACGCCGGGGGATCTCATGGATTCAAAGTTGTAAAAATGGGTTATATGTGTGAATAAGTAGCTGAATAGGTTTCTAATTTAAATTAAAACAAAAGACTAACTATGAACTGGACCACTATATCTAATGCAAGAAATCACTGAATACAGGATAAACGCAGGAACGTTTTGTGTTGTGATTTGTGCAAATGTGGGTTTTTTTCGTAAATACTGAAAAATCATAATGGATGCTTTATGTACAACAAAGTTAGAGGTTTGCAATGCAGTATGTGTTGTATTTCTTGGTACATTTATAAGTACTTTTTTTTCTACGATTCATGTGAGAAATGCATTATAAAATAGTTGGGTAAAATTAATGCTAATCTTTATTTTTATTTTTTTCTAATTTTAAATCCTCATAAATAAAATATTTATAAAAATTAAAACTAAATAAATATATTTAATTTTTTAAGTATTCTATTTATTTACATTTGAATAGATGAACTTGAATGAATTTCATTATTTTATGAACGTTAATCAATTTCATATAAAATAAAAATGGATGCTACTTTTCGATATTTTTTTTTTGCTATTTGTAAAATATTTTATTGATATACAATTTTTATAACTGGTGATATTGGTTATTGCACTAAAATTTTCAATAAAAAAAATGTTCAATTATTGCATAAGCTATTTGGGATTGAACTGTTTGGATGAAATTTTTATGCTATTTAAAAAATGTGTGATTTAAGAAGATAATATGAAGCTTCATCTCAGGTTAGATATTTTATATCATATTTTTTTACGTTATTCTGACCATGTTTTTTCTATATCCGTCCTAACAATAAGTGCCACGTTGTTTTTAAATACTGTGTAAAGTGAAAGTTTTTTTGTGTAAAAATATCAAGAGTTTTATTTGGTATGTAACTAAGATATGTGTCAAAATATTCATTTTTTAAAAATCTCAAATTGAACAGGAAAAGCTTAGTATAGACATTTTACTTTTATAGTCTCTCTGTTTTTGAAAGCTTCAATGAATATCGTATTTTTAATAATTAAAAATGTCAAAAATATAACTCCTATATACAGATACCATCCATACATTTTAAATTTTTGTGTAAATTTCTTTTGTGTAAAATTATCAAGAGTTTTATTTGGTATGTAACTAAGATATGTGTCAAAATATTCATTTTACAAAATGTCAAATTAAACAGGAAAATCTTAGTATAGACATTTTACTTTTATTGTCTCACTGTTTTTGAAAGCTTTAATGAATTTCGTATTTTTAATAATTAAAAATGTCAAAGACATAACTCCTATACACAAGTACCATCCATACATTTTAAATATTGTGTAAAGTTATTTTGTATAAAAATGTGAAGAGTTTTATTTGGTATGTAACTAAGATATGTATCAAAATATTCACTTTTAAAAATCTCAGTGTACAAATTTTACTTTTATAGTCGCGCAGTTTTTGAAAAATTTAATGAATGAGTCGTATTTTTAATAATTAAAAATGTCAAAAACATAACTCCCATACAAATGTACCGTCCATACATTTAAAAAAGTTAAATATAAAATCCTGTGATATATTACCATTGAATATGCAAAAAATATTGTTTAGCTGAGTTTGAAATTATTTATGTAATTTGGCAACTAACAGTTAGAATATTAAATTTCAAAAGAGTTGAAATTTGAAATTGTGATACTCTTTAGTTTGAATACTTTTTAATTTATAGTTTAATAGTACACTATGGTACTGATTATATGAAAGAACTAGCTGTTTATTCCTATGAACTCAAGTTATGCTTTCTAAAATTTTGTTCAATTGAATGAGGTAAAAAAATAGGTTTTTAACAGTAACTAGTTTACCTCGAGAAATTCTAAACATATTTTCCTAGAAAAGTTACAAAAGTAGAAACTTCAAATTTTTTCAGCTTTATTGCACTTGAAGTTTTACCACTAAATATTTCAATAGATACATGATATTTTAATGACTGTAAAATACATAGTGTTCCAATTTTCCAATGTTCTTTTTAAAGAGTGTATCAAAACTGGAAAAAAAATCAAGAAAAAATATATATACAATTTAATTAATACAGTTTAATGTCACGTTTTGGGTATTTATACTTTTTTAAAGCCTTTTTATAGCTATTTTTTTAGAATTACTCGTTTTGTATTTTGACCATGACTATATTTTAATATTTTGAACATGTTTAATTCTGTGTGACATTTTCTAGACGAACATTTTTTTAGACTAAGACTATAAAATTTACAGAGAAATTTTGTACTAAGTACTTTTACAGGTAAAACTATAAGAAGAAATCTTTAACCAGTTTAAACAACAAATTTACACGTAAATATATGTTCCTACATGGAGAAAACTTTGAAATTTTTTAATTACATGATAAGGATATATATTACTACAAGTTTTTATGCTTTATCTTTAAACAAATGTCTACATTTAAATTTTATAAAGTTAAGAACGATAAATACTTTTAAAAACTTTATAAGTATTTTTAGATGCATTTTTTTTTATCTAGAAACTTCTCATTCTGAGAATTTTTGTATCCATTTTTCATTAAAATATAATACTTTTTTCAAAAGGTATAGCTAGCTTTTTTTCATATTCGTATAAATTGATCTATGCGAATGTGCTAAATGAAACTTTATTTAAAAACTCAAAGCATATTTACACTTTCATTGCGTTTGCACTTCATATTTCAAAATGTTATTTTAATTGCACCCATTTCTTTTCTTTTTTTTTCGTTTGCAATGCAAAATGAAAGTCGTGAATTGGCAGGTGATTAATTGTATCTGCTGTCTGAGTGTATATCTAGTATACTGTATATAAGTTAAAAAATACTTTGTAAATATTTCTTTAGGGTTTTTTTTTTAAATTTAGTGAATGCATTTGTAAAGATATTGGCATACGTGAACCTCAGCAATTTTATATGTTGTCTGAATATGTTTATACACAAAATTCTGTATAAATGTTTCTTTCCTTTCACCATTTCATCGAATAATTACGTTGTAACTGAAAAATCTTTCCAAAGAATTTATACTTTGTATTATATTTTGTAAATAAATATTTGAAATCAAAGTAATGTTGTTGAACTGTTTTTTCTATGAATATTTCTTTTTTTTTCAAGGGGACTTAACATTAAAATCATTAAGAGAACTAGGCTTAAACAGTTATGCTGAACTGTTTAAGCAATGTCCTTTAGTCCAGGTTTTTCTGTTTTCTGTAATATGCACAAAAAAATCTACTCATGGTTTGGTTTGGAACACTACGGTCTAATGTTTTGCTATACGAGTTCTAATGATACCGGAACCCACCGCTTAAAGCCGATTTCGAACATTTATATCAACAGCGGGATTCGTACCAGCGAACTCTGGTACTGAAGAGAACCGAACGGTGGCCGAATGTTAGAACGCTGCTCTTCAGTACCAGAGTTCACGGGTTCGAATCCCGTTGGGGGCATGGCTGTTCGTTTCCGTTCGGAATCCACTTTAAGCAGTTGATCAGGGTCTCATTAACCCTTGTGGGCAAAACAGTAGACCGTAGAGCTCCAAACCAAATCGGAACTGGTACCGAAGAGCAGCGTTCTACCATTTGGCCATCGTTTGGCAATCTACTCATAGAAAAATGGGATTAGAATAATGAACTTCTTATATTAATTTAGATCATAAAATATTAACTATTTGCACTTGTATGTATATTTATTTTGCACTTATTTAGAAACAAATTGTTAGTCAATTCGTAATTATTTTTCATTTTCAAACAAGATAAAAATTTCTTATGGTAACAAATTACACCTCAACGTGCAGATTTAGCAGAAAAATTATAAATTTAATCTGTTAATAGCAGTTATAAAAAACACTCATGAATAGGAAAAGTAGAAATCAGTAATTTCGTAATTTTAAAATTAACGAAATAAATTAATAAAAATTATTTATCAGTTTATAATAAATGAAAAGAAAAATCCTGCATGACCTGAAAAGGAAAATTTCAATGTGTTTTTATAATTAAAACTTAGGACAAGTAAGTGTAATAGCCCCTCCATCATAGCACACTCTTCAGTATTGTTTTTGAACTTAAAATGTGTATTGGATATATATCAGTAGCCAATAAAAAATCAAAATAGGTCTAATAATTGAAGAAATAAAACCAACAAAAAAGGGTAGACTAATTACTTTTTTGTTCTATACAACAAATAAGTATAAATTTGTAAGTTTCTTAACTTGTGAGATGATCGTTCATTATGAATATATTATATAAAGATAATATATTTACCTATTTCCCTACTGTATTTGGTGGTAAAGGAACAAGCCACTGTTCTTGCCTCGGGTACCAAAGGACAGAATTCCGGCCCTGAAATTCAATCTACTGATTTTTAAACATTTTTAAACTAACCAAAATGTATGATATTACACTTCTTGATACTTCCATCTTTGTCACAAACTATCACAATTTCACAAACCCAAGTTTGGTATCATTTGTGGATAGCCGTTTACTTAAGTTTTTAACCCCTTGCCTGTGACGCCCGAACCCAGTTCGGGCAAAGCAAATGCGTCAATTTTAGAATGCCCGACATCAGTTCGGGCAAGAGAAAAACGGTATTTCAATTCCGTGAAGCCCAAAATCGGTCGTCCACTACATAATAATTACTTTGCCATTTTCCCAATAGATACTTTACCGTTAAAAGTTCGGCAGTTTCGCGACATTTGTCGCTATTTCTCGGATACTGTACATGATTTGGAAAATTCAATGAAATCTGAGGGACGTAGTATTCATGACAGTTGATATAGATAACAATATTGTTGCATTAGTTTATTATATTTATCCAGAAAATTATGTTATTTGATTTATTTTTCTGTCACTTGAGCAAAAATTACCGTAATCCATTAACATTTCTCATATATGTGAAAATGTTGAAAGTAACAGTTATTTCGGTTAAAATTTTCTTTTTTTTCAGTAATCTATTTCTAATATTTTGATGATAATAACAAACAAAATTAAAAAGAAAAAAAATAAAAATTCCATTTTTGCTCGTTTTTTTTCAAATATATTCCACAGTCAAGGGGTAAAATTTGTACTAACGTGATCATTCATTATTAACCTTAAAATGTTATTCTTATGTTTGAGACTTTTTTAATTAAAATAAAAAAAACTGTTAGAAGCTGAAAAAACTTTAATGTACAATAAATCATTTATCAAAATGAAAGCTTATTTATCTTCCCTTGCTTTAAAATATTTTTTTAAAGTTGTCTTGTAGTCGTAACAATAGTAACAACGTTCGACAAAAACAGGTTAGCCATGCAAGGATTAAAGAATCATAATATCTGGGAATTCAATTTCACAGTTACGTACACTAATTCGTCCAATGATGGCCGAATGTTAGAATGCTGCTCTTCGGTTCCGGAGTTCGCGAGTTCGAATTCCGCAACTGGCATATTCGTACCCGTTTGGAATCGGTATAAGCAGTAGGTCTCGGTTTCATTAACCCTCGTGAGCAAAACAGTAAACCTTAGTGACCCAAACCGAGTCAAACCAAACACATACTGATTCTTACATTGAATTTCATTTGTCAAATAACCGATTTCTAACTTGAATTATGGGGTGAACTGCTAAGTTCAATTCCCTCAAACAAACGAAATAGGAATAAAATTAACCGGTGTGTTTTGGCAGGCGTTGTGTAAGCGCTGCATAATGAAAAAAATTTTCTATTCAAGTAAAGTAAAAACTTCTATTTCTTGCATGTCCTTTGTATAAAATATTTTTATAAAGTTGTCTTGTAGTCGTAACAAGAGTAACAACGTTCGACAAAAACAGGATAGTCATGTTAAGAGTAAAGATCCAAATCAAGATATCTGTCAATTCAAGTTTTCAATTACGTAAAGTGATTCTTACCTTGACATTATTTTAGGATTTGTATCTCACAAACTTGCAAATACAGTAGAACCTCGATTAACCAAAACTCTCCGTTAATCGAAGCCGGTTTCTTCTTCACTTTTTTTTTTTCAATTTTTACTACCATCCAAAATTTTCTCTTTACAAACATACATTTTTAAAGTTTTCTTTTTTATTCCCCACATTCTTTTAGTATGCAAGCCGTCCTTTCCAAACTACGAGTGCAGATAAATATTTTGGAATTTTTTTTTTTTTTTTTTTTTTTTTTTTTTTTAAGAATTCCTTTTTGCAAGCACACTTCTCGGTATGAGTGTACTGATCCCCAATTTCAAACATCCCTGTTCTAAACAAAAACATGCCTCATTTCGAAATTTGGAAGGTCATACTGACGAGTCCCAGGACAATGGACTGTTATTGCATCAATGACGATACCACATATTAAACTAGATGATAATTGATGAATTCTTGAAGTAGGTTCGGTCCCAATTACTTTGTATAATCGAGGTTATACTGTAACCAAATTTCAAAGTTGAATTTTGGGGTGAATTGCTAAGTTCAATTCCCTCAGACAAACGAAATAGGAAGAAATTAACCTAAGTCATCCGTCGGGAGTAGTAAACTCCCCCTTGCTACAGTCCACGCCGGCCCATGGCTTACGGTGCCTATATCCGTTTTCGAGACCAAGCGTCCTAGGGTTCGAAGCATATGTACCGGTCAACCTAATGCAGAACCCCCCCCACTAGTGTTTCGTTCCCAAGCATGTTTGGTTATCTACCCACTAAAGGAATGAAAGCCTTAGCTAATCTTGCCCAGTTCAAGGATAGTATTGTAGGTACTGTATAAGGAAAACATTCTGTCTAGGTAACAAAAGAATTTCTATTCCTTGCCTTCCCATTCTTTAAAATTTTTAAAGTCATCTTCTAGATGTAAAAATAGTAACAAAAGTTCGCCAAGAGCATTATTATACGACATATCTGTAAATTATAAAAATAAAATTAACTCTTTTCATCTATATTAAATATGGAGTTTCTCTATTCATTAAACACATACATACAACGAACACTTTTTTAAAAACAATTTTAAACTAAAATGTTAATAAATGTTAAAACGTATAGAAAACACTAACTAAAAACTCTCTCCACTTTTTTAAAGAAAACAAAGTAAAAGGGAAAAAACATAGTGCAACTATAGAAAATTGTTAGTATGCACAATACAAGCCTTTCCGGTAAAAACTTTTGCTCCTTTCAGATAGCTGAATAAATTCTACGTTAGGAAATTTACATAGGAGATTGAACATTCCTTCGTATAAGTGATTGTTTTGTATAACTGAACTTTGTATTAACTTAGTATTACAAGTCCTCAATATCGTTTGCAAAAATCAGATATTTCTCCATACCCATGCATTATAGTATCTCTGACCTACAGGGCCTGGTCCAGGAAGGTAAAAAATGAGAGCTCATGTGCGACAGGTCGCAAAATTGGCCTCCTGTACCGCCAGTTGGAAGTTCTCGGTCTAACTCGTTACGTTTTTGAGTGATCATGTTCACACACGGCCTGAATGACAAACGCACATTGCCGATGATTTCCTATACTTAGTGAAGCGCGAAGTTGTTTTTCTCTTCCCGAGTCATCCCGTCAGTGACAGGTCGACAATGTCGACAGTGTTCTTACGTCGTCATGTGTCATCGAAAGAATGACTTTTCCGAAACGAGGCGATCTCTGCTGCGATAAACAGCCCATTGTGAATCTGCCAACGCAAATCTGATAAAAACTTCAGAGAGGTGAGGAAACAGAACCAGGGAGAATAATCGGAAGAATGCACAGAAAATGCCTGGAAAATTTCTTACGTCTTGTCCACCCTCGACAAGACATCGACGGTGAGACCTACTAAAGTCGACCGCGAATTTTATAGAACAACGACAAACTGTAGAAATGAATTCATAGACGATTTAACCTTTAACTATTTTGGATAAATTTTACAGTGTAATTAAATAACAGTGTTATTAACTTCAATACCTAATTTAATATTTTCCTTTGTTCCTGCAAGCTTTAGTTACCAGTTAATTTACATTTTGTTGATAATTTTTTCGTCAATTTACATTTTATTGAGAAAAACTATTAACTTATTTACTGACAATAAATGAAGTCTGATAATTTTCCTTTGTCTAATGGTGAATAAAGAGAAATAATAATGATTAACTCACTAATTTAAATAATAATTTCATTAAAGTTATATGACGTATCCTTCAGATAAATGTTTGTATAACTTCAGAAGTAACAATGTTTTTAACTTCAATACTTATTTTAACAATTTGCTTTGTTTACGCAAACTTTAGTTTCTCTTAAATTTATATTTTACTGAAAATCTGTTTTGTCAATTTACATTTTATTGAAAAAAAAAACTATAAACTTATTTACTGACAATAAATGAAGTCTGATAATTTTCATTTGTCTAATAGTGAATAAGGAGAAAGAATAATGATTAAATCACCAATTTAAACAGTCCTTTCATTAAAGCTATATGGCCCGTTTTCGGATAAATGGTGGGATATCTTCAGAAGTAACACTGTTGTTAACTTCAATACTTATTTTAACATTTTACTTTGTTTATGCAAACTTTAGTTTCTCCCAAATTTATTGAAAATTAATTTTTTGTCAATTTACATTTTATTGTAAAAAAAATTTAAAAATTACTTACTGATAATAATTAAAGTCAAATACTAATGGCAAACTCACCAATTGAAATATTGATTTCAGTTGAGATATACAACCTATTTTCTTATAACTCTAGAAGTAACACTGTAGTTTACTGCAATAATGCGCAATAACGAACCTTGATCATTTAATCTAGCTTAAAAAAAAAGTTCTGGAATAAGTTAGAAGAGAGTTATTGTAGAAAAGAGATTATTTTCCTGGAACAGCTGAAAAATATAACCCGTAAACAGAAAACTAGCATTTATTTGAACATCAGTTTTGACAGACGGGTAAAAGAATTTAAATCCGAGAACAGTCTTTATTTGACATTTTACGGATGGGAAATTAGGGATTAGAAAATGAGAAGGGGAAAAAGAAGAATTTTAGAATCTACTTTAGCGGTAATAATTTGATATATATACTAAAAAGCTCCCCCCACCAAAAAAATGGTACACTAATATCGTGTAAAGCCCTCGCAAGATGCAGAATTGCCGCAAAACGATGCTCCATAGACTCATGTCTGAAATAGTGCAGAAGGTAATTGACACCGTGAATCCTGCTGGGCTATTCATACATCCCTAACAGTACGAGGTGGTTGAGATCTCTTCTCAACAGCACGGTGTAGGCATCCCAGATATTCTCAATCATGTTCATGTCTGGGGATTTTGAAGGACAACGGAGGTGTTTAAAGTCAGAGAAATGTTCCTGGAGCCACTCTGTAGTAATTCTGGACGTTTACGGTGTTACATTGTAATTTTGGATTTTCAAGTCCATTGGAATGTACAAGGGACATGAATGGATGAAGGTGATCAGATATGATACTTGCGTACTTGTTACCTAGCTGTCAGAGTCCTATCTAGACGTATTAGAGGTTCCATTTCTATCCAATTGCACGCTCCCCATCACAGATATCATCATAGAGCCTTCACCAACTCCAACAG
>CM063500.1:14569513-14647013 GCA_032207245.1 Pardosa pseudoannulata | reverse complement strand
TGGCTGAGAATTACCTTGCAACAAAAAATAATCGATGATTCAATTTAAAATTATCACATATGTACCTAATCTATTATTTAAGCCAAATATAAAAGAAAATTATTTACGTAATATCTAAGATCAATGATAAAACGTATGAAAATAAGGCATGATTTAAATAATTTAAAATAAGAATTATCACCAAAAGTTTTGGACATGGTAACATATAAAATTAACATAAAAAAAACCCTTTACTGCCCGTGTGTCAGTTGCCAACTTTAATTTATCTTATCATATTACGTGATAGGATGGAGAGCACAGGTTTTTAATATTGACAGTGATTATTTGGCGGTATATATGAAATGATGGTTCAAAATTTATCGAAAACGATTGCAAACCGTGTGGTTATGTATAAAACAACAAACACAGAAATGAACAAAGTTCTTAGTTTTTTCAAAGATATATAAAACATTAAACGTTAGATATTTATTTTCCCTTAAAATAGTCTACTTAGACTATTTATAAAAAGAATTTGCTTTTAATATCGGTGATAAAATCTTCATTGAATAGCATAAAAAAAATCGATGATAAAATTTAAAATTATCACATATATACCTGATCTATTATTTAAACTATATATAAAAAAAATTATTTACGTCATATCTAAGTTCAGCCTGTGCCTTTATTATAGGTAAAGATAAAATAAAATCTACAGTCACTTAACCTAGGTCTCTTTTTAATAATTTAACATGTGATAAAATTGTAATAATTATAGTGTAAATATAAGACATGAAAAATTGATGATTATGATATATGATAACCAAGGATCTATTTGTAAATGAATGTACGGAATAAATGTCTGAATCTAGGTATAAAGTATTATATTCTTTCTGTATTTCCTTGTAACGAACACTGGTGTATAGGTTGTAAGTACATTACAACACGCCCACAGATACGGATTTCCACACAGCAATGCAAACACTAGCCACCCACAGAAACCTGGACCACAAAATCAACAGATCTCTCGTCTGTTCGAAATTAGCACAATCGCTGAGATAGCCGGCTGAATCAACGGATGCCGGACTCAGAGAAAACGGAAGTCGGCGCATAAAAATGGCTCGGTTGTGGAAAGGTATCACCTGCAAGAGAATCAAACTCTATTGTGTTTTATTTTTATAGCAAAATGTTCCCCGCTTTCCTCTCGGTTACCCTCTCTCTTTTTCCCCAGAAATCTCTAACGCAAATATTTGACAAAAACGAACTCCTGTGCTGCGGTAATTACTAAAAAGGCTCGATTCGGGGAATGCACCTGTTCACACAAAAGTGAACAAAACGGAGATGGGGGAAATAGAACGAATGTGCTACTCCACGATTAATTAATAAAGTATTGGTTCTTATTTTGTGATGTTGTAATAGAGCGAGATTATAAACCAAGCAGTAGGTAGCCAGAATTTCTATTTAACGCTAAACATACCAACAGTTAATACATGACTGTTTCCACCATAGCCGGTCAAACGACCGGATCTTTCCTGATTAACGCATTGTGTGAGAGTACATTTCGCAGCGGAATGAGGAATTTTCACGTTTTCTAATTTTGCTTTTAAACGATAGAAGACAAAAAAGTAAGCAGGACAGTAGCTATTTTTCTTTCATTTGGGGGCCTAATGAGGGATTTCTAATGGGTTTTATAGCGGACTCTTTAACGTTTCTCAAAAAACGATACTTTTCCTCTGCAAGTTTGTGACGTCATCGTTCACGCTGACACCGAGCTCCTATGCTGTTTACATGTTAAAAGGCGACTTTTAAATTTGTTTCTGTGTAAAGTATCGCATATAATAGAAATGTTTTTACTATGTTTGGCATTAAAAATCATATTCTAAATATTGTATTGTGCCACTCTGTAAAAATACAATGAAATGTATAAATCGGAAAATAGTGAGCGTTTACAAGCAATAAGAAAATATTGGATAGCCTGAACGATGACGTCACAACCAATCATGGAGCGTTTTGATGTCACGTGATTTTCGCTTAACTTTAAAATTAATTTTTTAAATGATGGACCCAGTTTTTTACATTTCTGAGAACATTTTTGGAATCTACGAGTCTGGAATTTTCAGAAAAATACTAAGTTGTTCGAATCCCCCACATGTGAAAATTCCTCATTGTACCGGGAGCGGGCGTTTTGCGAGTAAATTTAGTTATTCAGTTAAATCTCAATAGATCAAAAATTATTTAATTTTATAACCAACTTTTCGAATTTTATATTGAAACTAGCTGCTTTGCACCCAGCCTTTGGTCTGGGTTATACATGTTTCTCAAAAGAAGTTTTAGAATCACTATTAAAGATAAACGTATTAATAAAAAGTTGAATAAATCTCGCATGCTGCAGATTGTTGAAGAATAAGATAGTTTATTAACAACATGCAAACACTGCAATACATATGTACATTCGTTTTATTATTCGGCAACCACAGTTTAAGGAGGTTAAATTCGAACACTTTCTCTACTTCATAGATCAAACTTCTTTATGTTATGGATTTATGTGCTTTTAATGTCTTTAGTGTAAACATTTCTTTGAAATAGATTTTTATTCCTTAAATTTCGTGTTTTATAAATACTTTCTTCAAGTGCTTAAAATGCAAAGGAATTATTTTTTGTTTCATAACCGATATTACGCCTCATTTTTTCGGTGTATAGAACATAGGTTCCTTTTTTGATGTACTGGAGAACCATAAGATAAACCATATAATAAGAACCATAACCATATAACCATATAATAAGATTTTATAACCATATAATAAGATAAACCATATGATAAGATAAGATTACCATAAGATAAATCTTATGGTAAATAACAACCATAAGATTTTTGTAAACAAAAAAATATTTTTTTTAGTGGATAAATTTATAATAGTATCGTAAATATGAAAAATCCAATAGAAATTATTATTTTGCTTAAACCATTATTTTGCTTAAACTTGATGTGTCCCCTGTCGTGTAGTCCTCGTCATATATTTAAGTGTCAACCTGTGATCAAAATGTATAGTGGGATTTATTTTAAATTGCGTTGTGTTAAATATTTTTTTACTACAATTTAACCACAGGTTATGAGCAACTACAGACATAAATATGAAGAATAAACTAACCGCTAAAATGATAGCAACTGAGACTAGCTTAATATAAAAAAGGTAGATTTATTATAAAATATTTATACATCTATTTACAAAAAACAGTAATAAGTAATAAGTAAATAAGTAAGCTTAGTCAATCTATTCAAATTACTTCTGACAAATTTTTATATACACTTAGGAAAATTTTGTAAGTAGAGAGAGGACCTAATCTCGATTTCAAAATGTAATGCAAAAAAATGGGTACCTTTGTGGGTCTAAAGTGTTGGGCCCGGAACACTTCTGGTTGAAGGGTATGAGAGGGAATCTTTTCATCATCCGTTGATCTATTACAGACATCGTCAGGGGCTTTCTCCTGAGTCTCTGGGGTGCGGCCGTACTACTTTGTGCAGGAAACTTTCTGGCGGACTAGGTTGGAGTATCGAGCAACTTCCCTTTGGGACCTCCGAACCAATCTCTTCTGGGACCTCCGAACCGAACTTCTCTTCTGGGACCTCCGAACCAAACTCTCTGGAACCTTCTAATCCATCATCTCCTTTTATTTAGATTTTTCATATTTTATTATCTCAAACTTAGTCCCCTCCTTCTTCTTGTCTTCCAATCCGGATAGTTGCCAGAAAGTCATTGGTCTCAGCAAACCCCGCCCTGAGACCACCAACGTGAACAACCTTATCTCTTCTAATTGGGCCCTGTCCCTTAGGGACTCATAAATACTCCACAAAGGTACATTCTTATTTAATGTCAAGTACGGAGACGGGATTCTAATCTGGGACTGGAATCAGAACCCCGCCCGAGACAACCGTACTTGACTACAATATCCGTTTTATCGAAATTTATGGCCCTCGGTCTACCTACAAAGATGTGATGAGGTCAGACTTAGATCCCGACTATTTTACTTCTTTTATGAATGAAACAATTATATATCAGATCTAAATCGCCTCATCACATCCCCTCAAGAGATTTAGAGGTTTTATTTCCAAACCTAGAAAAACCTTCACTTCAATTCTGTTGGTTTCTATCTTTCCCTTAACTAATATTGTTAGTTACCATGGATATAATTGATAATGTTGAAGATATCACCGAAAAAATCATTTGGTAACTAGAGACTGCACGTACCACTATAAATTTTTTTCTCTAAATACTTCCAAGTGTTGTGCACTAAAACAATCAACAATTACAGTATATCACAGATAGCATTGTTAGTGATACTACAGACTAGCATATAACCCGTCAAATGATGGTATCCAGTAAGATTTTTAATTTTCTAGAATTCTAAAGTATCCTATGAGGTAGGTAAAAAAATGGTTTGTTTTTTGGCTGAGAATTATCTATTACACGCAAAATAATTTGTTTATTTTCATACTCCTCTAAAGTGTCCCGATACTGTTAATATAGTTTAGAATCACGTTGAATTTATTTAGAGAGATAATTTAAAGTTTTTTTTAGCTAAGTCGAAATTATCGGTAAGTTCTTCACAATTATTTTGCCATAAAAAATGAATGAATTATGAATTTATCTTAAAAAGTTTAAAATTATCACCAAAAGTTTTGGACATGGTAAAATATAAAATTAACATTAAAAAAAACCCCTTTACTGCCCTTGTGTCAGTTGCCAACTTTAATTTATCTTATCATATTACGTGATAGGATGGACAGCAGAGGTTTTAATATTGACAGTGATTATTTGGCGGTCTATATGAATGATGTCCAAAATTTATCGAAACGATTGCAAACCGTGTGGTTATGTATAAAAAACAAACACACAAACGAACAAAGTTCTTAGTTTTCAAAGATATATAACTTAAACGTTAGATATTTATTTTCCCTTAAAATAGACTACTTAGACTTTTATGAAAAGAATTTGCTTTTAATATCGATGATAAAATTTTCATTGAATCGCATAAAAAAAAATCGATGATTAAATTTAAAATTATCCCATATGTACCTGATCTATTATTTAAACTAAATATAAAAGAAAATTATTTACGTCATATCTAAGTTCGTAACGATATCTAAGTTCGTCATATCTAAGTTCGTAAGATAAAACGTATGTAAATAATGCAGACAGTATTTAAATAATTTAAAATAAGAAATGATCAAATGATATGGTTAAAGGAATGACGTCAAAATGCTAGAAAAAATGTTATTTTTACCTATTTATTATGTGATAAATTTATAAATTTAATAGCCTGCTCTTAACGGGGGCAAATAGGGCTTCAAAAAATGGCATTAAATGCTCAAAAAGGGTGGGGGAAGGGGTGGATTTAAATGTTTGAAAGACGACAGTATTATTCGCTGTAACATGAAGCCTATTTATACCAATTTATTTTAGAATCGGATCGATTATTTAAGAGAATATAAACTTTACTCATATTGAATTTTGCTAATCCTAACTCGTCAAGAATCCAATATAGAAGCCTGTATCCATTCCAGGTCCAACCGCTTCATAAATTCGAGCACTGACGGACATATAACTTAGGCTATTATTAGATAGGTGATGCCAGTTTATCAGTTTTATGAGTAAAAACTAAAATAACTAAAAGTCACCATATTTGTTATGGATTCTTAATGCCACTTTTATTCTCCGGTTTTCTATTATTTTGATGACCACCTGAATATGAAATCCAGTAAAGCACAACAAAATAGAAGCCTAAGTGAATATTAGATTTTAATCCATTATAATTAATCCACATGCACATAAATAATCCACTAGATGTGATGCATTAATTAATCCTGATATCCAAGAGGTAAAGGAACTGAAGTATTCGAACAGTCGTGGCGAAAAAATCTTTAATTTTCTGAAGAAAAAAAATCTATGGATTAAAATTTAAACATTGCTTCTTTGTCATTTTCTTTAACCCTCTAAGCGGTTTGCACGTACAATTCCGCCAAACCGATCATGACTTCAAAACGTACAATTTTCGACCTCCAAAAACGTTCCGAAAATTGATGTAATGTACAGTTTTGCCAGTGCTTTCTCCCCTGGAGTTTTGAGGTAGGAGGGTGAGGTCTATTGTTTAGGAACTGCACTCCTCTTTCACTGACATTTCTTGAGGGATACAACCCTACCTCCTGAGGCATAGAGACGCTGATAGCTTTTCATGGCTTTGTAAATCTCTATTTCGAAGTATTTCGTTTGCGGTAACAGATGTATCTCTAATTGCACCACTTAAATATTTTGGATGACTTTCGTAAAAAAAATATAAATAAGTCTCCAAAAGAATATTTCTATTTGTACTTTTAGAATCTATTATTTCTTATGGGATAAAACTCCAGACTTGAAGAGCTTTATGTGTATTAAAAATTAACAATCTATAATATCTATTTATATATATATATATATATATATATATATATATATATATATATATATATATATATATATATATATAACCGGGAGTAAAGGGATAATAACGAGGGTGGGTTTTCCATATTCCAATCTTGTCGACAAAGGGGGAAGGTAAAAATCATAGAACTCTTTGGCCACTGACATTAGCGTATTTTGGAGAATTTTATCCTAGATGTGTTCCACTCGGAGGGTTAAACAAATAACACTTTATTCTACGAAATTATGATTGAAGCGATATATCATGACTATGTGTTTGCTAAGTTCAAATGTTATATAATATTTTATCATATGCTTAACTGCTTGGCTACCGACCTTGATACAAGGCTAGAGGAGAAAATTTCAGTTCTTTTAATACATTGCGTGCAGGTACATTTCGCAACGGAATTGTACCGGGAGCGGGCGTTTTGCTCTTAAATTTAGTTATTCAGTTAAATCTCAATAGATCGATAATTATTTAATTTTTTAACCTACTTTTCGTATTTTATATATCAATATATAAACAAATATATAAATAGAAATACATAAATAACAACCATAAGATTTTTTTAAACAAAAAATATATTTTTAGTGGATAAATTTATAATAGTATCGTAAATATGAAAAATCAAATAGAAATAGTAGTATATAGTTTTAATTTTTCGAATTATGTTATATATAAACATTTTTACATTATAAAAAAATGAAAAGAGCAATCATAAAACTAATAATGTAAAAACTAGTTTTTATTTGTCTAAATTTTTCCAGAATCTATGTAGTAGAGAAGAACATTCGGCTTCGTTTTCCTGTATATACCGTTATTTTTGTACCCACAAACAAACCATGTTGTTACACTAACCCGTACTAGTACGTGACCCGCGCTCAAGTATCAATCGTCAGAAAACATACTAGTACGTGGTCCGCATACAATGTGTTAATAGGGTTTGTGTGTGTGAAATATGGATATTGGGAAGGAAATAAACAAATAAACTTTATTATAATTAAATAAAATTGTATATTGTTAATTTTTATGTATTACAAAAACCCAAGGAATAAGAATTTTTAATTCATTACCAATTCCATTTTTTACATATACATTACTAGTCATTTGACCGGTTGTGGTATGTTTAGTGCTAGTGAGGGTAAGTAGACAAACTAATTTTATGTGAGAATTCTCCAACTTTAAACACATCATCTCTAAACCTTCAAATAATCGATTTTTTTTTTATTTTTACATTTGTAAAACCTCTAGAGATTTCTGAACCGTTTAAAACGTACTAGTACGTGTCCCGCGCTCAAGTATCAATCGTTAGAAAACGTACTAGTACGTGACCAGCATACAATGTGTTAACAGCCTCTTTTCCCACAGCAGTTCTTCTGTTGCATGAGGGACTGCCAAATACAAACAAGGGCCAAGTATAATCAAACGAATTTTGGACCTTGCCTGTAACAGCTTGAGGCATAACAACGAAATCTGGGCAACCGACCGAAAACCAAACAAAATTTTCCTCGACAACCAAAAGTCAACTAAAACTGATAGGATTGTATTTGTTTGGTTGCAGTCTTATAACAAAATTCACAAACTTATTTCCCATCAGTTTTTGTGTTTCAATCATTTCCGCAAATATCTCCGAGAACGTGAAATAGCAATCCAATTCCAGATAGTACTAACGCAATCATTAACGTAATGGATCGGTCTAAGATTAATTTGCTATTTTAATGCCAACGGTGGCAATTTATCAACACGTTTTCGGAAGAAGAATGAGCCGGAAATTCATTCTTTCGAATTCGATGTACTGACATTCTACTAATGATGTGTTGAGGGAGTTGACTCATTAGATGTTTGTTCTATGCATGACTTACGCGGAAAAAGTTGGTTAAAATGCAATTATCACTGCAAACTGTTGGTTTTGAAAAAAACAACAACTTGACGACGGAGAAATAATTACAAATGAGGTGTGTTTTGAGATTAAAAGCACACAAGCGTACTATATCAATGTTATTTTTACACAGAAGTTTGTACTTCTGTTTATTTTTAACATCTTGTTTTTCAAATGCGGGGGCTCTTGTCTTTATTAGCATTTTACTATACAATCCACTGATTTGTTGCTCTTTTCATTTTAGGAGCCTCATATAGGTAGGGCAACATCGTTACCTATGAGAAACAACACACAAATACATCTAAGCCTTTCTTGGGATTCGAACCCGATGGGTTTCATCAGTTGGGTGTCACAATATGCTAACACAATATGCAATATGTGTGTAACACAATATGCTATTCCCTACACAATCTGGGCGGCTAGCTGAAAGCACTTTTTAAGTTATAAAAGAGGAACCTTTACTATTAATTTCTTGCTTGCAAACTAGAACTGTGAAAAATGCCATATCAATGTATAAGTAGCAAATAGCCTGTCATATGACGCGATCAGTAAAATTTTAAATTTTCCAGAATTTTAAAGTACCCTATGAGGCAGGCAAAAAAAATGGTTAGTTTCTTAGCTGATAATTATCTTGTACACGATAAATAATTTGTTTATCTTCACATTCCTTTAAAGTCTTTCCATACTGTGAATTCAGTTTAATATCACGTTGAATTCATTTCGAAAGATAATTCAAAGTTTTCTTAGCTACGTCGAAATTGTCGTTAAATTTTTCCCAATTTTTTTGCCACAGTAATTAATGGAAGTAAAGGAACGAAACTATCATTTCCACAACACCATGGAGGTAGATAGAATTTGTTGTTAATATCTGTGATATAATTTTCATTGCAACAAAATATAATCCATGATTAAATTTAAAATTATCACATATGTATCTAATCTATTATTTAAGCAAAATATTAAAGAAGATTATTTACGTAATATCTAAGCTCATAAATAAAACGTGTAAAAATTATGCAGACGATATATAAATAATTTAAAATAAGAAATGGCTAAGTGAGAGGTTAAAGGAATGACGTCATAACTGATAGAAAAAAATGTTATTTTTACCTTTTTATGTGATAAATTGATAAATTTTATCATCTGCTCTTAACCGGGGAAAATATTGCATTAAACACTCGAAAAAGGGTGGATTTCAAACGTTTTAAGGTTTGGTTTGGAGTACTACGATCTACCTTTTGCAACACGAGGGCTAATGAGACCGGGACCTACAACTTAAAGCCGATGGCTACGAACATCCATGCCACTGTGGGATTCGAACCCACGAACTCCGTTACCGAAGGCCAGCACCCTAGCCAATCGGTCATCGTTCGGCTCTCGAACATTTTAAGACGATAGTATGTTTTACTGTGATATGAAGCATATTTATCCCAATTTATTTTAAAATCGGATCGATAGTTTAGGAGAAGATAAACTTTACTCACTCTGAATTTTGGTAACTCTAACTCATCAAGAATCCAATATGGATGACTCTATCCATTTCAGATCCAACAGCTTCACAAATTCCAGAACAGACGGACAGATAACTTAGGCTATTATTATATAGGGGATAAGTTTTCTTGGTCTAATGAATTGTTTACAATAAAATTTTTCGCTTTAATCAATGTTGATTGAAGTGTTACAATCTGCTTTATTATCCTTATTTTTTAAGTGTTTCTTGTTTTATTTTAGAAATGTCTAACATTTATTGCTATTCCTTGATCCATGTAATGTATCGTAGTAGCTGTAAAACTTTAATCGTTTCGCTTGTAATTTTTAATCTTTTATTATCCTACCGTATATTTTATAGCATATCCTTAACTTGTGGATACTTGTAAATACTCGTTATTAAATTTTTAGTATCTCATTTATATTTTTTGTAGTTGTAATTCTTATCAACTGTAATACTGTGTAATATTTATCCCAGTTTATTTTTTATATGTTTAAATTTTCTCTCTTTAACTATTACTAAGGAAAAAGCTTGAAAATAATAATTTTTTAAGTGTTTCTTGTTTTATTTTAGAAAAGTCTAACATTTAATGCTATTCCCCGATCCATTTAATGTATCGTAGTAGCTGCAAAACTTTAATCTTTTAGCTTGTAATTTTTTAATCTTTTATTATTGTACCTTGTATCTCTATACACATCCTTAACTTGCAGATACTTGTAAATACTCGTTATTAAAATTTTAGTGTATCATTTATATTTTTTTGTAGTTGTAATTCTTATCAACTGTAGTACCGTGTAATATTTATCCTAGTTTATTTTTTATATGTTTAAATTTTCCCTCTTTAACTGTTACTAAGGAAAAAGCTTGAAAATAATAATTTTTTAAGTGTTTCTTGTTTTATTTTAGAAATGTCTAACATTTAATGCTATTCCCCGATCCATTTAATGTATCCTAGTAGCTGCAAAACTTTAATCTTTTCGCTTGTAATTTTTTATTCTTTTATTATTGTACCTTGTATCTCTATAGACATCCTTAACTTGCAGATACTTGTAAATACTCGTTATTAAAATTTTAGTGTATCTTTTATATTTTTTGTAGTTGTAATTCTTATCAACTGTAGTATCGTGTAATATTTATTCCAGTTTAATATGTTTAAATTTTCCCTCTTTAACTGTTACTAAGGAAAAAGCTTGAAAATAATAATTTTTTAAGTGTTTCTTGTTTTATTTTAGAAATGTCTAACATCTAATGTTATTCCTCGATCTATGTAATGTATCGTAGTAACTGTAAAACTTTAATCTTTTAGCTTGTAAATTTTTAATCTTTTATTATTGTACCTTGTATCTCTATAGACATCCTTAACTTGCAGATACTTGTAAATACTCGTTATTAAAATTTTAGTGTATCTTTTATATTTTTTGTAGTTGTAATTCTTATCAACTGTAGTATCGTGTAATATTTATTCCAGTTTATTTTTTATATGTTTAAATTTTCCCTCTTTAACTGTTACTATGGAAAAAGCTTGAAAATAATTATTTTTTAAGTGTTTCTCGTTTTATTTTAAATATGTCTAACATTTAATTCTATTCCCCGATCCATGTAATGTATCGTAATAGCTGTAAAACTTTAATCTTTTCGCTTGTAATTTTTTAATTATTGTACCGTATCATATCCTATAGCATATCCTTAACTTGTAGATACTTGTAAATACTCGTTATTAAATTTTTAGTATCTCAGCTACATTTTTCGTAATTGTAATTCTTATCAGCTGTAGTACGGTGTAATATTTATCAAAATTTATTTTTTATATTTTTAAATTTTCCCTCTTTAATTTAACTATTACTAAGGAAAAAGCTTCTAAATAATTGTTTTGTAATATAATTCTCAGGATTTCGTTTTTAAAAATTTCGTTCGCATTTTAATTATTTCTTTCAATTAACGTAGCACACCATAAGGATATAAGCATCGTAAACCATTGGGGATAGGACATCAGCCAACGAGCCCCACTCAACGCTCCATTCTGATTCTGGTTAATATTGGTGTCAAAGAGTGTTAAGAGCGTTACAATGCACGTGTTGAAAAAGTAGCAGATTAAGGGTCGGTCTCACTAAAGTCGTTTAAAGGCTAAACGATATTAATCTATGTTTAAACGGAACATTACATTCCACCATTGATTGGCGCCATTGGTTATCCGTTAAACGACTTTGGTGAGACCGGCCCTCAGTAACTAGTGAAAAGTCCTTAAATCGGTTAATTTTTTTTTTTTTTGCTATCTCACGAGAAATCCGCGTATTCATCAATGGGAAAAAAGATCCTCAGGGTGCTACCATTTTAGAGTCGACATATGTCACTGGTGACCTCTGCGTCATAATAACGTCAGAAATCGGCAGAGAGGGGAATTTGGTACCATTCATTTTCCTCTCTGACATCATTATGACGCTGAAGTCACCAGTGACATATGTCGACTGTAATATGGTAGCACCCTGAGGACCTCTTTTCCCATTGATGAATACGCGGATTTCTCGTGAGATAGCAAAAAACTTTTAACAGATTAAAGGACTTTTCACTAGTTAGTCTGATTCAAAATAAATCAGTTGATTTTTTTTTTGTTGTAACACAAGAAATCTGCACATTTTTCACCAATAAAATAAATTACAAACTAACATGTACATGCTGAAGTATAAGGCATTTAAAATTATTTTCTGCTAGTTCATCACACTATTGTTCAGGGCTTTAACCCATATTGTACCACACCAACTAAATATTTCTGTAAGTTATTAAAACTTAATCTATATCATTAATATGGTGTAACTCAGTATATAAAAACCAAAATTTTGAAAAAATATTTTTAATTTTTTATGTAATTGGCTGTCCTATAAATAGGACAACGGTCCATTACACTACTAAAATTTAACAAATATCAATAACAAGTTTAACAAATATTAGGCTGATTCATAGAATTTGGGGAAACAGTAAAAAAAAAAAAAAGACCAACATTACATTTTAAGCATACTGTTGTAGATTTTCTCTTGCAGTTATTGAACTGGCAGTAAGAGAGTAAGTTTATCTTGCAAAAAATCTCCAATTTTCTGAATAGAATAGACATCTATTTACCCCTTGTTTTGTCCAGAAGTGTGAACAGGTGTTTGAACTGGTTTTCATTGAAAGATAAGAAAAGAATGTGCGCTATCAATGAAAATATCAAATTCATTGAAAAATAATCAGGATTGGACCGTCGTCTTAATTTTAGGAAACATTTTTTATACTTAAAAAACACACATGTAAAATATATTTCTCAACAAAAACTTTCATCTACATTATTAGCTCTGTTTTAAAACTAAAAGTAACCTCCACAATATTTAAAAAAAAAAATAATAATAAATATAAAATTAAAGATTAAAAAATGACAATTTTTAAGAGGTTGCTGAAAATAAATTTTACAATACAATATAATTTGGTTTCTCAGTTTTTTTTGTTACTATGCTAAAGTGTGTCTATTTTAAAGGTGTTAAAATAAAATCCACTCAGAAAATATTTATAACTTTATTATTAAATGGAATTTTATTTGTTGTCCTGTTTATAGGACAGAGGTCCAATATGGGTTAAATAGGTTCTTTAGCACCCGTGGCAAAAAACTGGTCTACGCCCCTACCACAAAAAATAGTGGGAAAATATATAAACATGTTTTCTTTTTCTATATCACGCATTCAAAATCAACTCACAAAATATTTTGTTAATTCTTAAAATGTTCCTAATATATTAATTTTTAATTTTTCTTCTATTTTTATCTTATTAATACTTAAAAATATTTTTGTACATTCTGAGGGTATTATTTTGTTGATAAACTAAATAGTATATTTGAGGGGAATATTTTTTATTTGTACATTGAATTTTCCAAAAAAAAAAATTAACGAATTTCTAAATTTAAATTTAGTTTTAATAAATTTAATAAATTTAAAGTTTAAAACGAATACCCTCAATATACAAAAGCATATTAGGGATGTTTGGTAAATATTTTATAAAAATCAATAATAACAAGTTTATTCTCTAGAAGCATTAAAAAAATTATGGACAAAAATCCGGATTTGGGCTTCTAAAACGTATTTTCCCCAATTAAAATCTAGTTATACATTGAATGGGATGAAAAAATGGGAAGCCATATTTACTTTCAAAAACAGAAAGTGCATTAATTTCTAAAGCTTCGATAGCTTTCCTAGAGTTGAAAAAAAATTAGAGTAATAAATTAAGGAAAAAGAGAAACTTATTTGGGATATTAGAATATAAGGACGATTAATACCACGACTTTTATTGTAAAACTTGCCTGTAAATATTAATGCATTTGAAACTAAGATTTTTTATGGTGTATATACTGTTTTTGATGCGTTATTTTCTTAACACAATGCATACTTATTTTTACCATAGCCGGTCAAATGGCCGGACTTTATGTTTCTTTATTAAATGTATGAAATTTGGATATTGAGGAGGAAATAAACAAATAAACATTATTATAATTAAAAAAATTGTAGATTGTCAATTTTTATGTACTACAGACAAAAAGAATAACAATTTTTAATTTATTTCCCATCGCATTTTTTACACATACCTTACCGGTTTTTTGACCGTTATGTTATGTTTAGCTTTAAAAATGTTCTATATAAATAGATGTTTCACATGTACAAATGGCATTACCAATTCGTTTTGGGCATTTTAAACACTAGTAAGCAAACACTTTAGAGGTCCATTCTTCATCTGGTGTATGGCGTCGCATTTTATTAAAATTTATCATGGCAACAGATTGCTTATTTTACAGTAGATTATATGCACTCACTCCAATAAGTCGTTACCCGAAAATTTTCTAAATTTTAAGATATGGATTAGCAAATATAAGTTAGCACGTAGATTTGTAAGTGTAAGGAAACTATAGGGTAATTTTACGTAGCACGATACACCTTAACTGTGTTTGAAACAGAAAGGCTGAATATGGGTTACCTATAACACAATTTCACGCAGCAGGACACATTTCAACTTATGACGGTTCTGGCTTTCATTTAAACTGTAGGGCTGCATACTGGTTGCCTATTGGCTATCGTAAAATTGAAATTGAATGGGAAGGGCATTAAAGTAGTTCGTAACGTTGAGTGAAAGCGCTCTATTGGTAATAAAACACGAAAATGAATAAGAATGCCATAGTAGACAAACCAATGTAGTTAAGTTGCTTTTATTATTTGTGCTGAACTAGGGCCGAATGGTCAGGGCACTGATCTTCGGTTCCAGAGTTCGTGGGTTCAAATACCACTGTGGCATGGATGTTCGCAACCGTTTGAAATCGGCTTTAAGCAGTAGGTCCCGGTCTCATTAGCCCTCGTGTAGCAGTAGTAGACCGTAGTGCTCGAAACCAAATCAAACCAAACCAAACCAACCAAACAAAACGAAACATAGGAAGCTACTTAAAATAGAACAATGAATCAGTTGGCGTTATTATTTGAGTGAGAGTAAGACACGTTCATTCGTTCTTTTCTATCTCGTGGTATAAATCACGCAGCGTATACGGCCGAAAAGTTGATGCGAGAGAAATTTCACTACTGCTGTGATTGGACTTCCATTTATGCCACGAAATTACGCCACGAATACCATTTACGCTTAGCCTGACACCTGCTTGAATATCACACAGCCCACAGTCAGTGTAGATAGAATAAAACATCGACCGAATGAACTCTACAATACGTTCTCTGGAAGAGATGAATCACGCCTTCCTCGCTTTGACAGTTCAACGGACAGTCTGGCTGGAGCGTTCTCCATCGAATAAGAGATGCCAGCTGTGATGAACGAGGATGAAAGGTTTAGAATTCTTTTCTCTACGTGACATCTCGCATATTAGGAATAACATCTGGCATATTGCAGAGTAACCATTCAGATTCTAAGGGTAATAACATGTACAGAACATGCAAGTTAAATGGGCTTTAGACAATCAAATACAACATTCCTGGAGAACATTCGAGATATCAACCAATTATTATCCTTAAACAATAATTACTTGTAAATTTTCCTTTCATATATTTACTAAAACATGGTTATAATTAAAATGCGGGTTAGTGTTTGTAACAATGAGTTACACTGCTGCACAACACCAGCGCGGGAGACTGGCCGAGGGACGAGGGCGATGTCAGTGACCTCTCTTCGACCCCACTGAACAAGAGGGGTTGCTAACGAAGGTCAGTCGTCTTTGGCCCTGGTAACAGGAGTCTTTGGATTTTGCTCGGCAGATTTGAAGGCCCCTTCAGAGCCAAATATTAAGTACCAATCCTGGTATAAGTCATTGGTACGTAATAGTGTTATGGCTGCGAAATAAACGAAACTGTCTCCAGAAAAAACAAACATTTTTTTATTTCTAATGGCAAGGCAGGTCACAATTATAAAAATAACAATTGTGGAACAACTGTACAAGTAACAAAAGTAACATTGACCGACAAATTGACATTGACACAAACTAAGCCTAGAGTTTTTTCAATGATTACCAAGGATTTGGAATGCAAATTAAATTGGAATTCCTGTCCACTATCTTATGAAATTTAATGTAACAGTTTATAAAGTAATTGCGACAACCGAAGTAAGCACGAATAAATAATTCAAAAATCAGAAGTATCATAACCTATTTCCTTTTTACAAGGATTACAAAAAGGAAAAAAACACTTATTAAATATATAAATCTTTACTAACAGAAACTTTTATTAAGTAATCAAAAATTTTATTCACAAAACTGACAACACATATATTAAAAATTCAAATATTGGCAGAAATGCATAGAAAAAGCAGTATTAAACATAGTTTCGAGTTGTCCTCACCGTTTACTTCTCTAACTACCTATAAAAACTTCTAAAAACACTCAATTTTATGTTCATTGTGAGTTGTTTTAAATAAACAGTAGGTAGGCCAGTTGGAATTGAGAATCTAATTCCCGATTTTTTAAGCAAGGTTGCTTTCATTGAACAAATCTAAAAAACGGGAGTTAATTCCTTTTCATCTGGAATAATGATTTTTTCCGTGATATTACTTTTTAGGGATTGGCAACATGCAGGACATGTTTTGCAGCAGATCATAATTTTTCAAATACTTTTGTAATGATTATAATTCATGAAAGTTGTACTAAATACTAAAACACCATATAATAAGCTGAAATTATAATTGAAATCAACTTAAAATAGAACTTTCATTGTAAAAATTCAAGTAGATATAGACATTAAGTAGTGGCGTGACCCCAAAGAGCAAAAGTTCCATACCAACGTTAGTAATTTGTTAAATAAAGTTTAAAATAGTGAAAATTATTTAATTTATAAAAGTTTCGATTAAAATAAATAAAACTCAAATAAATTAGTATTCAAAATACAGAACATCAACTTTGGCAAGACTACATTTGAGTAGGTTTAATAAAAGATTGTAAGATTGTTGTAGCTTTTGGCCTTTTAAAGAATTCTCTGAGATCGTAGCCCGACAGATTTGTCCTTTCTTCGCTTCTTACTTTGGAAAAGTTTCCAAAAAAGAAAGATTCATCAAAAATTCTGAAAACACTCAATTTGCTGTTCATTGAAGGATGTTTTTAACACATAGTGGTCAGGCCAGTTTGAATTGAAATTCCACTCCCCGATTTATATAAGAACATTTGCTTTCTTCGAATGAATCATAAAAGAAGTTAATCCATTAATCTGGCAAAATGGTTTTTCAGATAAATTTCCATGATATTACTTTTTTAGAGGTTAGAAACAAGCAGGCCATTTTTCAATGCGGATTGGAATGTATATTTTGTGATGATTAAAATTCCAAAAAATTGTACCATATGCTGAAATACCGTAAGATTGTGGTAAGGCGATTTAGATCATTCCAACGGGAAGTGAAATGCTTGGGATCTAAATCGGACCTCATCACATCTTTTCTAAAGGAGAGAGGACCTATAAAAATTAATTGAAGGGATTCGTAGTGTGTAGGATTCTCGGCCGGGGTTCTGATCTCAGCACCAGATTAGAATCATGTTTCTGTTCATGACACTAAATAAGAATGTACCTTTGTGCAGTTCTTTATGAGTCCCTAAGGTTTAAAGGCGGGAAAAGGGAGACCAATGAATATGTACAGCTCTGCTGATTGGAGCAAGTAAAATAAGAAAGGACAGAGATAAAAATAATATAAAAAGAAAAATAGAACAAAGCTGGGGTTCGGGAGTTGGAGAACAGAGTTCGGAGACCATGCCGCAGCCTCACAGAATCCCCCCCCCCAATCATTTAGAAGGCCCCAGACCAGTGATGGGTCTGAAGTCAGCATTGTAAACCTACTAATCGAGAGTACATGCAAAGAGGCCTACATCATTTCACCAACTCCAAGTCTGAAAAATTCCCGACCAGCGTACCGCTCTTGCACAATCCTGCAGATGAAAATCCCTTTGCAAATCCACAAAGATGTTTGTGATAAAAATTTGAATTTGGAATTAGGCCCCCTCTTCTTTTTTACGTAAATGTTAGTGTATGATTAATGTTGAATTTTAGATAAGTTAGAACATAATACAAAATTTGGAAAGGCAATTTTTTTTAAAATTTGTATCAATTTTCTCTATATAGACAAATAAATAGTATAACAATAAATTTTCTTATTTTTATTTAAAACTATCAACGTTGTTATGTGTTTTCTTAAGAGTGTAATATTTATTTTAGCAACTTTTAATTAGTTTATAGTTTTTAAAAATTAGTCTGTAGTCTCTCAGAACCTGTGGTTGAATTTAAAACTTAAATAATTGTAACGTATCCGGTCCCCGTTTTAGGTGACACAATGAAGAATCTGGTACATCGTGAATAATGAATTTATTTACACCTCTGCTATATACATCATTTCATAAATACACACAAAAAAATACAATTTCCGATCACAGGTATGTGATTAGATACACGTAGGCCTGAGTAGAGAGTGCAATATCTAAGATCAGACTCTGCCGAAATATTGATGATCCGACGGAAGAATCAATCCGGTAGCTCTCGCGAAAGTTCACTGAAGTAATGAAGGTAGAAATTACTCTCAATTAGACGGGATAAGAAGTGATCACAACTGGTTTTCTTCGAAGAATATCGAAACACAGTTAGAGTTCCTAAGGGAAATATGCAAGCAATCCTGAAGAGGATTATATTAAAATGGAAACCCAATGTACAGGGTAACACTCTCAATCTCAGCAAGAGATATATCCCAAGGCGGGATTTTCGCTAAATATAACTCTCCGATCGAAAGACTGGTCAAGGCGACCTCCGATTTAGCCGAAGCTGGCTACTCTGTAAAGAAAAGATCCCAAGGTGGGATTATAGCAAAAAAAAAAAATTTCTTCGATAGAGAGACTGGTCAAGGCGACCTCTGAATTAGCTGACTGATAGCTAACTAACTTCTTCTCTAAAAAAAATCTTCTCTTGTCTCTTTCTAGAGGAGGGGCCTCTAAGAGAGGGGCCTCACCCACAATTTCATTATTGGATCATCTAGCTATGACCTCACCTTCAACCCACTGGATTAGTCTGTGTTAAACAATCACCGGCCGCAAACCCAGGAGTCCCTGGAATTCGTAGCGGCTAGATCCAAGTCGCGGCAATTCCTTTGTAGTTCTGATGATGATATTTCTGGCTATCAGTCAAGGTGCCGGGTTCTCTGGCATATTGTTCAGCTACTATAGGGCACAACAGTCTAGATATCGAGGTGCAAGGGAAAACAATCACACAAGCGAAGTCCACCTCTCAAAGCAAGGTTCTTTGACGTCGGCACACCGCTAAATCACGCCGTTACATAATCTACACAACTCAATACAAATAAATTTTAGTCTTAAACTAACGAAATATTAACCATTATATTTGATCACAGGTAAATACCTAACTTTAATGAGAGCGACATGACAAAGATAATCTGAAATTATAAATTTACTTAAAATAGAATTTTCATGGCATAAATTTTGAGTTTTCTTTTCTTACGCATTCAAAGAAAATAAATTAAATGTTTTTTGTTGATATTTGAAGCGGGCAGACCGGAATCGTTCTGCTCCTACACAGATGTCCGGATCATGACCATTATTAACAGGATTAGCAATTGATGATATTCAATCATCAGCTCCAGTTAATTTATTTTAGATTAGTTTATATCCCTTTGCTCGTGCAAATCGGATAAAACCGAAAGCAAAGCATAAGAAAAGAACTGCAAATATCGGGCAGTACTTAACCCGAGTGAAGAAAATGCACACGGAAATCGGGCAAGAGCTCTAATTATCGGTACCACTGGGGCGTGATATTGGTCTTATTGGTTTGCGGATGAGTGCTTCTCAGAATTGAGTCTAGGTGAGCAAGCAATTTTCAAATGAACCTGGGATCAAGGTCAGAAGACGGTTCTAATAATGAGAAAAGGCGTGAATCTGATGAATGGGTATTAATTGCTTTTCGTGCACCAAAGCACATGAACTTCGTTTGTTTGACATCCCTTCGACAGCACGAGCTGAGCGTAAAGGAATTCTGTTTTATGGAAGTCGGACTCGAAAATGCTTAAAAATAGGTATTGACTCATTATCGACGTTACAGTGATCACGCCTTGTCCTTGTTCTATGTCTAAGGCGTAGATGAAATCTCACCCCACGTATAAAATGTTTGGGTAATTTGAACACGGATGTAAAATTTCTATTAATATTTTCTGACTAATTTTTTAGCAAAATAGTTACTTCGATACAAAAATAATTCAATTACCTTAATTAAGTTTTTATGATAAAATATTAACATGAAGTACTTGACTGGATCTTAATGACTGTTTTTGGTTGAAAAGTTAGAAATGTCATTTATTGATTTACTTGAAATAGCATAATGTTTGTTTACCCAAATGCTTTTTCTTTTGTCTTAAAAATCTACAAAATAGAAGATATGACAATTTGTGTTGATCGATGTATCCGGAAGTTAAAATTTAACACCTTCTTGGTCGGCGTCGCATGTCATACGTTCGGTATATTGGTGCACGTATAGTTGACGTCGCATTTGATTCTATGAAGAGAAAAATTACATCGTTCAAAGTGGATCCGTCATAATCGACACGTTTCCTTACACCTCGAAACTATTTCATGTATTTAAGCAGATAAAAGTATTTACAAGGTACTTGTGTGAGTGGTATCATGTGAAACTTAGCTTTAGGCCATGTTTAGGGTTTGATAGAGTATCGAAAATCTAAAACTTGGTTCATTGTAGAAAAATCTACAGACCGATGAATGGTAAATCCTGTATAGGAACTCTAGTAAATCAATGAAAAAACTGCTTACTGATAAAAATATTTTTCTTTATTATGTATATATATATATATATATATATATATATATATATATATATATATATATATATATATATATATATATATATATATATATATGTATTGTATATATATATATATATATATATATATATATATATAGTGTCTGGGAATATCAGACTCTAAATAAATAGTCGGGGCTGTGGTTATTCGTTCCAATCATCCATTATTGCTATTCAGACATGAGGCATATACTAAGTTGGTTTGAACGAAGTACTGAGCGCCGATACTGCTGGGGAGAGAGAGATATCTCCTGACTAACTAATTCCTCTATACCGAAAAATGATCCATTCGACGTGCTGGCAGACTACCGAGTGTGTACTTCTTACTTAAAATTATAAAATCTGATCTAAGGGTTTCTTTTTTTTTTTGGGGGGGGGTTGTGTCTGACCATTTACACTTTTCGAGGGCGTGTTTTGGGCGTTCTTGAATCTCTTCATTGGCCGTTGCACTTTTTTGTTTTGTTTTTTGTCTGGCCGACAGATAGCGTGGCAGACGCCGTTTTGTGGCTGCAGGTGCTTCGCGTTAAGTGTAAGTCAAACCACAGATGTTGGGGGACTAAAAGTTATGTGACTGTCTAGTGTCAAAGTGGGATGAACTGGTTTAACTTACGACTTCTGTAACGTCAAAGGGGGATTAAGATTTCGTTATAATGGCCCACACAAATAAATGTGTGTTAGCTATGGTCTGTTTTTTGAAGTTGCTTACTTCTCACATTTAGGAGGTCTTATTCCTCGATCTGTTTTTCTATATTACAATATATATATATATATATATATATATATATATATATATATATATATATATATATATATATATATATATATATATATATATATATATATATATATATATATATATATATATATATATATATGTGTGTGTGTGTGTGTGTGTGTGTGTGTAAGGACAGGGGAACTACTGGCCCCAAATTTAAACTTGAAAACTTCTTTTGAAATTGCTCCAATTATTTTCCTCAGCCCGGACATGCTGGGCTGCCAAGAGTTCCCCTCGTCTGTTCGAAAGAAAATCATCAGTCGTCGTGTCCGTACGTAATCTTTATTTCAACTTCTCAAACTCGGACAAAATCCAGAGACATCTGAATCGGACGGTGTCAGAACGCTTTCTCTAACGCCAATTTTCTGCGAGTGATGACCAAATACATTATGTCGTTTAGTGTTGTGGGAAAATGCTGAGGCAACTGTTAATTGCTTATAGAGAATAACCTTTGATTAGAGCCATCTGCCACAGTGTGGCGTTTCAGAAGAGTATTATTCTGATCGTTATAGATTTTCCTGGGAGAGTTATTGCTTCCTAATTAAAAATGCCAGCTATATCATTTTTTGCTTTGAGAATCAAAGAAAGAGTTTCGGGGTTCGGCTGAAGGACTGAAAACTTTCTCGTTCAAATTGTATGGTTGGGAAAATATGATTAATATAGAGAGATGAAATTAAGATTTAGAATAATGAATGAGGAAAAAGGATAATTTTGGATAGACTTTAAGGCTTAGATATTAATATTATTACACACACACACACACACACACACACACACATATATATATATATATATATATATATAATTAGGATATGTCTGGTCCAATATTCGTATCTTTTTTAGCACGATAATGCGTATCATGCATACACGGATTCTCTTTCATAAGTTTTCAGGAGTTAAAACTTCTCTGAGCATTAGACAGAAATAAAATCACTTGATTTATCAGTTCAGTAAATTATCTTGAATTATCATTACTTATCTAACTGCTGTTGAATCTATTCTAGGTGGGGTTTTCCCCCCAAGTATGGCTATTAAACATTATTAGGTTTTTCCATCATTCTAGGAATTGTCATTGTATCAAATGCTGGCAGCACAGATTTCCCTTTTCATAGTTTTGATTAAAATGACCGATAGAGATGACCTTTGATTTCAGTTTTAATTTGCGATAAAGAATTATTTATTACTTTTTGGCCACAGTGGGCAAACAAATTTTTGTACATTTATAAGCCTTATATTCTTCTCTTGTTGGGATTTGAAAGCGTGATCTACCATTTTTATGTACACGGATATAAAAGCTAAGAACATGTTCTTTGCAGGCAACAAATTTGCTGCTTCAGTCATTGATGGTCCCAATTATTGCATTGCAACTATCATTTTTTTATGAAATCCGTCTGGTATGATAGTACAACGTTACTCAAAGAGTATGATGTGTGCATGAAAATTTTCGTATCTCTATAAGTAAGCTTTGTATTTCTCTTTCTGGGGAGATTTGAAAACATCATCTATCATTTTACACTGTCATAGAGGCTAATAGCATGCTTCTTGTAGACTAACAGGTTTGTTTGCTGTTTCCCTCATTAATGAGTCTGTTAATTGTATTGCAACGGTTATGCTTCTTATCATCTAATATGCTTGGTATTACAACACCTTTTAAATAACAAAATGAGTGCAATTCTTATCACAGCAACAGAAAGTTTAAAATTATGCATTTCATGACCATTAGCTGGAAGACTTTTATAAAAGGTAACGTGATTACACATTGAGAAATTTGCTGTGTCTGTTTTATCAAAGTTACTTGCATTATTTAAGGTTCTATTGTTACGAACTTCAACGCTGGGTTAATGGATTGAAGGGACTTTACGCAAGACTACAGCACGAAGACAAATACTTTATTGGCAATCAGTTGGAAAAGATACGACACACCGACAAAATCACCGCGGAACAATTTGAGCACAATGCCGTCGGCTCACATACCACTTTCCGCTTCAAGCACAACACACCGTGCGTACTCCGTAGACCGAGGGATCCTCTTAACGACTCTCTCTGCATGGAACTCTGTCTGCCTTATATAGGCCTGACGAAACTGCTGGAATATTCTAGAAACCGGAACCGGAAGTGGTCATGTGACGCCACATTTGGAATTATTTGACAACGAACTTAGCGACAAAAAATAAGTTACCAAAACTGTCACTAACGAGCCGATATATCGCCAATTTGGCGAGATACCATATAGTCCCATGCTAAACTTACGATTCACTAAACAAATTCGTAACAATATATACACTAACATACATACCATTACAGAACATAAGTTCCGTTCGACGTCTAATGAATGTAAATTATGTAATATAAGCCTCAATAGGGGATTGTGGATCAGAGTCGGATCAGTACATAAACAAATGAGACAAATGATTAGGGACTGATTTTTTAAGGGCTCTGTCAAACTGCTACTTTGAAAAGATGAGTAAATAAGATTTTCTATTGGACAACTGCATATAATATGCAAATAAACAATTTAAGATTTGTTTTAATTTTTCCCTTTACCTAATTTTGTTTCATTTATGGCTGAATACTTTTTTCGTGTTCTCTATTTTTTTGTGAAAGAGGGAGAAGTCATGATAAGAAAAAAATATCTTGGATCTAGATCCCAAAGTAATTTAACCCAACGTTGTTGTGGATATCTAAGGGAATACGTGCGCTGGTTAGAGTGTGTATTGAGAGTAGAGTGTGTTGATTAATAAACATGCTGATAATGTATTCACATAACAAGAGACTCTTCTTGTATTTGTGCCAAATAGTATTTCCCGATGACATCCCTGATATCCCTATTTATTCGGCGGAGTAATTCACCTGCGCATCTGCCCTTTTGTGTCCACATCCGCCATGTTTGTCCTCCGTTGCTGTTTTTTTTTATTCTCTGACCAAAGTCCACCCACTGCTTGACGCGGCCCTGTGAGGGAGGTGTGGTTCGACTGCAAAGGACGTTTGGATATTTTCCCTTTATGCAGACGAATTCAAGGACAATTTCATAGAAAAATAGGGTGTTTTGTTTACCACCTGTTCGCAGGATGTCGATCTCGCAGAGATTGCAGACAGCCATATTTTGTCTACTTTTGAATGCAGAGGTGCTATTCTATGTTGGGGACAAATCTGTCGACAACCAGATCACGTTCTACGAGGTAGAATATTCTCATCATAAGTTGGGTTTGGGGAACATCCAAAAGGGTTGACCTTAGGCAAGAGATTTGTAAACTTTCTCTCACAGACAATTTTTAAAACTAGCATATAGCCCGTCATATGACGGGATCCGTAAAATTTTTAATTTTCTAGAATTGTAAAGTACCCTATAAGGCAGGTAAAAAAATGGTTTGTTTTTTTGGCTGAGAATTATCTGGTTCACGCTCAATAATTTGTTTATCTTTACGGACCGCATATTAGTTGCCATCTTTAATTTATCTTGTCGTATTACGTGATAGGATGGATAGCAGAGGTTTTAATATTGACAGTGATTATTTGGCGTTCTATATGAATGATGTCCAAAATTTGGCGAATCGATTGCAAACCGTGTGATTATGTAGAGAAAAAATACACACAAACGAACAAACTTCATAATTTTCAAAGATATATAACTTAAATGCTAGACATTTATTAGTCCCTGAAATACGTCATAAATAGCGTATTATATTTTCTAAATAAATAAATAAATAAATTACTCCAGCATATTTTTGGATCTTTATCAAATTATAAGACACTTAATTTATCCAATAGAATCTTTAAATGGAATTTCTGAAAAACTGTGATTTTTGCTACACCGCCACACCTCAACAGTTATAAATGCTAAAATGATTTTTAGAATTTAATTAGAATTTAACTGTATGTTTTTAAGGATGTTATGTATGTATTGAACCTCAGGATTATAAATATATTAATTTTGAGATGAGTTACGGGCATTTATGTTAGAAACTTCATTATTTTCTTTCTTGAATTTTTGCTCTAAATTACTTAACTGGCTATAACTCCTTTATACTTTAGAATATTTTCATTCTAGAGGTTCAATGCACACATAATGTATATATGTCTACATTTAGACATGTAAAAGCGATATGTTTTGTGTACTTTTTTAGTTAGGAATGTTGGCGTAAAGTCAAAAAATACTTTGTTTTCTCTATTTTTGCCAATTTTTAAGACTATATATATGTATTTATGTTTATTTCATATTTTTCTATGTTTTATAACCTATTACTGCAATAAGTAAAAAAATATTTCCATTAAATCCTTATTTAAAAATTTTATCTCCGAACTTGGTTACATTAAAATGATTTCACACATAAAGTAACACATAAAACTTTTATATTGTAACTAGCATATAGCCCATCATATGACGGGATCAGTAAAATTTTTAATATTCCAGAACTGTTAAGCCAAGATGCATGTCCGGCTTGTCAGGACAAGTTTCACAATAGTATATCTTTCATGTCTTTTGCTGGGCTTATTTCTTTGAGAGCAGACTTTGCAATCCTTTTTAACTCCTGTTAAAACACTATGAAGCTTTGCATTTAGGAGGATGTTTTCGAATTCGTAGGTTGAAGTCGAAGCTCGAGCTTTCATTACTACGTTCCATGTTAATAGGGATAAGAAATTTCAATTTTTCTGTTCATTCGGCCGAGGCTGTCAAGTTCGAATTGATGACGAAAATGCAGTAAGCTTCATGGAACCGCACTAATCTCGAATAAGAAAATATTACATAGTTTGAAAGGGAAATTACGTCGTCTTTGTAAGATAATATACGCAGTTTTTAGGACAAAAAGGACGATAAGAACGATATCAGAAACATAAACAATATATCAATCACCAAATAAACATAAATAGTTTACACAGCGCATCGAATTTCCGCACCAAACAAAGTGATGAGCAAGAGTCACCTTTCGAGTTACGGCATTAAATCCTATGATGAGCGAGACTCACTTCACTAGTGCAAAGGGTTAAAAAAAAGTCAAGTGAGACTCGACAATAGAGCTCCTGAAATAAAAACTGATGTCGAGACACTTTTTACATAGGAGTGCAAACGGTTAAAATAAATTTTTTAAGAAAAGTTTTTACTTTTTTCTACCCTTCAACACTTGCCTTGTAAACTAGTAAAGTACACAAATTTTGATAAGTGAATAAATCTTGTGAAGCATACATTGAAAATATTGCCGCTTATAAGAGGCAACGTCAAAGTCTGTGTGGCCGAGTGGTCATGGCATCGGACTGCATTTTGGGAGTCCCCGGATCAAAACCCGGCAGGGATTCTGAAGCTCTTTTAATTTAATTTAATTTCCGTGATATCTAGAAGGGACTAGAATATTCTTTAAATTAATGGAATGGTTCTCCAGAATATTCTCCGGTGGTATAAAAGAGCGAGTAGCTCAGTTTGAATTGATTCTTGGTTTGTTGTGTGCTCGATAAATAGCTTTGCATTCCCGCTATTTGTTTGGTTTTGGTTTGGAGCGCTACGGTCTACTGTTTTGCACACGAGGGCTAATGAGACCGGGACCTACTGCTTAAAGCCGATTCCGAACGGTTACGAACACCCATTCCAAAGTGGGATTCGAACCCACGAACACTGGTACCGACGATCAGCGCCGTAACCAATCGGCCAGCTTTCGGCGCTATTTGTGTGTCTTGTCTGTTTCCCTAACATCAACGAGACAGTATTTCGGGGAGGGTCCAAACCCCTCGGACTTTCCCTATAAATATGTCTTTGTACAATGCAAATTTTAACAACTAACGGTGATCGAGTACAATGGAACTGAAATTAATACCCCCATATCTTCGGTATCATCCCAAACGAACCCTATCCCATAAATCAAAAACTGACAAGAAATAAAGAGAAAAATCGAGCACACGCACCCATTACGCACAATCGTCATTTCTGTGGCTACTGGCAAACAAATAAAGAGCGCCCTAAGCTGGCTCGAACAACCGAATAATGCGGCTAGGGGCATGTAAAGCCTGTTGTCCGACACTTCCTCTGGCCCCTCCGCAAACCAACAGGATGCTGTTGGACGAAATAATGAAAGGCAAAAGAGATGAGCCCATTCACGGCAATGTCGGTGTCGCTCGTGAAAAGAGGCATATCCCTTTGATGGCGAAAATAAATAAATAAATAATGACGCTCCGGCAAGGCTGAACTTTTTTATCGGGGTGCACGCCCATGGCTTTGATGCAATAATGCGCATATATTTTGCATCATGTATTGGCACTAAACGGCAGGGTGTTCTAATGAATTGGGTTTTTCATGCTTCGGAACTGGGGTTTGATGTTCTGATGTTCCGGAAAGATAGAATAAGCACCACATTTGTTGAAGTAGAAGTACATCACAAGATGGGAATCGATCTGGGAAATAACTCATGCAAAGTGACTTGCATCAGTAGTTCGAGAGACTTTTGGACACTTGGATACGGTTTAGTTTGGTTTGGTTTGGAGTGCTACGGTCTACTTTCTGCAACACGAGGTCTAATGAGACCGGGACCTACAGATTAATGCCGATTCCGAACGGTTGCGAACATCCATGCCACTGTGGGATTCGAAACCACGAACTCCTGTACCGAAGGCCCCTAACCAATCGGCCATCGTTGGACACCTGGATACAGGCTTGTTATTCTGTAGACTAGCATATAGCCCGTCATATGACGGGATCAGTAAAATTTTCCAGAATTGTAAAATACCCTATGAGGCTGGTAAAAAATGGTTTGTTTTTTGTCTAAGAGTTATCTGGTACACGCTCAATAATTTGTTTATCTTCACATTTCTCTAAAGCCTCCCGATACTGTGAATGCAGTTTAGAATTCCGTTGAATTCATTTAGAAAGATAATTCAAAGTTTTCTTAGCTAAGTCAAAATTATCGTTAAGTTCTTCCCAATTTTTTTTGCCACAGTAATTAAGGGAAGTAAAGGAATGAAACTATCATTTCCACTACACCCTGGAGGTAGATAGAATTTGTTGTTAATACCGGTGATAAAATTTTCATTGCAACAAAAAAATAATCGATGATTAAATTTAAAATTATCACATATTTACCTAATCTATTATTTAAGCCAAATATAAAAGAAAATTATTTACGTCATATCTAAGTTCTGTGATAAAACGTATGAAAATAATGCAGACGATATTTAAATAATTTAAAATAAAAAAGGATTAAATGAGATGTAATAACATCATAATGCTAGAAAAATGTTTTTTTACCCATTTATTATGTGTTTCACCAAAGTCGTTTAACTGCTAACCGAAATTAACCCATGCGCCAACCAATGGCGGGTCGCAATTTTTCGTTTAAATAGAGATTAATAGGGGTTAGCGGTTTAAACAACTTTGGTGAGACCTGTCCTAAGTGTCTTAATGCCAAAGAGAGACAAGACGATATGTTAGATCCCTTCTAACATTCGAGATTAATGCCTAGATGCCAAGTAGCTTCATCATAATCTTCTAGTTCTATGACACCTCATCCGAAACATCTTTTCTTGCCTCTCGAGCTCCTACACTTTCAACGATTACCTCTGCAAATAAGGTGCGTGTTTCCATTTTGAATTATTTCAGGTCCCCACTAATACCTAAGTTTAAAATATGTACTTATTTGATTTGCTCCTGAATCTGGCAGTAAAAATAAGTTGTGTAAATTAATTAGAAGTAAAAAAAAATATTTGATTTTTTTACAAGTTTGAAATGTAGATAAATTAAAAATATTTATAAATAAATAATTTAATTACATACATATGTGTGTGCAATATATCAAAATTATTACATTTAAAATATCTACCTAAAATTCAACTTTTTCCTTTCTCAGTCTTGCACATCTATTTCCTAGTCGTATAATATCTTCTTTAAAGGAATGTTAGCTGACTTGAATTTTTTTTACCAGTCTCCCAAAGATAAATGGGGAATAAATGCTAATTTTCTGTCCACACTCCACATTTTCCAGCTGTCCCTAGAGAAATGGTTCATTTTTTCAATGATCTAAGCTCCTTTCTGACTGTTAATAACGCTAAGCTGTTAGTCCCATGGGAATAAATCCGAGTGATCTCCTCGCTGTGGGGCGAAATTTGTACTACAAGTGTGTTTTCCGTCATCATTCGATGCTGATTTCTCGTCTTCAATTGAAGAGATTTATTATAGTCTGAAATAATGTTCCACCATGGACTTCGCTGTTGTTTTAATGGCAAGACTGTACACTACGTAAGTTTTCTCAATGCGCAGTAAACACGAGGAATTAAAAATAATAGGTGATATTATCACTTTGTAACGGCGAGAGTATAACATTTCGCACAATACATCTTTATATATAAAATTCTTCTATCCGTTAGTTTGTAACGGAACTTTTCCTAAACGGCTGGAATGATTTTGATTAAATTTTGTGTATGTAATTAAGTTGATTCGAGAATGGTTTAGATTCACAATTTGATCCGATAAAAAATTTTTTTTGCAAAAATCTAGAATTTCGAGCTTATTGAGATTATTATAATGCCGCTCAAAACCCTTCACTGTTAATGTATCTGTGGCGCAGTGGTCAGCGCAATGGGCTTCAGTACGAGAAGTCCCAGTATTGAATCCCCATACGGGTGATGTGAAATTTTAATTTAATTTAACTACGTTTGTGATGACTGTAGGCGTTTTGGCGTCAGGTATTGTTAAAATATTTTTTTCTTTACTTTTTCATCTAAACAGTTCAATTTGTAAATGATTTAAAAAAACATTTTTTGGATTTACAGCGTTAAAACAGTACAACGTCTGTTGGGTCGTCTATTAAAAATGTATTTATAACAACAGTAGAACCTCGATTAACCTAAAACCGTTAACCGAAGTCGGTTTCTTCTTCACTTTTTTTCACTTTCTACTATCATTCAAAATTTTCTCTTCACGAACATGCATTTTTAATTTTTAATTTTTCTCACATGCCTTTTTTATGCAAACTATCCTTTCCAAACTACGAGTGAAGATAAATATTTTGGAATTCCCTTTTTTAGAATTCCTTTTCGCAAGCACAATTCTCGGTTTAAATGTACTCTTCACCACTTTCAAACATCCCTGTTCTGAACAAAAACTCACCACATTTCGGAATTTGGAAGACCATACTGCCGAATCCCAGAGCAATCGAATGTTATTGCACCAATGACGATACTACATATTTAACTAGATGATCATTTATGAATTCACGATTATACGAAAATTTCGATTATCCGAAATAGGTTCCTATGAAGAAACTACGAACATACAGTATAACCTTGATTATCCGAAGTAGCTTCGGTCCCAATTACTTCAGATAATCGAGATTCTATTGATAATCGAATTTTCTTCATAGGATCTGGGTCAGGGGCGTACGAAAGGGGGAGGTTAGAGGTTTAACCCCCCCCTTGAGCTCAGACAAAATGGCAAAAATAAAAATTTTAGTAGAAATTATGCGGGCTATTATTTTTTAGAATTATGAACCCCCCTTGAAAGTTATGAACCCATCCCTTGAAAACATTCTGCTTACGCCACTGATCTGGGTGAACGTAAGCATTAAATTAAATATTTAACACAAAGCAAATAACATTTTTATTGCCATTTTAATACCATTTTTATGCACTACCCAACTAACTAGCTTAACATTACAGCGAACAAATAAAAATCTTTAGGAGAAGTACAAACACGTCACTGCTCTATAACATGATCTATAAATCGCGTTTTAGAAGGAATAATTTATTGTGATTTTTATTTGAATATATTGAGAATAAATCTCTTAAAAGTAATTCGTTATAAAGCATGTTTGATTTTTTATTACGTTTAAAATCCTGAGACCAACTTAAGGTCTTGTTTTATAGTATCGCTGTGGGATTTTTACAACCTCGAAAACATGAAAATTTTTTTCTTCATTGTTTTTTAAATTGCAGTTATATGGGCAAAAACACAGTGAGGAAAAAAAACCCAACCCATAATAAATTCCATTTATTTCTCCATTTATATATAGAAACTTATATTTTTTGCAATTGTATGAAATTTTTTAAATGTTTTGACTGTCACAAAAATTTAAGCTTTTTAATAATTTCTTACTACATCTTCCCTTAAAAACAGTAAATGATATATAGGTTTACATTTATGAAAATCCAAACCACAAAAATCTAGTATTTTTGCTTAAGAACTTTTAGTGCTGCCATCTGTTGTAAGTAAACATTAAAGTTCCCACTTACTGTTTAAATTTACTGTATTTCTATGTTACTAAACTGTAACGTAATACAGATAGTAACGTATATGAAAACTTAACTATGACTAGAAATAAAATGTTTCAACAATTTAATTGCCTATATACTTTTTAAGTATATAGATTTTAGAGATATATAAAGGAAGTCTTAATTTTTTTTTTTTTTAATCTGTCTTAAAATTTCAAATATTTGAAATTATAGTAAAATTTCAGATTACTAATATATAAATATTTATAGTAGTTTCATTTATTTCCTTTAAACCTAAAAAAAGGAAAATAGTTTAAAAATATCCTTATTATATTATGAATTGTTTCTGCTTGAAATAACTCATATAAAATTCCGGATGTTTGAAAAAAAAAAAAAAAAAAAAAGCATATTTATCACTAAAACATCCAGATTATTTTCAAAATTAATAAAAACAATTTTTGTTATTTTCCCCAAATTATTTTATAGAAATTCAGAAAAATGTATAAATTAGTGTTATATAGCAGAATATTTCTTTAGGTTAAATCATACGAGGGTTACTATGAAATTTTTGAGATACTCGCAGACTAGAACTTACAAAATAAAAATGACGGTTTACTTTTAAAATACAAAGTATTTTAACACAGTAGACATTTTTTTTACTAACTTACTTCAACTTGTTTAGCGTAGAATAAATTTTGAACAGAAGAGAAAATGGAGAACAGTGAAAGAAAGTGATAGAACATTTGCTGTATTCCCCTGATGTAGCTATGTGTGACTTTTTAATATTCTTTAATCTAAAAAAGAACTTACGTGGACGTTGTTTTTCATTCAGAAGAAGAGATTGATGTGGCAAGAATAGGAAAGATAGATATAATTTAATTATTTCATTATTGTTTTATAACCATTGAAATTTGATATTTCAATGCTTTCATATTTGAACTTACTAAGCATGAAGTTTTATCCTTTCCTTAATGGTATTCCTAATGATGGAAGTATTAGAAATGCAAATTAATAAAACAAAATCATTTTCGAATGTGTTAACAAACAAGAATCAAGGGAATTGTTGAAATCTTAATTTATCAATAGATGGCAGCACTAACAGTAGTTAAACTAACGAGAAAAAGTACAATGGAACTTTTGAACATTCAACGTAGGTGAAATACGCACAACGTATAGACATTAGAAATTTAGTTCTTTTAATTATTTATATGAGATATTAAAATGTGAAACAGCTTATTATTAAGAAGTTTATTAAGTATTATTATTAGAACGTATCTCTTCAAATAACTAGCCTAATTCAGTTAAAGTATTATTCAATTAGCTGCTTTGCACCCAGCCTTCTGACTTGGTATACTTAATACAACCACTTGGTTTTTTTAAAAACACTTTTCAAGCTAAGTGCATTTCAGATAAACTATAACATATCAGAGTGCTTTGTTTTTTAATATTTGGTGATTTTTCCTTGCATTTGAGTAACGATTATTTTTGTATATTACAATGCTTTTAATTCGCAAGATGTTTTTTATAAAAGAAAACTAAGAGCCCAGCGTTAGATAGTTTTAAACAACGAAAAGAAAATTACAGAATATAGATTACCAAAATTTGATTATAAATACGGAGAACTTGGATTCTTTCTAACTTCCTTTTTAGTAGTTAGTTTGGCACAATTTTTATTACATATACGTATAAAGATAATCGTAATATTTAAAATTTATTTTAAACATAAAAAATGAATGCATTATTATAGCTTAGTTACATAAAAAAGATAAATATATATTGATCGGATCTACTGCTGACTAAAAACTTTCAAGCACATTATTTTCACATCAGTGATTATGTTATACTGGGTTGCTAAAAGCGGGAATTCACGTAATTTAAAATTCTGATCTTGGTTGAGCTTAAGTGAATTAATTTCCTACATTTCTTTCTGAATTTGGCAAATTATTTAATGTACATATTATGATAAGCAAACAGAAAAAGAAACGAAAGATATAATTTACAATTTAAAAATATTTAATTAATTCAATACTGTTACTGTTTACTAATTTAAATAATTGAATACTGTTACATAATAAAAATTTAAGCTCAATATCCCATTCTAAAAATTAAAAGAATTAAATTTCTATGTGGTCTGCATAAGATTTAGCATAAAATTAATGAATTCAAAGTCTTACTATAGCTGGTGCTGCCATCTATTAACAAATTAAGAAAATAATTCAATAACGTTCCTTGATTCTTCATAACACATTAAAAAAAAAAAAAAAAAAAAAAAAAGTTTTTGAATTTAAAAAAAAAAAAAAAAAAAAAAATAAATATAATGATTTTATCTAGTGCTGACTAATATTTTTGTAGTACACTATATTCACAAAAGTTCCTGTTCTATACTGGATTTCTATTAAAGTGAATTAATGTCACTTCAAATTCTATTTCTAGATTTCGCTGTCGGGAATTTATTTCTTGTAATTTCTTTTTTATTAATTCAACTACATTATCATACGTACGTATTTTGATAAGCAAACAGAAATTGGAGGGAAATATATAGTTTAAATTATTCAGTTAATGTTTTTTAAGTGAATAATATTACCGTTTAACATTTTGAAATCCCATTTTAATAGCTAAAAAAAAAAAAAAATGTTGTGCACATAGGATTTCGCATAGGATGAATGAATTCCCAGTTCATACGGCTGTTTGTGTTGCAGTCTATTAACAAATTAAAAAAAAAAAAAGAAACGAATGTTCCTTGATTCTTCTTAACACATTCGTAACAGAAATTTTTTTTGTGCTCTTAAATATATAAAAACTAAATATATTATCAGGTTCTACTGCTACTAATATTTTTTAGTAGATTAGATATATTGACCATATCTATTGCTGACTGATATTTTTGTAGTAGATTAAATATATTGATCAGAACTATTAACCACGAACTCCTGTACCGAAGGCCCCTAACCAATCGGCCATCGTTGGACACCTGGATACAGGCTTGTTATTCTGTAGACTAGCATATAGCCCGTCATATGACGGGATCAGTAAAATTTTCCAGAATTGGTTTTGGTTATTTTGGTTTTTGGTTTTGGAGCGCTACGGTCTATTTTTTGCAACACGAGTTTCCAGAATTGTAAAGTACACTATGAGGCTGGTAAAAGAATGGTTTAATTTTTTGGCTGAGAATTATCTGGCACAAGCTCAATAATTTGTTTATCTTCATATTCTTCTAAAGTCTCCCAATACTGTGAATGCAGTTTAGAATCACATTGAATTCATTTAGAAAGATAATTCAAAGTTTTCTTAGTCACGTTGAAATTATCATTAAGTTTTTCCCAATTATTTTTTTTAACCACAGTAATTAAGGGAAGTAAGGGAATGAAACTATCATTTCCTCTACACCCTGAGGTAGATAGAATTTGTTGTTAATACCGGTAATAAGACTTTCATTGCAACAAAAAATAATCGATGATTAAATATAAAATTATTGCATATGTACCTGAACATATGCAAGAATTTTATTGCGTTTGTATTGCGTGTTTTGCATATGTACCTGATCTATTATTTAAGCCAAATATAAAAGAAAATTATTTAAGTAATATCTAAGTTCCGTAATAAAACGTATGAAAATAATGCAGACGATATTTAAATAATTTAAAGTAAGAAATGATTAAAGGAAATGGTTAAAGGAATCACGTCATAATGCTAAATAAATGTTATTTTTACCTTTTTATTATGTGATATATTGATATATTTAATTGCCTGCTTTTAACCGGGGAAAATAGGGCTTGAAATAATGGTATTAAATGCCAGAAAAGGTTGAACTAGAAAGAAATGAGAGTAATGTCAATGGATGGCATTGCCTTATAATCAAAATTTAATTTTTTTAATTGTAAATCTCTAATGAAAGTGTAACTTGTAGCGTCCGTATTAAATGTTATTACTAATAGCAGTGCTAATTTTCTTTTAGTTAAAACCCTCACTCAGAGGATGGAAATGAAAACAGAAATCCAGACGGCTTCAACACGAACCTTGAAATAAAAGGTAAGTGAGACGATTTTACTACCAAATTTACTAATTTGGAAACTGATTAATTGCCTTGCGTAGCAGAAGGTTTAAACAATCTGGCCTCAAAAGCTAAGAGAATTAATTTACAACTATAAAACTACATTTTATAAATTACTAATTACGCCGTACTCTTTTCGAACTTTGTCATATATATTGTTTTGTAAAAGAATAAAAGCATGTCATAATCTCTTTTTCAGTGTCTTTTATTTTCCTGTTATCCATAAAATTACTTTAGTTTAAATTCTTCTGGTAAATAGCAACTTAAATTAAATATACTCCAGTATTTTCCAGGCAAATTGTAACCTTATAAAAACCTGGAAAGTAAATTACAAGGTATATTGTAGTTACAAATGCATTTTTCAAGATACAATGAGATTACTTACAGCATTGCTCACACGTTTATCACGTATTTATGTCTGCATGCCAAACTATTGATGTATAAGACTTATGTGTGCATGTTTGTGTGTTCTTTGTGATAATGAATAACTTTTTTACTGGATTAAATTAAAACTTTGGACCCTCTCCGACAGAATATGACAGTGAGGTGAAGGAGGTGACACTTATAAGAAACCTTAATCAAACCAGAAATATTGTGGTCTCAGTCAACTAATAAAATAATTCAAGATGTCATATTGGTCAAATCTGAGCTAGAGCTATATCATGATACAGGAGATAAAAATAGTTTGGCTTGGTTTGCAGCGCTACGGTCTACTTTTTTTTTTGCAACACGAGATCTAATGAGACCGGGACGTACTGGCACAAGCCAGCTTCTAACGGCTATGAACATCCATGCCACAGTGATATTCGAACTCACGAACTCTGGTACCGAGGATCAGAGTCTATTCGGCCATCGTTCGGCGAGATAAAAATGATAATGAAAAAATAGGAAAGAGAGGATTTTGGAGAGCTAGACTGAAGAGAACTTGAAAAGAGTGCGGACCCCTCTAACTATTTTCGATAATAAGTGCCCTAATACTAAGAAGAAACAAGATGGTGTGTTAGATCCCGTCTAACATTCCGGATGAGTGCCTAGATACCAAGTAGCTTCATCATAGTCTTCTAGTTCTATGACACCTCATCCGAAACTCCTCTTCTTGCCTCTCAAGCTCCTATGATCTTCAAGGAGCAAATAAGGTGCATTTTGAATTACTTGAGGTTCTCACCTTAGTTTAAAAATATATACCTATTTGATTTGCAATTATCTGACAGTAAAAATACTTTGTATAAATTAATTAGATTTAAAAAAATATTTGCTTTTTTTTACAAGTTAAAAATGTAGATAAATTGAAAAATATTTGTAAATAAATAATTTAATTATATACACATATATATGTGTGTGCAATATATCAAAATTATTACACTTAGAATATATATCTAAAATTCTACTTTCCCCCCTTCTCAGCCTTTCATATCTATTTCCTAACCGTATAATACACTCATGTCCATAAATTAAGGATAATTCAGAATCACACAGAAATTGAGCTCTAAAATAAAAATTTCACCTGTAGAATTATCACACACATCTTGAAGAAGAATATGCAAATTGCAGGAAACCACCAGATGGCGCGGATAGTACGTCACAATGACGAGAGTGTATGAGCGGGGTATATAAGGAATGGTAGCAAAGAAGTAAAATTGTTCACAAGCGCTTTAAAAGCCTTTCAGTGCAATAACCGCATAGTTATGGCACAAAGGAAGCATTTGGATGATTTTTTACGTGGTAGAATTATCGGACGACTGAAATGTGGACGTACCCAGCTGGAAGTATCCAAGGAACTTGGAATCGCCCAGAGTGTCATCTCCAGGCTTTGGCAACGATTCGAACATGATGGTAATGTGAGTAGATGTTACAGCACAGGTCGCCCCATATTTTGCTTTTTTTTTTATTTTAAAATTTAGATATTGAAAAATATTTGGATTAAAAATAAATAATTTAATTATATTTTTCTTTGTTGCAATATATTTTTATTACACTTAAATTAATTTTATAATTGAAAATTTACTTTCCCCCCTTCTTAAATAATTTATTTTCCTAACCGTATGGATATACCGGTATTTGGCAGTTACTGCCAAAAGAAACAGACGGAGCACAGCATCAGACCTGTCTCGTCAGCTCTCTTCAGCTACCGGTACGACAGTTTCAAGGCAGACCGTGTACAGACGCTTAGGGAACATTGGTCTATATGCTCGTAGGCCTGTCAGATGTATTCCCCTTACCGCAACTCCCTGTCGCCTGCGATTATGCTGGGCTAGAGAGCATGCATTGTGGGCACCGCAACAGTGGTCTTGTGTGATGTTTTCCGACGAGTCCAGGTTCAGTTTACATTCTGATTCTCGCCGGACTTTCATATGGAGAGCGCCAGGTACCCGTTACCACCAAGAGAACACCATTGAACGACATCGTTACGGTGGTGCAGGATGGCTCGTTTGGGGAGGAATTATTCTTGGTTCCAGAACTGACCTGCATGTTCAGAGTGTAACGATGACAGGCCACATCTATCGGGATGTCATTCTGGAACAACATGTACGTTTGTTTCGGGGCGCCATGGGTCCTGAATTTCTGTATAGGGATGACAACGCCCGACCTCACCGTGCAAACATTGTAGACGAATGCCTTCAATCGGAGGATATCGCCCGTATGGATTGGCCAGCATACTCACCGGACTAATATAGAGCATAATCCAATAGAGCATGTGTGGGACATGCTTGGCCGACGAATTGCAGCTCGTCAACCCCCTCCCAACTGTCTATCGGAACTTCGGAGGGCATTGCTTGATGAGTGGTGTAATTTTCCCCAAGATCAGATTGATAATCTGATACTCAGTATATTACTCAGTCATTTATAATTACAGTAAAACCTTGATTATCCGAACCTCGATTAACCGAAACTCTCCTTTAACGGAAGTCGGTTTCTTCTTCACTTTTTTTTTCACTTTCTACTATCATCCAAAATTTTCTCTTTACGAATATGAATTTTTCAAGTCTTCTTTTTTCCCATTCCTTTTGTATGCAAGCTGTCCTTTTTACTCTACGAGAGCAGATAAATATTTTGGAATTTTTTTTTTTTCAGAATTCCTTCTCCCAAACACAATTCTCGGCATGAGTGTACTCTTCCCCACTTTCAAACATCCCTGTTCTAAACAAAAACACACCCTATTTCGAAATTTGGAACGTCATACTGCTGAGTCCCAGAATAATCGAATGTTATTGCACCAATGACGATACTACATATTGAGTTAGATAATTAGTGATGAATTCTAGATTATATGAAAATTTCGATTATCCGAAGTAGGTTCCTATGAAGAAACTACGAACATACAGTAGAACCTCGATTATCCGAAGTTGGTTCGGTCCCAATTCTTTCGGATAATCGAGGTTCTACTGTATGTTCGTAGTTTCTTCATAGGATCTGGGTGAACGTACGAATTATATTCTTTAACACAACGCAAATGCCATTTTTATTACCATTTTAATACCATTTAATTACCATTTTAATACCATTTTTATGTACTAACCAACTAAATGGCTTTAGATTTCAGCCAACAAATAAAAACCCTTGGGAGATCTACAGAGCACGTCATTTCTCTATGACACGATCCATAAATCACGTTCTACAAGGAATTATTTATAACTATTTTTATTTTAATATATTAAGAATAAATTTCGTAAAAGTAATTCGTTATAAAACGTGTTTGATTTTTTATTACGTTTAAAATCCTGAGATCAACTTAAGGTCTTGTTTTATAGTATCTTCAATTTCATTTGAGCCGCAGCTTCTGTACTAGGTATTATCCCAGATAAGCGCAATTTTGACAATGGGAAAAAAATGAAAATATTTTTCTAAAATATTTTTTAAACTGTACTTATATGGGGAAAAACACTGAGGAAAAAACCTCCATAATAAATTCTTTTTATTTCTCTGTTTATATATAGAAACCTATACTTTTTTTCAATTATATGAATTTTTTTAATGTTTTGACTCTCACAAAAATTAAGCTTTTTAATAATTTCTTACTGTCCTTAAAAATAGTAAATGATATATAGGTTTATGAAAATTCAAACCAAAAAATTCTAATATTTTGCTTCAGAACTTTCAGTGCTGCCATCTGTTCTAAGTAAGCATTAAAGTTCACACCTACAGTTTAAACTTACTAAATTTCTATGTTACTAAACTGTAACGTAATATAGATAGTATGATACATGAAAGTTAACTTTGAATAGAAATAAAATGTTTCAACAATTTAATTGCCTTTATGCTTCGTAATTATATAAGTTTTAGAGATATATAGGAAGTCATAATTTTCCTTAAAATTTCTAGGATTTGAAGCAATAGTAAAATTTTATAATTCAATATTAAATTATAATTTTATAGTTAAATTTAAATATTTTTAAAATATCCCTATATTATCAATTGTTAATATTCCAGATGTTTGACAAAAAGTAAAAAAAAAAAAAAAAAAAGCATTACTAAAATATTAAGATTATTTTCAAAATTTATAAAAAAACAATAAATTTTTGTTATTTTCTCCGAATTATTTTTAAGAAATTAAAAAAAAATGCATAAATTAGTGTTGTATAGCAGAATATTTCTGTAGGTTAAGTCAGAATATCATTATAACGGAGAAATTGTTCTTCAATTACATAAGAAATAGATAAGTTAGAAAATCTTTGAAAACTAAATAAGTACGAGTATTGCAATAAATACTCCAATCAATCCTTTTTATGTATCATAGCTAACTTATTTATAATACTGTCAGACATCTTATTGTATTTACTTTTCTGATGTGAATAAACGTCAGTTCATTTTCTATACGTGGTTATCTAAAGTAACTTCACTTTCAATTCATATTCTTTTCCTGGATACCACAGACGTAAATTACTGTCCTGCAATTTCTGTTTCTGAATTATTTACAATACATACAAGTAATAATATTTTTTATATTACATGTAGGGATTAGGATAAGCAAACTGAAATAAAAGAGCGGTATAACTCAATTAATCCATTAATGTTTTATAACGGTTGAACTTTGATATTTCAATGATTTGAAATTTGAACTTATTAACCATGAAGTTTTATCCTTGCCTTAACGACAGAAATATTAAACGAAAATAAATGAAACAAAATTCAGTTGCGAATTTGGGGACTAAATCAAGGTGAGAATCATGGGATATTGTTGAAATCTTAATTCATCTGTAGATGGCAGCACCAACAACAGCAGTTAAATCCACGGGAAATAGTACAATGGATTCTATGAACATTCAACTAGGTGAAATACACACAAAGTATAGAAACACTTTGCAAGCTACGTGCATTTCAGATAACTATGACGTATAAGAGTGCTTTGTTTTTTAATATTTGGTAATTTATCCTTGAATTTGAGTAATGATTTTTTTGTTGTCTTTAATTCGCATGTTGTTTTTTATAAAATCAAACTAAAAGCCCAACGTTAGCCAGTTTAAAACAACTAAAAGGAAATGTAAAATTTATTTTTCCCATAAAAAATTGAATACATCATTATAGCTTAATTATATAAAAATATAAATATATATCGATCGGATCTACCGTACTCTACTTGGTTGCTATTAACGTGAATTCACGTCATTTAAAATTGCATTCCTCGTTGAGCTTAATTGAATTAATTTGCTACATTTCTGTTTCTGAATTCGGCAAATTATTGGATGCATATATTATGACAAGCAGACAAAAATAGGAAAGAAAGCCATAGTTTACAATATTAAAATATTTTATTAACTCAATACTGTTACTGTTTAATAGTTTAAATAATTGAAAATACTGTTACATATTAAAAATTTAAGTTTAATATCCCATTTTAAAAATTAAAAGAATTAAGTTACTATATGTGTCCACATAAGATTTCACATAAGATGAATGAATTCACAGTCCTATCACAGCTGGTGCTGCCATCTATTAACAAATTTAAAAAATAATTCAATAATGTTCCTTGATTCTTTATAACACAATTGGGGAAAAAATGAAGTTTTAAAATAAATAAAAATTAAATATACTGATTGGATCTATTGCTGACTAATATTTTTGTAGTATTATTTTCAAAAAAGGTCCTGTTCTATACAGGATTGCATCTATCGTGAATTCACGTCACTTCAAATTCTATTTCTAGATGACGTTGACGTGCATTTATTTCTTGCAATTTGTGTTTCTGAATTCAACTACATTATCATATGTATTTAGATAAGCAAGCAAAAATTGGAGGAATAGATATGATTAAAATTATTCAGTTAATTTTTTTTAAGTGAATACTATTACTGTTTAATATTTTGAAATCCCAATTTAATAGTTAAAAGAATAAAATTTATGTATATTGTGCACATAGGATTTCGCATTGGATGAATGAATTCTAGTTCATTCTACTGTTTGTGCTGCCATATATTAATAAATAAAAAAGAACCGAATAATGTCCCTTAATTCTTTCTAACACATTCGTGAGATAATTTTTTTTCACTCTTAAATATATAAAAATTAAATATATCATCCCGATCTATTGATGACTAATATTTTTTAGTACTAAATATATTGACCATACCATATCTATTGCTGACTGATATTTTTTTATTACATTAAATATAATGACGAGAACTATTGCTGACTGATATTTTTGTGGTACATTAAATATATTGACCAGAACTATTGCTGACTGATAATCTTGTGGTACATTAAATATACTTACCAGATCTATTGCTGACTGATATTTTTGTAGTACATTAAATATATTGATCTACTGCTGACTGATACTTTTTTTAGTAGATTAAATATATTGACCAGATCTATTGCTGACTGATATTTTTGTAGTACATTAAATATATTGACCTGATTTATTGCTGACTGATATTTTTTTAGTACATTATATTCACTTACATCAAAACATTTTCGCGGGCCAATTTAAATATAATTTTACTGACAAAATTATTTACTATAAAATTATTCACAAATAAAAATCCCCTGTTCCAGGGACGAGCTATAAAGGTGACTAATGAAGATCGCAAGAGTGGTAGAGTACTCCACTCTATAGAATTCTCGAAATGACCGAAGAAAAGAACACCGCGCAGAAGACTTGGATGAATGCATAAAAATTAGCCACTGAAGTGTAGCATCTTGAGTAGTTTGGCTCAAGATTGGGCTTACTGTTCATTTCGGCAAACTTAGTGATTGTGGCTTGGCACGTACTTATACATTTTACATAATAAGTCATAGACATATAATAAATGTCGAAATCAAGTACAACTACTAGAAATCTATATTTTTTATATCTTATATGGCTTTATAGCACGTCCTGGATGGATTTCGATCTCTATTAGACGACTATAAGCTCTATGGGGTTGTGTGGGTCAGCATAAGGGGTAAAATCTTGGGGTACCCAGTTCAAGCCTAGCTGGTGCCCGAAATCCTATGTGTTGACTCAGAGAACATGGATAAATTTGCTGATTTGTTGTCTCCTCCCTGGGAGGTCGGTAGGTCGGAAAGGTGGGATAGAAAAAAGAGAAAAAAATCTCTCCTGGTATCAAGAATGTGTCACAAATTATTCTAAAAGGGAGCTTAAATAATAGTATAGAAGAATTTTTTTCTTAACTAGAACTTCAACCAACTTAATATGAAAGAAAAGCTGGATAATTTGATTGAGCAGATTTGCCGTGAGCCCCAATATCTCTATTGAAAAACACAGCATAAAGGCATTGGCTCATTCATGCAGTCCCTCTGTGGATTCGTAGGCTAAACAAAAGCACTCTATAATTTCACTTGAAATCCTAAAAGCTGAAAAATCTTGATCACACAAAAAAAACTCCTCCTACCAACCTAACTTGGTTAACCAAAAAAAGTGTGTGTGTGATGAAGACAAAATAAAAGAAAGGTGAGCTGTGGTTCTTCTAAAGTTTATTGTATCATCTGTGGATAAGCTGTAGTCGACAGGTTAGATTTTCTGAGGACAGAAAAAAGCTTCTGGCTCATCCCACTGAACGTGGATCACATTGCCGATTTTCTCTTAAATTGTAGTATTTGGATCGTATTTCCAAAATGCCCTAACGATGAGCGTGTTAAGCTGCGCTCAAGGTGTGCCCAGTTGAAGTATTACAAGCGCCCTAAAAATCTCCCTGTGTACTTAGAGAACATGCAGGGTGAATTTATAGAGTCTAGATGTCCTCTACCAAAAACATATGTATGGAAGTGCTGAGCAAATTAATTAGTATGAAAACAGAATTTTCGGTAAGTTTAAAAGTGGCAAATAAATTGGGGTATCCCAATACTTAAGGTTCCTGAAGACACTTTTCCATTAAATGTACTGGATCAATTTGAATTGGGGTAGATCAGACTGTGGCTTGCAAAATAAACTTTCAAATATTGGCCGATAAATCTAAACATTTTTCCGGTTAGTCCGAAATAAAAAAATTGTATTTTAAGTGTTTATGTACAGTATTCGTACCCTATATAGCCATCCAATCAACCATGAGGAATCCCAGAGAATATTTTTAGCGTCTAGTCTGTTCCAAAGCAAAACTAAGCTTTCATTAGGTGATAAAACTTTGGAAAAACTAATCTTTTGCCTTGGGAGACTTGCAGGGTGTAGAGAGGTACGGAACCATGAGGTAAAATCCTCCCTCTGGAAGATGATCAAAATTAAGGAGATTCAAGAGTGCCGCACCACGAGGCCTTGTACACGTTAGGTTACGGAGCTCGTAATGAGGCATCTAGGTTTCAAGGTTTGGTTTATTTTTGAACTCTATAGTACCAAAGATCAGTGTCTTACAAATTAGACCATCGTTCGACTAAGTTATCAAGGATTTGGTTATCCTTAGTTTGAGTGCTATGGTGTGTATAGGGACAGGCGAGTAATTGTAATAGGCGAGAGAGCGCCATCTGTAAAGAAAGTAAGTGGTATTAGAGATAACGTTGGAGGTAATGGTGGACTACGGATGTTTAATCCAGGTTCTTCGGAATTTAGATAATTGAATTGGTAGAATTGTTTAGTGTAAATGTTGTTTTACTTGTATATTTAGTTGTCCTTCAGCAGTTTGTGCTCTGTCTTGAAATAATTCTAGATGTTAAAAATAAATGGACTGTTTGAATATGACTTTTAAAACAACTCGGCAATCTTCAGAACGTGGTGCTGGTTGGAAGGGTTGCTATCAATCGTTGGCTCATGGGATTCTAAACCGTAAACTGTACTGAAGTGTGTTATAAGAGGGTAGTCTCTATCCGTTTGGCCATAGTCTGACTCAATGGAGCTGAACAAAGGCTGAGTGCGTAGGGTGCTTATAAGGAATTTGGACCCACGACCTATGTTTCGCAGATGTATGCCCTTCACTATATCTGGAAAATAGACCCCATTGATCCCTCCCACCCGGCGTTCCTTAGGGGAAAGAGGAGCCGCACGGCTAAGGGGGGGGGGCGCTGGTAAGGTTTTTCGGATGTGTCGTTTGTTTTATTTTGCAGGACGGCAGTGCATCTGAAAGGAGGATTTCCTTTTCGGAAAGGATGAAGTTTCCAGAAAGCTGACCCCCCAAAGAAGTGAGAGAGGATCTGCAGACATCTGAGGTCGTCAGTCGAGATAGAGTCTGCCACCTGAGGAGATATCTCCGGTTGGAGTGAGAGAACGCAACGTCGTTTTTTTGATATGGAACGCTCGTCCATCTGATCTGGTTACGTCAGGCTCTGAGGCTCAGAGAGAATATGTCTTTGTTCTGTATTTAATTTCCCTCAATCTTGTAAATAAATGTTATTTGTTGTCCTTAAAGTTTCGGAGGTAATTCAATGCATGCCAGCGACGGTCTACAAACATACCTACCCCAGTAAAGTACGAGGGCAGGTCACACGCTAGAATATGACCACAGAAAGTGGTGTTTAACAGCGCTGCTCTTCGGAAACTTAAAACGTGGGTTCAAATCCCGCTGATGGTATGGATCTTCATAGCATTTCGGAATGAGCTTCACATAGTAGATCTCCGTCTCAACAGTTCTCGTGTAGCGAAAAACAGTAGACCACGGATGGACAAACTTCGGCCAGTACGCCAACTCCGGTCCGTCGGAAGGTTTTATCCCGCCCGCGGATAGAACTTTAAGTTGCCGATCCGAGGCAAAGTAAAAGAAATATATATTTATACATTATATATCCATCTCCTTTTCTACTTTGCTTAAATATTATATCCCAAATTTATTATCTCACACCCAGAAGATCAGTGGTATATTTGCTTCTTATATGTGAACAAGTGTTTTCAACTTTGAACCTTAGAAAGAATAATTTCAGAAGTAGACTGACAGATGAGCATTTAGCATCGTTCCTTAAAATCAGTACATCTCACTTTGAACCTCAGTATGAGGAACTTTTAAAAATGAAATCGCAATTTCATTCATCTCATTAACGTATTTAAACCATTAGGTACTTGTATATTGTTTTTATAATTTTAGAAAAATTTATCTTGGCCCGCCAAATTTATTTTCCTTCGATTTTTGGCCAGCAGCCGAAAAAGTTTGTCCATCCCTGCAGTAGATCGTAGCGCTCCAAAATAAATCGCACTAATCCAACTCAGCCGGTGTGAAAATAGAGATCTCGAATCAAATTCATCTTGATTTTGATTAAATCAATCACATTATTATGAAGAGGTATATAGAAGGTAAGATTAATCAATACTAAAACTCATAAAATTCTATAACGATTTATAATCACTTTCAAAAGAAATAAAAAAAATGACCATATGCGACAGAATAATCTATATATATTTTTTAAATAGATGTACAAAGATCATGTTACAGTAAATGACAATTTTAAATACATACTTTTTAATGTCGATTACTCATTTTAAATCATTTCAGATCTTACTAACACTTTACAACACCAAAACAAATATTTTTTTAAATCTTTACATACATTTACACTCGTCATACATTATTCAGTACATCAGATTGCACGATAATGTCCAACAATATAGTTGGTTCTATTACATCACTCTATTTCTTAACAAGTTTCTTAACAAATAAAATTTGAAGAAGTTTACAATAGTGTAAAGGTAGGTTTATGCAATTTTAAAACAAAGAAATGAAGACTACCAATATTTTGATTATGTTCATATATATGCTCACGTTTTGATGTATACATATATTTGAACACATAGACATATGTATACATATAGCACATGTACATACAGGCTGTTTCAAAAATGACCGGTATATTTGAAAAATCAATAAAAACTAAAGGACAGTGATAGAAATTCACAGTTTATTGCAATATACTTGGGACAATAGTAAATTTTCAGGCAGACAAACTTTACAATTAGTTAAAATATTCCACAACAGAGGGCGCTGCATACTGGAAAAATCTAAACTACGATATTTTTCTGTGGGGATTCTTAGAAGAACAAGTGTACCGCCACTATCTAGAAACAATTGAATAACTGGAATAGTACATCTCTTCTGCATGTAAAGCCATCCCGCCTGAGACGTTTATATGGGTTTTTGATAATTTCGGTCTGAGCATAAGCCATATTATAGCTGCGCATGGTGGATATCTGGAAAATATCGTAGTTTAGATTTCTCCAGACTGCAACGTCATCTGTTGTGGAACATTGTAACTAATTTTAAAAATTTGTCTGCCTAAAAATTTAACATTGTCCCAAGCATATTGCAATAAACTGTGTATTTCTATGACTGTCCGTTTAGTTTTTATTGGTTTTTCAAATATACCGGTCGTTTTTGAAAAATCCTGTATATGCATACATATCATGTATAACCAAGCAATTTATTCATAACAAATTAAAAACATTTTAAAACTTAACATACTTAAACTGAGATAATTGACTCTTTACTATTAAGTCCACACAAATAGGGTTAAATTTGAAAACATTGTTTACAAATCTGTACATCGGTAGTAAAAGGCACTCGGCCACAAATTTTAAATTTTACAGGTCTGTTTGAGTCGAGACTCTTTAAATCCCTTGTCTGTGAAGCCCGAAATCAGTTCGAGCAACGCAAATTTGCCAATTTTGAAATGCCCTACCCGAGTTCGGGTTAGATAAAAAACGGTATTTCAATTCCTTGAAGCCCAAAATCGGTTCGTCCAATGCATAATATTTAATTTGCCATTTTCCTAATAGATAGAGATACTTTCCCGGGAAAAGTTCGGCAGTTTTGTGCTATTTGTAGCTATTTCTCGGATACTGTAAAGAATTTGTGAAACTCAAAGGAATCTGAGAGACATGGAATTGATTCACGGACTTGATATAGATAAAAGTATTGTTGTATTAGTTTACTATATTTATCTAGAAAATTATGTCATTTGATTTATTTTGCTGTAATTGGAAAACAAATTACTGCAGTCCATTAACATTTCCCATATATGTGAAAATATTGAAAATAGTAATTTCGTTTAATTTTTTTAAAAATAATCTATTTCTAACATTTTGGATGATAAAAACGAACAAAATTAAACAGAATTTTTCTTTCATTTTTGGAACATTTTTTTCAACTGTATTCCACAAGAAATTAATTACAATGTATAGATATTATTTTGGATTAAATGCCTGCACTTTAATTAACTGCTCGTTATAATTTGTTACGGTTGGTATAGGGCATCATTATTTTGATCTACGTGTATCATAATTAAACAGTTTCCGGTTTTTTCCTCAGTGACCAATGTATCTTTTAATTTCGATCATCGATTATTTTTTGTTGCAAGATAATTGTCAGCCAAAAAACAAACCATTTTTTTACCTTCCTCATAGGATAATTTACAGTTCTGGAAAATTAAAATTTTCTCTGATCCCGTCATATGACGGGCTATATGTTAGTGTTTTAATAATGGGAATCGGTGGTGGTCGCAAGGATAATATCTCACTCGGTTCGTTTCCATGGTATAATTCCTGTTTATTTGTGTTCATTACTTCTCATCTCGCTACTTTACACGATCAGTTGGAATATTTTCCGAGTAAAGAGGATATAACTTAAAATCTTTACCCTAATTCGTTGAAAATAAAATAAAAAACTTATTTCTTATTGAGTGTAACAATAAGTTACATTCGGTTCAGCTCTTTTTACCTCTTCCCGTGAGTCATCGTCCAAGACATACCAGAACAGGACCGGTTTGAACTAGAAAGAAACTTCGGACTTCTCCCAACCAATAGAAGGGTCCGACTCTTCAGGTAACAACCATGTCCGTTAAAAAAATCCGACTGCCTCGAGGAGGAAAAAACAGGGGTCCACTCCAGAACGGCGGGGGGTGTGTGTCAAAATCCCCCAAGCCAAATAAATCAACTCGATATTTATAACTCTTTGGAATTCATCACAGATACAAGGGTGTCTCTGGTTCATCACATCCAAATATTTATCGAATCTGTCATAAAGAATATGATTATGAACTTCACTTCCTGGTTTTAATACTTAAATGTATGAACATTTTTTTTGAAAGACCGGATGAGATGTAACAATAAGTTACATTCGGTTCAGCTCTTTTTACCTCTTCCCGTGAGTCATCGTCAAAGACATACCAAAACAGGACCGGTTTTAACTAGAAACTTCGGACTTCTCCCAACCAATAGAAGTGTCCGTTGGTTTGGGGTATTTTGACCACCACCGTTCTGGAGTGCAACCCTGTTTTTTCTCCTCGAGGCAGTTGGATTTTTTGAGTGGATATGGTTGTTACCAGAAGAGTAGAAGGTGAATGGACTCTTCGCCATATTGTTTTTTAGGGCCGACGCCGACTCGAGAGCAGTCTTCGATATCTGCAAATGATAACTTGATTCCAGTTGTATTCCTTAGGCTTTTATTTAATTGTATAAAATCATTTAATCAAGACCTATTTGTCCATGTGTTTCTTAATGAGCTTTAATTTTTTCTTTTTAAACGCTAGGCCAACGTAACATTATTTTTACATTGAGAGAAATAGCAGTGAACAAAAATGCTTTTACGAGACTTACAATAATTTTCTTAATAAACCATTTTCGTATTAATTTTATAACAATTCAATAGCTTCGTTACTTTCTGTGAAATATCTTTTGAAATAGATACGTATATCCTTGGCAAGTAGTCAAATAATCAACACTGGAATAAGGGTGACGCGGCCCAATCCGAAACTTTGCTGTTACCCGAATATGGGTGACGCGGCAGTCAACGTGTTGAACGCGTTTCACAGTGGGGTTTTTTCTCCAAAGGGAGAAGTTATTGACGCATTTTAAAAGTTTTCAGGACAAAAAAGTGTTGTCATGCGCATCGTGGTTGTTTTCAGGGCCGTAACTATGTCCTTTAGCGCCCATGGGAAAAAAAAAAAAAAAAAAAAAAAAACTGGTCTGCGCCTCTACAGCTAAATATAGTGAAAAAAAAAATATATAAACATGTTTTTTATTTCATATATTCAGAATAAACTTAAAATATTTTGTTAATTCTTAAAATGTTCCCAATGTATTAATTTTCAGTTTTTCTTCTATTTTTATATATTCTATTATCCTATTTTATTAATACTTTAAGATATTTTTGAACACTTTGGGGATATTATTTTCATGATAAACTGAATAGTTTATTTCAGGGGAATACTTTTTATTTGAATGTTGAATTTTCATAAAAAAAATTGGCGAATTTTTAATGAACTTAAATATTTTGTTAATTCTTAAAATGTTCCTAGTATATTAATTTTCAATTTTTCTTCTATTTTTATAAATTCTATTCTTCTATTTTATTAATACCTTAAGATATTTGTGAACACTTTGGGGATATTATTTTGATGATAAACTGAATAGTTTATTTGAGGGGAATATTTTTTATTTGTACGTTGAATTTTCATAAAAAAATCGGTGAATTTTTAATGAACTTAAATATTTTGTTAATTCTTAAAATGTTCCTAGTATATTAATTTTTAGTTTTTCTTCTATTTTACAGATTCTATTTTTCTATTTTATTAATACTTTAAGATATTTTTAAAGTATTTAGGGTTATTATTTTGATAATAAAATGAATAGTTTAGTTGAGGGGAATATTTTTTTATTTGTACGTTGAATTTTCATAAAAAAAAAAATTGGCGAATTTTTAATGAACTTAAATATTTTGTTAATTCTTAAAATGTTCCTAGTATATTAATTTTCAATTTTTCTTCTATTTTTATAGATTATATTCTCCTATTTTATTAATACTGTAAGATATTTTTGAACACTTTGGGGATATTATTTTGATGATAATCTGAATAGTATATTTGAGGGAACGTTTTTTTATTTCTACGTTGAATTTTCATAAAAAAATTGGCGAATTTTTAACTTTAAATTTAGTTTTAATAATTTTAATAAATTCAAAATTTTAAACAAATACCCAGATTTATATTAAAGCATATTAGTGGTGTTTGGTAAACATTTTGTAAGAATCTATAACAATTTTAGTCTTTCGAAGTATTTTAAAAAAGTAAGGAAATTTGTAAAAAAAAGAGTAGTTTTTAAACACATTGGATTTTATAATTAAAACAATTATGCTTCAAATTTTTCTTATTTTTACTCTGGGCGAATCGTCCTTTTTCAGATCCCATTTTATCACCCCTAAGACTGATATGCCCCTGGCAAATGCCACCTTTGCCACGCCCTAGTTACGGTCCTGGTTGTTTTCCTGATAAGATTAAATATTTCTTTACACCCTGTTAACATGCTAATAGTAAAGAGTCGCTGATTGCTGGAAATAGAAATGTCAAATGCATTCAGGGCCGTCTACAGATTTATGTATATAAAAGAGTCATTTAAGATTAATACATGAAATTGAGAAATGAAAGGGACAAAAGACTTTACAAATGGTTTATATCATTGATTACTTTGAAAAGATCAGATTATTTTATTCTAATTTACAATGAAATGCCTGAGAAAGGTATATTTTATTTTACATGAATTGCCTTAAATATGCTTCAAGTAATAGCTTATAGATCTATTAAGTCTACAAATTGTACTATATTTGGTTTGAATTTTAGGATATACAGTTAAACCCCGATTTATTGTCACCTCGGTAATGTCAAAGTGGTACAGGGGCAAATAGTGACCTTATATCGGAGTTTTATGTACACTCAAGAAACAAATTCAGGAAGTATTGAAAAAATGAAGAGTGGTTTTTGATATTTTTTACAAATTTAAAACATTCAAATAGAGCTTTAGAGAGTTAAGTAAAGTTTTAAAAATTAAAAAAATGTAAAATGCAAAAATGATTATTTTTACCATTTTTATACATAAATATAAACTAAAAATCCATTGCACAGATTTGACTTAAATCAAATCCATGATATATTTAAATAGCAAATACTGCCAAATGCCAATGGATCATTCTGAATGAAATATTACCAAAATGAATATAATTTTTCGAAAATTGCTTATATTTTTCTGAAGAAGTTATTTCTAAATTTTAAATATAGCGAAGAAATTTTGGAAAAAGATTAAACTGCTAGTGTATATCAAAATCAAATTAAAGAAAACAAAACCGAATACATGACTGTATTGTGTAAAAAGTCCTTTGTCCCCTGAACAGTAAAACACATTAAAATAGAAACCTTTTTAAAACTGACAACGATATAAATAAAAATTTCATCAATATGTATCAACACACAAAAAATAACCGAGAGAAAAAAACTAGTATAAACTTCACAATGCAACAAATAAAAACATGAACTCTTCTAAAATTCCCATTTCTTAGTGTAAATCATATGGCATCAGAAGCATGCTATAACATTGCTCTTAGTAGTAAAGTGTCACAAATGAACAATTCATGTTATTCTTAACAGTTTCTTCCTCATTTTCTTCAATGGATTGTTTAGAAACTATTAAAAAAAATGTCCACTTCCTCATGTAAAAGGGAGAGACAAGGCTTGTAAAGGAAAATTATGAGATGAATCTGGATGGACAGAAAGAATTTTGAAGGATTCGTAGAAAATAATTCATGAAATTTTGAGTAGAAATACTACGGCTTTAGTTCTTTAGATTGCAGGGAGGTTCTTATTTCTTCCTTGGTTGACAGCAAGATTCATAAGTGGTGAAATATTAGCTGATGATTGGGGCTGACCGATCGTTCGTTACAACTTTCCTTAACTTGACGGATGAAAAAATATTTTCTCTGAAAGATAAAAAGAAAAAAAAACATATATATGTATATATTTGTTAAAGTAAAATATAATTTTCAAAATCATACAAATTTAGATAGTGTTTAACCCATGTGCAATGATAAGTTGGGGGCTGTCTATAAATAATATTACAAATTTGAAATTGTTTTTATAAAAACCTTAATTACTCCAAGAGCTATCCTCATAACAATGAACACAGATTATTACAAGAAGTATCCTTATCATGTGCTAAAGTTTCAACGCTTTTCATACATTACTTTTTACAGGGTTATCCAAAATAAAATCTTTTCTTTTTTCAATTTGTTGACGGTCCCCTATGGGGTTTCAAAATATTTCATAGTGAAGTATATGACGTCTACCATTCTGTTTACATAACTGAGATTTCAGGATAATTCCACATGTACTTTTCTGGATATTCAACAAAATGTCTGAAATCGCAAGTGACCGGTCATTATAGGCAATATCTCTCTCTATATAAGACGCATTTGTTATCTGTTTGTCTGTTCCTTTATAACTCAAGATCCAGACAACCAAATAACGTGAAATTTGGTACACGTACACAAAATTACATGGGAAAAGGTTCTTAAACAGGTTTTGTTCCATCCGAACCTCACTCTGGTCTCCTTCAGCCAAAAGTAGTGCTCCATGTGTCTGTTCTGAGCAGTGTGATAATAATAATTATTAAAAAAAAAAAAAAAAAAAATCATGCAAGTTGGTCATTGAGAGTGATTTTGAATGTTTTGTGGGGATGTCTCTATACATATAAGACGTATTTGTTGTCTGTCTGTTTGTCTGGTCCCTTGTAACTAAAGATCCAGACAACTAAATAATGTGAAATTTGGTACACGTGCACAAAATTACATGGAAAAGGTTCTTAAACAGGATTCGTTCCATCCGAATCTCACTCTGGCCTCCTCCAGCCAAAAGTAGTGCTCCATGTACCTAATCTGAGTCGTGTCAAAATGAACCAAAAAAAAAAAAGAAAAAAAAACGAAATCATGAAAGTTGGTCATTGAGAGGAATTGTGAATGTTTTTGTGGTGATGTCTCTATACATATAAGACGCATTTGTTGTCTGTCTGTTCCCTTATAACTCAAGATCCAAACAACCAAATAACGTGAAATTTGGTACACGTACACAAAATTACATTCGAAAGATTCTTAAACAGGTTTCGTTCCATCCGAACCTCACTCTGGCCTCCTCCAGCCAAAAGTAGTGCTCCATGTACCTGTTCTGAGTCGTGTCAAAATGAACAAAAAAAAAAAGATGAAATCATGAAAGTTGGTCATTGAGAGTGATTTCGAATGTTTTTGTGGTGATGATGAGATGAGGAAGATGTAAGTAGAAGGGATGGTCATACATGTGTAGGGGGAGAGGGGGGATGGTAGTTAGACCACCCTCCTCCCTCCTGACCCATGTTTGTAGGATGGACCTCACCTCCAGCAGTCATCTTACATGGGGAAGGTTCTTAAACAAGTTTCGTTCCATCCCAACCTCACTCTGGTCTTCTCCAGCCAAACGTAGTGCTCCATTTGCCTGATTACACAGGAAGATTCGACAACAGTACTCCCTGGGCCAAGCCCTCTAGTACTGAGTTTGCTATTATTGGTAATGCATCCATCTATGAATACTTTGTTGGCGATAAAAGTTACAAAATCAAATAGTATATGAAAATGGGGAGACGGGAGAAAAAGCTTGAGTTTAGACTGACAAATATATACAAAAGGTGATAAAATAAAAAGAGAGCAGGTAGTAAAGACTTGTGCTACTAGGAGCGCAAAACTACTCTATTAGGTTACTGTAATGTAGCCAGATTTTTTTTTAATAAACACTCAGAAAAACATTGAGAGGAGCAAGCAAGGTACCGAAACTGCAAAACAGTTGGGATTCAAACATCTAAAAGAATTCAACCAATAGAATTCTTGTAATGAACGTCCAATGACAATCTTAGGATTTGACCTTCCAAAATAGGAGTCCAAGTAAACGCTGCTGAAACCTGAGCTGGCAGTGAGTAAAGAAGGTGGGGGAAAAGACACTTTTAGTGGGGGAGGATTGTAACCTAGTGGCTAGGGACCAAACCAAAGCTGGTAAATGAAACGTGCCTGTTCTGAGCCGTGGGTATATTTTAGAGAAAACTTTACCAAACAAAAGCGGTAAGTAAACGCAATACTTCTTTGTTATATTTACTTTACTGCAAGAAAATACTGCAACTAATATCCCATTCAACAAAACTTCAAGGATCAGGACTGGCTTTCTCACAAAACAATTCTGGCAAGCAGAAATGATGTGGGTGAGAAGCTCAATATCACCATTCAGAAGCAGCTTCCAGGGCAAGAATATGCCTACAAGTCCATAGACTGCATCCTTAATGATGATGGAGCAGTACAATATCCCTTTGAGTTCTCTAATTCCATCCAGACTCCTGATTTGCAAGCCCACAACCTCATTCTGAAATTTGGTGCTTCAATAATGCTGATCCGAAATATTGTTGCACCCAGGTTGTGCAATGACAAGAGTTTAGTTGTGAAAAAGCTGATTCAACATGTCATTCAAGCCACAGTACTCACAGAGTGTGGTAAGGGTGAGGATGTCTTCATTCCAAGAATACCTATCATTCCCTAAGACAACACCATACAATTCAAAAGAATACAGTTCCCTTTGAAACTGTGCTTTGCCATGACAGTCAACAAGTCCCAGAGCCAGTTTCTTAGGATTGCTGGTATAGACTTGCAGACACCATGATTTTCTCATGGGCAGTTGTATGTGGCCTGCCCCAGAGTGGGCAAAGAGGAAAATCTTTCTGTACGCACTTCAAATGGAATTGCCAAAAATGTTGTATATCACATTGCTTTAAGGTAAATGTGCCCTTTTAATGCTTGCAAATAAACAATTTTGTACGCTTCTACAGAAAACCTTATTTTAAACCCGGGCAAAGCCGTGTACTTGCAGCTAGTAATGCATATACAGTCTGTTCAATAAGAGCGTGTCGTCTATTTCTTTTAAAATACAAACGAATTAGTTAAAAATACATTTGTACCGTTTAGTATACATATTGAACTGAAATGCATTTCACCTAATAAGTTGTCCATGTCTCCATTATTATCGATTATGCAAGAATCACTTTATCATTCGATTTTGACGTTGAGCGGCGTTTACCCCGTTCTGGTAGGTCGTCAACATTTTGTACCGCTTTATAACGTACTACCCACTTCTTGACAGACGACTTCGATTTTCTCATGTACCGGGCTGTAGCTGCACAAGATATTTTTGGTCATTTTGGATGGTTACACAGAAACACTGCTTCAAAACGGCTCGCATAAGCGGTACTCATTTTGGAATTGTAGATTTAAACATAGCAAAACAAATCGAATAAAGAATATAACCATAAAGCATTTTTTTCTAATGTTTGAAGAACACGTGCAATTACGCTGGTATCTGTGCTCTATCTCTTGACGAGGTTATGAGCGACACGTTCTTATGGAACAGGCTGTATATATTAGTTTCAAATATAAAACGTACCTGAATTTTGGAAACAATTTAAAAAAAAAGTGTTTTATAGTCCGTGAAATATGGTATAGTTTTACTTATTTTTCAACAAGTATAGTAAAAATATTTAGTTATACTTTTAATATTTTCCGCTTAAATTACAGTTCATTGTATATGTGATATATACGTGTATAACGCATTAGATGTATATATCATAAGCAAAGTCCAAGACAGGCAGAGTTAAACACAAGCTGAATAAAGTTTTAATGACCTATCTAGTTTCGTTGGATGTCCATTAAAAGCATGGAATCGTGTTGATTAGACGGACCCAAGTAGCTCATTATGGTGAGTGTAATTTCCTTAGTGTCTTTGAAAGAACCAATCGGCACAGCCCTTTACCTCAGGGACTGAACACCATTACTTATATCATTCCCTTGGAGTTTTGAAATTCTTCTGATTTCCGATGTTTCTAAATGAATAAATCAAGTAATCTTTTTACATGGAAAAACCGGAACTAATTTTACAGCGATTAAATTAATCTTTTGTTATTGATTTTTCTTTTGAGGGTTTATTAAGAATAATGATTCATGTAAACTTATTGTAAAATGCAACCCTTTCAAAAATTAATCATCCCACATACACGCACAGAGTCAATCTAGTACACTATGCTTTCTAAATTAAATGAAATTTTTTAAAGGTTAAAGTCACACACACACGAAGGATCAAGTTAGGTTTGGTTTGATCTGGAGCGCTACGGTCTACTATTTTTTTGCAACACGAGAGGCTACGAACATCTATACTACAGTGGGATTTGAACCTATGAACTCCGGTACCGAAGATGAGCTTCTTAACTATTCGGGCATCGTTTGGCAGGAATTACACATAATACTCAATAAAATACTAAATTGCAAATATCATGTTTTTAAGTTTTTATAAACTAAGAATTTTGTATAATACACGAGTTTTACTTGGACTCTGTTTTTAACGTCTCCCTCCATATAAGTAAGTTACCATAAGTAATGCTACCCTTTTTGAATGTTTTATATACTGTGAAAGTTTTTTGTGTAAAATTATTAATTAATACTTTTATTTACTATAAGATAAAAAATATTCAAAAATTACATTTTTAAAATTTGAAATTGAACAAAAAATGTTTAGTCAAAGACTTTGACTGACTTTGTATTTATGTAATTATATATATATATATATAAATACAGATATATATATATATATATATATGCGTACATATATATATACATATACATACGTACATATATACATACATACATATGTATACACACATATACATACACACATATGTATACACACATACATACATACACACATATGTATACACACATATGTATATCACACATATACATACACACACAGATATATATATATATATATATATATATATATATATATATATATATATATATATATATATATATATATATATACATATACATATATATATATATATATACATATACATACACTATATATATATACATACATATACATATATACACATATATATATATATACATATATATATATATACATATATATATATATATATATATATATATATATATATAATATATATATATATATATATATATATATATATATATATATATATATATTTACACACATATGTATGTAGACATAATATATATAGTCACATCTCTATATACACACAAACTCATACAGATATATACACACATACATATATATGTATGTATATAATTAAGTTATTCTTCTCCCATCACACATGAAGTTAAAGCCCATATTATTTTTTGTTGCCAGTCTTGCTTGGCAAATCAGCTTTAGTGCAGTCTTATCCTGGAAAGCAACTCACTGGAACGCACGGCAAGGAAGAATTTTATCAAAAATATATTTATTTTAATCTTAAGGTTAAACTTTTCATAGATAGAAGACAAACATGCATATGGTGATCTGTGAAAATGCCATCTTGAGTTGAGAGAAATTACATAAGTAATTTCATGGGAAAGTGAGATTGAAGTCAGGCGGTCTTTAATAACTATTACAGCAAAAATGCCAACAACAGCATAAAGATTATAAACATCTGGTGTTTTCCTAGGAATAAATAATAGACTTCTGGGTTAAAAAACCAGTACATGAAAATTCATAAGTATGTTAGCCAGCCAATCAGGGTTATTAATGGTTAATTAGGTGGGAAAGCGAAACTATGTAATGTGTTATATAAAAAGTGCTGATTGAAGCAGGAATAAATTTCGGTTTTTTCGAATTTGCCAATTTGATAGAAAGAAGAACAGAGAGTAGTAGTCAAGTTTTGCCATAAAAGGATAGAATTCCTCAAAAATTATTTTAAGATAGACTTATTATGTTGGTTAGTGTTTTAGGTTAAAAATATCATAGAATATATTATACTATATTAATTTGTAATGATAGTTTCATCACTTTCGGTGTAAGCTTCTATTTTCTTGGCGATTCTACTCAAGGAACCCTAGCGAATATTCTCGAAAGTTCGCTAGTAGAAATCCTTCCGGTTTCATACCTAAAAATATAGTTCTAAAGCGTGGGTTACAACACCCGAGTGACTTCAAGTAATAGAGGATTGGTCGGCACTAATAAATATTTATACAAATATCTGGAATTTCAAAACGACTTTTTTCCGAAAAATATTTCGATAGAGTTCCATCACAGTTTTGGCAAACTGCTGTAGCATCGAGTGTTCCGTCAGTTTCGATATTTCGATCAATAAACGACATTAGATTGATTTTTCCAGTGTATTAATTCTGGTTTCATAGCGAGTTTCCACGACTGCAGGGTGGTCATGACCGTATACATATATATAATACCTACATACATATATATAAACACACATATATACATATCTAAAGTATTCTTTCTTATGAACTTAAACTGCCACCATGTAAAACAATCCAGAAAATTTAGTAATATATTGCACCAAATATTTGAGAGATAAGGTTATTCTATATTAATTACACAAATATTAATTAAATTTAAATAAGCTTCTTTATATAAACATTAAAGGGTGAAATCATTTATTCTTCATAAACGGTCTTAGCTAGCATTAATGGCATACGTAAACATACTTTTGAAATACAACCCCTTCGACAATTAAATCCCCAAATGCACTAGAACTCAAATATACATTTAATGTTCTTTCTTATTCACTTAAATCGCAACCCATCAAAGCGATGCTAGTAATATAGACTTTAATCACATTTTTAATTAGAAAAGAGTAACATTTGATGGGAGAAAACTACTCTTAATAATTTCGTAACCGCTAATACCGTAAACTAATGCAAGTTGCTCGACTCTTTTTAATTTTGGGATCACCTGGAAGTTCTCTCAGATTTTGGTTTGACACAAATTAATTGCAAATTTTAATGGGCCTCTAGCCTAACTGTTTTAAAATTAATAGGATCGCGGAAGCGGTAGTACATGTTCCGGGTATAAGGGATTTTGTTTTAATTACGTTGATATTGTTTTTACTTGTAGTGAGATTAAATCTACGAACAATTAATAATCATTTTTAATAAATATTAAAATGTGTCAGGTTGGCGGAATTAGAAAAGAATAGCAATTTGTTAATGTGCACTAAAATATTTAAATCTCATTATAGTAAAGGAATGGCTGACTTGGAAAATATCAATTTTTTATCATTTTAAGTTTAGGGACTTAGAAAATCAATTCTGTATGGTATGAATTAAAAATTATTGTACGTTATGTTTTATATTTTTTTAATTATTTAAAATTAATTAATATTTCACGTAAAAAATATAAAAGTAACAAAAAGATATATTTTTTATATTTTGGTTCCAGTGAGCCAGAAAAATATGTTCTTTACAGTATGTACTCAAAATGAGTCTACGTTATATTGGTATTTTTTATTTTGAAAACAGTAATAATTAATTAGTATTTTAAATATAAAAGAATATAAAAATTGCAAAAGAGCAGTTTTTTAGAATTTTAGTTCTAGGGAGTTTGAAAATCAATTTTGTATGGTATGAATTCAAAATTATTGCATGTTATATCAATGTTTTATATTTATAAAACAATCAAAATTAATTAGTATTTCAAATATAAAATAAGTAACAAAAAGGCATCTTTTTTGGAATTTTCGTTGCAATGAATCTAACATATATTCTTTATAGTATCCACTGAACATGAGTCTATATTATACCGATGAATTTTATTATTAAAACAGTCAAAATTGATTGGTATTTCAAATATAAAAGAATATAAAAGTACGAAAATAGTAATTATTTGAAATTTTGGTACTAATGAGTCAGAAATATATGTTTTTTACAGTATGCACTCAAAACGAGTCTATGTTATATCGATGTTTTATATTTTTAAAACTGTCAAAATTAATTAATATTTTACATATAAAAGAATATAAAAGTAACAAAATGGCAATTTTCTAAAATTTTGGTTCTAATGAATCAGAAAAACATGTTCTTTACAGTATACACTCAAAATGAGTCTATGTTATATCGATGTTTTTTATTTTTAAAACTGTCAAAATTGATTAGTATTTTAAATATAAAATAATATAAAAGTAAAAAAATTGTAATTTTTTGAAATTTTGGTTCCAATGATCAGGTATGTACTCAAAATGAGTCTACGTTATATTGATATTTTCTATTTTATTTTTAAAACAGTCAAAATTGATTAATATTTCAAATATAAAAAAGTAACAAAATGATAATTTTCTAAGATTTTGCTTCTAATGTATCAGAAAAACATGCTGTTTACAGTATGCACTCAAAACGAGTCTACGTTATATCGATGTTTTTTATTTTTAAAACTGTCAAAATTAATTAGTATATCAGATATAAAAGAATATAAAAGTAACAAAATGGTAAATTTTTAAATTTTGGTTCCAGTGACTCAGAAAAAACGGTTCTTTATAGTATCCACTGAAAATGAGTTTACTTTTTTTTATTTTTAAAAGAGTCAAAATTAATTAGTATTTCAAATAAAAGTAACAAAATGGCAATTTTTTGAAATTTTGGTGTCAATGAGTCAAAAAAACATGTTTTTTATAGTATGCACTCAAAATGAGTCCACATTATATCGATGTTTTTTTTTATTTTCAAAATAGTCAAAACTAATTAGTATTTTAAATATAAAATAATATAAAAATATGAAAAGAGCAATTTTTTTGAATTTTAGTTCTAGTGAGTTAGAAAACCCATTCTGTATGGTATGCATTCAGAATTATAGTATGTAATATCGATATTTTATATTTATAAAACAGTCAAAATTAATTAGTGTTTTAAAAATAAAAGAATATAAAAGAAGCAAAATGGCAGTTTTTTTTTTAAATTTTATTTCTATTGAGTTCGAAAAACATGTTTTTATAGTATGCATTCAAAATGAGTCTACGGAATATCCATGTTTTTTATTTCTAAAATAGGAATAATTTAATGCTTATTTGTTGGATCTCTTAATCATGAAAATGTCTTAGTCGTGAATATCGGAAATGAATTGTTTCTAAATTATAACTTCTAATAGATATCACTGATGAAAAATATTAATTACTATTCCAAGTAAATCGAGTAATTCAAGTGATCAAGTAGTATTCCAAGTAATAATATGGGAGAACTATTTCGGCCCCAAGTAGAAAAAATATTTCAATTTCCTAGTAACCTTCTATATAGGAGAGCTTTCTTAGAGTAATTTTAAAATTAGATACATTATTTAGAATAGTAGTAATACATAGTTTTCCAATTTTAGCTTCCGGGGTGCTTTTACCACGGCCAAGAACATTTTTGTAAAACAAGACAACCTTTTCATACATCGCTCACAGAGCCAAACTTAACATACAAATAAATCGGAATTACAACAAGCAGAATGCTGGCGCTTCACGCCCAAAGTTTTCGGTTACAATGAAAAAAGGAGTGGCTGGAAATCTCTCCAACAATCACCATGAGTGTGAAAAATCCATAAATATAGCCCAACACAATGTTTCACATCATACCACTTACACAAGTATCTTGTAAATAATCTTGTCATTTTGAATTCAGAAAAAGTAGCTAAATATAACGAAGGTATGTCAATAATGACGGATCTACTTTGAAAGATGTAATTTTTATCTTCGTCGCATGGCATGCGAGGCCAACCATACGGGCATGACGCCGACCAAGAAGGGGTAAATATTTTGTTAAAAAACATTTTAGCAACTTTCAGAGATTAACTGAAACGCAGTTTAGGGTTACTCCATGTAGAGACACCCAATAATTAAACAAATTTGTTGCTCCATAGTAGCAGTTTTTTTTTTTTAAATTACCAATATATCAAACCCCGATATATCAGGTTGTAAAATCTTGTCCATTATTGGCCAAGATATTGACATTTGTAAACGAATGGTTATTTTACTAAATTTTGGCTATATTAGAGTTTGCATTGCTGTACAAAATTGCAATGATCCATGGTAGCTCAACTGGCAAAAGTATCGACTTCATAGCCGGACGGTTACTCATTAATAGCTGTTGGCGCACGTAAAATAGATTCATAGTCTCTATGTCCTACAAGTTCCCAGACGATAATTTTGGAGGTGGCAAGACAAACCTGGTGTGTGTGTGTGGGGTCTTCTGTTTAGTCCCTTCTTCTAAATTACGAGGATCGACTTTGACCAAAGTTGTTTTTTCCCCGTAGGGGTGCTCTTTAACCATTTGAAGACTGGTGTATCATATATGCAACATCGTGAAAAATGAAATTAGATGATTCTCTAGTATCATATATCTAGTAGACAAGTTCACCGGTAACAGACATAGGGCTACTTCTAGTGGAAATAAGAAATATTAATTAAATGTTTTTCTTGAATTTTTATTAATGATATACTCGTTTTTAGTCAATTTGAAAGATGTTGTATATATGATGCACCCGCCCTCAAAGGGTTGAAACGAAAGGCGGAATCTTTGATTTTAATTCAAATACGTCTTGGTGTGCTCAGGTTGTCCAAATAGAATTAGCAGCAGCAACAAAATTTTAATAACTTGAAAAATAGTGGTTTAAATTCAACAACTCTGGTACGAATTTGAAGCTACTTGTTATGAAGTTAATAGTTTTCAGATTTTAGCTAAAATTAATGGGTTGTAAAAAAAAGGACCATTATAATTTTATTTATGATACTTTGTAAAAACTGCATTCAATATGTGTACTTTAAATATAAAAATTTAAAAAGATGTTATTTCTTAGCAAAGAAAAAAAAACATTAACGCAGGATGTTTAGTCACATTATGGAGCAACGTTTATTGGTTGTCTGCACAGGAAATAGACCCTCAATATATCGATGATATTTTTCGTAAACTTCACAAAAATAGATATCTTGGCATTTTGATACAAGGTGAAAAGAAGTAAAAAGAGCAATTTAACTCACTTCGGTTTTCCTTCGTCTTGTCGGTCCCTTGGCGAAAATCCTGGCGATGTTGGCGACACCCCAGGGGCTGGCGGCGGGGCATCGTTGCCAAATCCGCTGTCATTGCTGGAATGGAGGGAAGTAGACATGGGCGGTAAACGTCGGGGCAGGATTCTGACCAAGGGGTCCGTTGACGTCATAGAGGTCCCGGGGGGAGGGGCGGCGGAGGAGGGGGAGGGGCAGAGAGGGATGGGTAGGCACGAGGGAGGGTGAAGAAACTGGGAGTGATTCCGTAGGCGCTGAAAATCAAAATACACACAGTTACTATACACATTTAATACTAAAATATACTCGGTATTCACAAATCAGACTTAGAAACAGTTCTAGTACACCACACAAAGTTAATGGACCTTATAATTCTTTTAAGAATAAATCCAAAAGGGAGTTCACTAAAATTAAAACCAAATCTGTTTTTTGTACCCGTAAAAGTAAAGTTAAGTGTACACGTTTGTAATTCTTAAAACGAATAACTGTTTTATTCTAGTGAAGCTATTTTTTTCTGTAGCTCTACCCCAATATGTAGAGCTGTAAATTTAGTAACCTAAATGCAACACTATAACCTACTGAATATTACGTGTTTTAATTTTCGTAACTTTCAGACAACTGTATTCAAATATCAGTCACTACAATGTTTTCCCGAGACCTAGGTAAAAAATAAGCTCTCGTTTGATTTTAAAGGCACTCTTAACCTTTTGGAGACGGGGGGATGATATTTTGACCAACCCTTGCAAGTCTCAAAAGTATCTGCTTGGTTGAAATTTGCACCAAGCAAATCCATTGTCCACTGTATATTGTTAGGTGAATCACAAGCGACTCCCTTTACTTTTCATAAGCAATTATTCACATACATAAGTGTATAGAAAAAAAGTAATACGTGCCAGAGCGTCTGCTTCCAAGCTATACAACCCAATATGTCAGCTCAGTTTTGCGCACTTTACAGCTGAGTTGACCAAGCTAGTAGAGCTACATGAAAGCTGGTGGCTCAACATGGAGTCACAAAGTCTGGACATCACATCGTCATACCGGGTAGATGAAAACCTTTGTCATCAATCACATCTATTATCTATCCTGTTATTGTATGGCTATTTTTACCCTACTCTGATAATACTCTCCATTTCTTCTCCCCTGCTTATTGTTGTGCGACGTGACAAAATCAAATAAACTGCTCAATAGGGGAAAGCAATGAACCTAAGGTTCTTGTATTTATTTACACGGACGTAGAGAAACTTTCCGCCACAAAAAAGGTTAATATAAGCCCTACCCGTAAAATATAACCTAGTAAAGATCATCATCCACACAGACACCTAATTCCTAAATAACCAAATGAAGAAGTTCGATTCTGCAGGACCTATCGCCATAAAGTAACATAGAAGTATCCTGAAGAAAGATTCATCTAAACCCTGAAACTCATCAAATAACGATGCCCGCAAAAATAGTTGCATACTTCCAAACTCTTGATATTACAATAAAAATGTAATGAAGAGAAGATGGGAATTTGGTACTATAAATTCCACTAACATCATTATAACGTAGAAATCACCTGTAAAGAATCTCCACTGCAATATGATAGCGTCCTATTAGTTGATAAATCAACTCTAAAACTATATTTCTATCACCAAATGTGTTCGAAAAAAAAAAATTAAATGTTCAAAAAGAGGCAAACCTAAAGTGAAAACTCCTATGGCGACTGTAATAAAATCGAATGATACCCATATATATATGTATGCAATGTAAAAATTTAATATTTTAATCCAAAACTAAAATTACTAGGAATAAAATAGAGAATACTCTATTAAAAAAACACTAAATCTGCAATTTCATCATCTTTTCAGTGGCCTCCCGGCGTTAAACTCTTTTGTCTCCTTCCTGTTGGCGAGATTAACTCGCCAACCAAGTTTGCTGGTTAAGCGCATTTCTACTTTGCAGATTAAACAAATTCCTTTCTCACATCGGTACCGTGTCCAAGGTTATAAAAGGCCGTGTGATCAGCCTTTGTTAGATTTTCGCTGTGGATGTTGTTAACCTTTTAACTGTCATGCTCGAGATAATCTCGGGCACAGCACTGGTGTTCGAAAATGCCACGCCTGAGTATTACTCGGGGTAATTTTTTATTAATGCATCGTATCGTTATACCCGAATATATATCATGTACTTCAAAATATACATTTTTAACTACTAAGTATAATTTATTTTGTAGTAAACATTTGAGTTTTGCAATAAAAAATCTGACAATTTGTGTACCTAAATCATCAAAATAACTTGACAGTTAAAGGGTTAAATAAAGCTGATAAAGTTTCTCCTGAAAAATCGTATTCTTTTTGACCATGATACATCCCAGAAGTATGACAGGTCACGCTATGTTTCATATATATATATATATATATATATATATATATATATATATAATGATATTAATATGAGTAAGGGCTATTGGTCGAATCTTAAACTGCAAAAGTAAAATTTTTAAACCGTTCCTCATGTCTACTTATTAGTAGAAAATTTCACCTTTGTATTACTGTTGTTTGAAATAACCGACTGGAAAGAAGTAACATATTTTTTAAAACAGAAAGAATAATGGGTATATAATTTTATACAATATTTCTAACATAAAAACATATGAAAAAAATATAGAATATGCCAACAATTCAACAGACATATGGAAAAGTTAGGCAATTTTTCATACTTACCATTAACGTTGTGAGACTATATCAATCAAAAAATAATTTTTAGGGTTTCATACAGATCTGAGAGACCGAAGAATGAAATACAACTAAATTTACTGCTAGCTAATATTAAAATTTATAAGAGATATTCCTTATAGAAGTAACAATTCAGCAATTTTCTTAAAACTTTTCTCACATTCTTTTGTACAAACGGTTGCAATTTTCTAAAAATTGCTTTTACATTCACATTTTCAGTTCATTACACTCACAATATTATGTAAATTAGCTGTTATAAGTTTCAAATTGTTATAATAAAATTTTTTTCTGCTACAACGTTATTCCTGAGTTATTAGACGTCGAAACATAATTTCTTAGAGTTCATTTAAAGCTTTTATTCTAGAAATTTTTTTTATATTTGTTGCAGCCATCTAACATTTTCAGCTTTAAAAGTTGGAATTATATTGAAATCATCAGCAAATTTATGCTTTTTAAAATACTTAAATTTAATGATTTCGTTTATTAAAAATCCTGTTAAACTTTTACTTTCGGTAACTTAAATGCAATTTCTGGTTTTTCGATTATAAAACAAAAATTGTCCTAACTTTAATTTCATAGATCGTAAAGACTGAAAAGAAAAACTCTTTCTAAAAGTAAAATTTATCGTCGTTTACGCAAATCAATAAAAGAAATTTCTTACTTTACCAAATTTCTCACCAAAAAACCTCATTTAAACCCAGTTGGATTCCTTCACATATTAGTTAAACTTTCTTGATTTTGATAAACTTAAAAGTAGCAGGAAAAAAAAATAAAAAAAATGTTTTATGAGTTTTTTCCTGAATTTAAGAGAATTCGATAAATTATGATCGAAGGTATGATATTTTATGTCATCGCTATAAGGGCTGAACCATAAAATAAACAAACACGTTACTTCAGGCATAAAATACCCAAAAGAATATTTTCTAAAATATAGAAATTGATGCTTCATTTTCGCAACATTAGTCTTACATTTGTTAAAACTTCTGAGATTCATTAAAAATCTTTTGATTTGTTTTAGAAATTCTTTTCAAATTTTCCACTTAAATTAATTTGTCTGTAACAGTTTAAACGTATTTACCCGAATGTGATTTTTTTAAATACACCTTATCAGGTTATACAAAGGCTGTTCAATAAGCAATAAGACTATGTAAGAAAACAATTTAGAATTGATCTTTCAAAACTTAAAGGTTTTTTTTTTCGAACTACCATGAGACGCAATGCATTTGTTTCAAGGCTCTTTACACTTCTTAAAGCATAAGTGAAATTTCGCTTTTACCTCCTCAGCGTTTATATATACATTGTTGCATTTTATATGGCTTTCTTTTAGTAATACCTCTGGCTGAGTAAAAAATCAGAAACTTCCGGCACGAGATCAGGACTATAAAGAGGATGGGGTATATCTACGTTGCTCTTAGTTAACACGTCCATTATGTAACCAGTAATAGGTTGAATTGAATTATTGCGACGACTGTTTACAGGTGGTACATAACATGAAACAAGCTCATGTTTAGTGTTGTGTAATTCTGGCATATTAGCGTGCATGTCCCATCGATCCATAGACTGCTTTTCTCAATACAGATACCAAAATGTTTTGCATTCCACCGAAATTATTACTGTGATCAGTAGTTTCTTGACAATAAAATTACAGTCATCCCTCGTTTTTCGCGGTTAATGGGGACCAGAACCTTCCGCGAAAGCTGAAAAACCGCGAAGTAGGATTTGCCCTTAGGAATTTTCACGTATGTGGGTACACGAATGTTTTAAATATGTAAACAGTATTTATACTTTACATATTTAGGACAAAAATTACAACAGTATATGTATTTACTTAAACGTGTCAGTGCTAATTAATAAGGCTAATTACAAAACATTATGGAGTAATAAACATTAATCAACATTGCTTTCTGAGAGAAGCGAAGAGTCTTGTGTTGGTGGAGGAGGAGAGGCTCTCACTTGACTCGAGAAGTTTTAGGCTCACTCGGAGACTCTTCTGCTGGAGGCGTTGATGGTAGAGCCAAGGGACTTTACCTTGGAGAAAAACATATTGATGGGTAGTTGTTGTCTTTGTTTTTTCTCTCATTGGTCGATTTCGTACCGGAAACCAATCACGCGACTGTATGAGAGATCTTGGTATGTACTCTGAGTCAACTCATCTTTGTTTGACATGGATGGATCCTTCTCTCTGGAGCATCAACATGAAACAACGCTACTTTCCATAATGTGGCTGCTGACATGGTTGCATTTTTTCATTTTTATTTATTGATGAATATTTTTGAAAAATCGCGAAGCAATGAAACCTCAAAACATGAAGCGCGAAGCGGCGAGGGAACACTGTAGTTTTATTACTTATTGAACAACCTACGTAGTTTCATTCAATCGACATCAAGTCACTGCCCATAGGACTTGCCCATCAGGCCGACTGGATGTCCAGTGATACTAGTGTGTCGTTACAGAAAATTGATTGGCTAGCTAGGTAGGTAGATAAAAAAATATGGGTAACTGAAATAGTTTCAACGTGAACATTCTTTGTAACCCATGCGAAACATTTACCTGCAAGGAATCCATGTTCTTATTGGAAGTGTCTATGAAAGTGGAGAGGGGCCTCTGAGCAGTAGGCGGAGGGGGTGGCAACATCGTCAGCGGAGCATCCGGTCCGTCTACGGCTGTACCACACTGGTACGGCTGGATGTTAGGGGTGGTGCGACTACGACTCACCCCCATGCAAGAGGAATAAGGGTTGGAGAGATCGACGCTTCGTCGCTTTAACTCCAAGGTGCTAAAACAGGGAGTAAAAGAGGAAGGAAGAAAAATGCAGAGGTGAGGTACAACATAGGGTTTCCCATAGTAAGAAGAAAAATTATGATTATATGCTCAAAATGTATCCGTGATACAATGTTTATCGGGTCACTAATAAGATTTGTGCTTTTTACGTTGAAAATATTAACGAACAGATGGCTCTGCTGAGTCTAAATATAGTTTAGATGCTTTTACGCTTTGAGAATTTTGTATCATGACATTACTTCTCTTACTTTTTCGAATTAAAAATTGTATTTTGCTACTCCGAGTCTTGGATCTCATCATAAACCTCCAAATGTTTGTGGAACATACCATTTTACTTGTGCCAAATCGTGTATATTAGAACTTACAAGATGAATTCATAAAGGGTTATTACACTTCATATTTTACGTAAAAATAAGATTACTTTTATGGTAGAAAAAACTGTTTTTCGTAACCTGTATCATATTTTCTCCCTTTTCTCTTTTAAATATTGTAATGCTGTTGTAACTTAAGTAATGTTTTGGGTAACTGAGAGAAGCACTAGACTTTGCCAATCTGAGTTATTATTTGTATATAATAAAAAGTAAATCGATCCTTTTTGTATATTTTCAATGTTTTTCTTTATTCCATATAAAGCAAAATTATATAGACGTAACTGTAGTGTGATACAATGATTTAGGTCGACGATTTAGGTACTTCGTTATACATAACGTAAGAAATAAGGCTATACTTTTTAAAAGAAAACAAGCTTTCTTATCACATTTATTTAGCCGTAGAACACGGGGATAACGTATAGTAAAAAACTATTTTTAGAAATGAGAAAAGCGTTAAGATTTGGCATTCTGGTCTCTTTTTATATCTAAAATTATTCATAAGATCAACCTTTGAGTAGAAGAAATAATTTTCAATGTTTCATTAGTATGTTTATTTCATTTTCCTTATAAAATCTAATAATGTATCCTTTGACACAATACTTTTGGGGCTGTATTAAGATTTATTTATTTTAATACGTCTTTACATACACACATGTAAAAAATAAAAGTGCTCATTACTCTATCAAAACAAACATTCTTAATTTTTTCCACCAATTGTATAGTGCTTATAAAGTAGCACAACATGGTCATAACTGAGAGTAATAAGATATTTTTTGAGTTTCTAAGGCAAATGTTAAAATTTCATAATGTCGTTACTTATTTATATCTAAAATGAGTTATAAGGTTGTCATTTTGGAGAAGGAAATAAATCTTTTACAACTTTTTGCTCACATTTATTTCGTTCTTATAAAGTAGCACAACACGATCATAGCCTATAGTAATAAAATATTTTTGGAGTATGTTAGAAAAATGTTAAAATTTTATATTTTTGGTACTTATTTATATCTAATATAAGTTATAAGGTTGTCTTTTTTTTGGAATAAATAACCTTTTATAACTTTTGCTCACTTCTATTTAGTGCTTATAAAGTAGCACAACACGGTGATAGCTTATGGTAATAAAATATTTTTGGAGTCTGCAAGTAGAGCGTTAAAATTTCACATCATGGGAAATTATTTATATCTAATATAAGTTATAAGGTTAACTTTTTTGGAGAAGAATAAGTATTCTTATATAGCTTTTTCTCACATTTATTTAGTGCTTATAACACGGTTATAATTTATAGTAATAAAATATTTTCGGAGTCTGTAAGAAAAATATTACAATATTATATTGTCGGTACTTATTTATATCTAAAATGAGTTATAAGGTTGTCTTTTTGGAGCGGAATAAATAACCATCTATAACTTTTGCTCACATTTATTTAATGCTTATAAAGTAGCACAACATGGTCATCACTTATAGCAATAAAATATTTTTGGATTCTGTAAAAATAAGTTAAGATTTTACATTTTGGGTATTTATTTATATATAAAAAAGTTATGAGTTTGTCCTTTTTGAGTTAAATAAACAACATTCCATTATTCATTAGTAAGTATATTTCATTTTCACTATAAAATCTGATGCTATATTTTTGGGGCTGTGTGGAGATTTGTTTGTATACTTCATACACATACACAATAAATAAATTAAATTACACATTTTTTCTGGAAAAACAAATCAATTTCAAAATTTTTTTCTCATTAATGTTTTGGGTCCAAAATCAACACTCGAACCCGAAAGGGCTAAGATATGCATAAACTCAAATCAATTTTTGAATCTCTTAATGTATTTGTCCTAACTAAAGTTCAATTTAAGAAAGAAGTACGTAGTCTAGATCTAAATGTGATAGCCTAATGGGTCGCAGGAGGATTGTTAAAGGTTGGTTAGAAATACTAGGGTCAGGGTTTCGCTAACAGAGGTTTCCTGATACTAGAACCTTATATTTAAAGCTACAAACATCCACTGCAACTATTAAGAATATATTTTAGATGTCTTCGTTAACAACTTTTAATCAGAGACGATTTCCCATTACTAGACAATATGTGTTATTTTACTTTCCGCAGGAAAAGTAATTTTTCTTTAAAATTATTCATTCTGTAAAGAATTATTTTAAATACGAGAAAACATGCTTTGAAGCTTTCATGCTCAGAGTAAGCTAGGCAAATATTCATGTAATCATACAAAAGTCAAGCATTCAGCAACTGGTTTCTTGTTTCCCCAAACTTGAGCACACAACCCTTTTGAACGCTGTATAGTTATTCTGCAATAAGCAAACATGAGCATCTTTAAATTATTCAAAGCATTTAGAAATAAAAAGAAATATACTGTCATTTAGAAGTTAGTAAATAAAATTTGATTTATATATTTAAAACATAGCTTAGTTATTATCTAAGAAGGTACTTTGGATATACACTGAAGAGCCAAAACATTATGACCACCCCTACATTTCACAATAAACACTCCTGGATGACGTGGAAGGCAAGTGATCAATTGGAAGTGGTATTTAACTGCTGCTGGAGAGTCTGAAGAATCATTCTTTCACTTACTTCTGTGTGTGATGGGAAAGGCTGCGGATCTAAGCGATTTTGATAGAGGGCAGATTGTAATGGCTCGAAGGTTCGGAACAAGTATTTCCGAAACTACACGACTCGTGGGTTGTTCGCGATCTACAGTTGTTAGTACTTATGCAAAGTGGATGAATGACGGTGAAACCAGCAGTAGACGACATGGTGTTGGATGTCCACACGCTATCAAAGAAAAAGGTCGTCGGAGAATGTCTCGCATGGTGAAGCAAAACCGGAGCCAGACAGCTGACAACCGAATACAATGCAGGGCCAAGTAGAATGGTATCGGACACTGTAAGATATGGGGATAAGCAGTAAACGTCCTACTCGTGTGTATTTGCTGACCAAGCGTCATCGCCAACTGCACCTAGGAAACATCGCAACTGGTCCATGGATCAGTGGGAGAGAGTTGCCTGGTCAGAGGAATCACGGTTTGTCATTCAATACGCCAATGGCCGTGTCAGGATAAGTCGTCTTCCAGGCGAACAGCTGCTCCCTCAATGTACAGTAGGTCATACATAGACCGGTGGTGGCGGTATTATGCTTTGGGGGATGTTCTCTTGGGTGTCTCTGGACGTGGTTGTGGTGGAGCAGACCATGAATTCTACAGGGTATCTGAACATGATTGCGGACCAGTTGCACTCTTACATGGCCTCTGTTTTTCTAGCTGGAAATGGAATGTTCCAGAAGGACAACGTCCCGTGTCACAAGGCTAAAATTGTGTTGGAGTGGTTCCAGGAACATGATGCTGAATTCCAGTTACTGCCCTGATCACCTAACTCACCGGATCTCAATCCGATAGAACACATTTGGGATGTTATGGAAAGGCAGCTAAGAGTTCAAAGACCACCCGTTCGCAATATCTCGGATTTGCGTAACCATTGCCTAAATATCTCGTACAATCTGTCTCCGGCCATCTACAAAGGACTTGTGTACCTATGCCAAGGCGAATTAAAGTGTATTGCACGCCAAAGGTGGGCTAACTCGTTATTGACCTGTGGTCATAATGTTTTAGCTCTTGAGTGTAAAATAAGATCATTTTATGTCTTTTTCTTGGCGTCCTTTCTCAATAAGGTGCTATAACATTTATATTACAAGTGCAATGTAAACTTTTATCAAATCGTTTTTATTGAAATAATTGATCAGTGTTCGTTACAAAGTGTTTAATAAATGTCTTATTTAAAATAATTAGTCAATGTTCACATAAAAATAATCTGCGTGGTTTTTATTTACATTATTAATGTCTATAAATTTAAGTAGGCTAGGCAGTACTTTATCTTTTATTTAAATTCTGCAGTTATTTGAGTGTTAATACCCATACAAGACACAAAGTATCATTATAAAATTTGAATGTTCACATTTCACAATGTTAATATAATATAGCAGTTACCTTTTAGATATGGCAAAATATTCACTATTAAAACAAGACATTGGAAATGTAGATACAACATCGAAATCATCGAAATCTTTTTGCAAATTTGTAAGGTAATGTTACAATGTTAATATAATGTAGCAGTTACCTTATGGTTACGGCAAAATATTCGCTATCAAAACAGGAAATTGGAAATGTAGATACAACATATCAGCGAAGTCTTTTTGCAAATTTGTAAGGTAAATGTTACTTCTATATGATCATTGCCCAGTTACGTCCATATGTTACAGTTATGTATATCATTTATTTTAAATACTGCTGTAACCATATAGTAATGCAAAAACATTTGACATAGTTACTTGGTGACAAACTCTGTGTGGCATTTACTCTAGCTGATTCTTCTATTGAGGTCTCTGTTTTAGGAGACAGTTCAGTTCAACTCTCCAAATTAACAGCAAAGATGTAAAGACATAAACAGTGAGTGGATATGATGATCTTCCATGAAGCTGTTCCCTTTCCAGTAATGGGGACACCATAAGTACGACGCAGGCGCTGATGTCGTTGCCAAAGCAAAAAATCTATTGCTGAGTAGTATCGGTTATTTTGAATTTAAATCATATATACCACATCTAACGATTGTTCCATCGATACCAAACTACGATGTTACTACAAAATGGCTAAAAGAATCTTGCAATCAGTTTGTTTATGGACCCGGCACTCGGAAGAATATACGGAATATGTTATGTAAATTCTAGATTGTAACATTGATTATACCTGTATGATACTTTTTGTGGTGTATGGGTATCGTTGAGTTTAGAAGTTATCACAATAATACACTTTCTTATAAACCTTTACTATACCTTCCTCGCTATCAAAATAACACATATTTTCATCTCATACATCGCATTAATCTACTGTGACTAATATAGTTCATTCTATTCAACAAAAATTTTGCAATGTTTAATCATAATACATATACGTGCATATTTGCTGTTTGATGATTAATGACCAGAAAAATTGTGCTTAAACATGTGCTAATGATGCAAATTAATTAAGCGAAAATGTGCTTAAAAATTACCTCAAATAGGACTTTTAAAGTATTTTTACCCATAAAACTTGGAATGAGTGTTAATAAAAGGGGAAACCCTAGTGAAAGTAGTAAGCAATCTACAAACATCTACAGAAAGCTACCATAGCCATTAATACAAAGCAAAAAGGGGAAAACGTATAGGCAAGAATTTCAAAGCAGTGAAAAGCATTTTGGTAATGGTACACAACCAATGACATTCAAGTCTACCTTACAGAATTGTGCTTTGATGTAGGCTAGTTTCATTGGACACATAAAGCTCGACAAGTAAAGAAAATCAGCGAGTTGCAACTACGCATGTTCGTTAGTAAATGAGGTGAAGTCAGAGAAACATACCTGTTTTCCATGGGATGAACGTTAGGGCCATCGTTGAGAACTGCCGTGTAAGCTATTGGAAACCATCCTCTCCTGAAAGGTATTAAGAGAAAAGTTAGACAAATAAGATATGAAAATTACTCACTTAACTAACTTGCCTGCTTTGCTTTCATACCGCAATTGTTCTAACAAATGTTTTATAGGCAGAATTACTCAAGAAGAATAGCCTACATTCTATTTTTGGGGTTCGTTTATAAAACTCATGGAGGCAAATGAAATAACAAAAGTGCTGCAGTTAGCAAATGATTTAAAGGGACATAATCATAACAAATATTTTATATATATTTCTAATTATTATATTCTATTAAAATCTTGTCTCAATATACGAGATGTGCCATAGAATATTTTAAGCAAAAAGTTCGAAATTCGATATTTTCTCAGAATTAATCCTTTTGTGAGCCATTTAGTATTTCTTTTTTGAATTTCCTCCGGTTTTCATGTTTTATTATCATTTGAACAATAGAATGTAAAGAAATACTTCATTTTTCTAAATTTTAGGTTATAGTGCAAATTTTAGGGGGGGATTATACTTCCCTTAGAACTATTTATGATCATTGGGAAAATTGAATTTAATCGCGGTTATTTCCCATGGAAATATGAGATGCCTGTTACAGTCCATAAGGGTACACCACATTTTGCACAGAAGTAGCGGATACATTTTCTTGACCCTTTGTGTTACTTTACTTCATAGGTTATATTTGGGAACCAACTTTGGCATCATTTCCACAAATACTAACTGAGTGTACATCATCTGGAACAGCCCACTCCTTTGGTTAAAAGCTATCAAGATGGACTTTCCCCTTTCTCGAGTAATATCCATCTATTAACTGACAAGCTAATGCTTTACTGGATATTAGCAAGCCTATAGTGGGTTTTGTGTATCTCACATGTGTATTTCGTAAGATCATATAGGTGGGAAGTAATCTTCTCCCGGACCACTAAAGGGTTATGGATTCTAAATCTCCTAAAAACAAAATGAATTAGTTTTGAGCTCGAACAGCAAGACATTTTACCTGTGATTCCTCTGGTTTTCTCCATACTGCCAGCCTTTGTTTCTGTCTCCTATGAGCACGATGATATCTCCCTCGTGGAAACTGAGCTGGTGCTCCCCGCTCGACAAGTAAGAGTAGAGAGCACGCACTCGGGAGTGACCGATCTTGGAGTCTGGCTCGGCAAAGCTCTTCGGACGGAGGGTCACTCCTGCGGGAGACAAAGAGATAAAAACTAAATTTTAAACGGTGTATCTAAGAGTAACAAAGCATACAGGTTGTCCCAAAACTCTTTGTACAAACTTGGAGATTTTTTTTGCTATTGTTTGTTATATCATTACAACTCCAAAAATTACTTGTATTTAATTGTCATCAAACGAAATAGTTACTTTATGATGGGCCAACGTAGAACAGCATTCGATGGGCCAACTCCTATATGGTACGTTGGCTAACTGAAAACCAAAGGTTGGCTATTGACAGTTTTTAACAAAATGCCACATGTTAAAATGGATGCCCAACGATGGCCAAGTGAATGCCATCAAAAGGCCATTTGAACACCAACGTAATGACAAGACGGGCCAAATGACTGTCAACATGTTGTTTGAATGAGCCATCTTATGCCAATAATTATGAATTCTTGTTCATAGTAAACTGTTAAAATGCACAGTTCTCTCCAAGTTTGAAGGAAAATTCAATTTCTTGCTAAAATAACTCAGATATGAGGAGGTTTACAGTCAGCCATAAGCATAGCAAGAGCTATAAATATATTGTTATTTAGTAAAAAACTGCATTTTTTTCCCTACAAATGCGGAGAAAAGTGGGATGAAGTTGTTCAGTTTGCAGTGATTACAAGAATCGACTCCACTGCATTTCCACCCAATATTAATCTTAATGTTGCAGCAACTTCGTGGTAAACTTCGATAGCACTAAAGTTCGAGGTTGACACGCAACTTTCTCATTTGCCGTTGTTTCTGCAAATGCGCGAAGCTATAAGGGTGGGGAGAATTACTTTTGTATTATTATGCCAATGG
>CM063500.1:14552013-14564513 GCA_032207245.1 Pardosa pseudoannulata | reverse complement strand
ATATATATATATATATGTATATATATATGTATGTATATATATATATACACGCACACACATATACATAATATATTAACATTATTACACTTAAAATATTTCTCTAATTTTTCTCATTTTCCCTTTCTTAGTCTTTCATATCTATTTTCCCAGCCTCATATATATTTTATTTAAAGGAATGTTTAACTTAAAATTCTCTTTACTTGTCTCCCAAAGGTAATTTTGAAATAAATGATAATTTTCTGTCCGCTCGCCCCATTTTTCAGTGGCTTTAATAGAAGGGTTCACTTTTCCAATGATCTAAGTTCCTTTCTGACTGTGAATAACGCTGACTAATCAACTGGTTTCTTGGGTCGTCCTATCTCTATCTGTGGAGTGGATTTCGTAATTGAAAAGTGTTTTCGTGTATCATTAATCGCTCTGCTCTTGTCGGAGAAATATGTCTTTTCTTAGTCAAGAATAAAGTAAAAGTTCTATCACGGACTTTGCTGCTTCCTTGCAATAGAGCCGCGATTGCATTGCTTAGGGTATTCTCATTGACAAGTAGGCCAGGTAAATTAAAAATAATAGGGCTAAATTCAATCGGAACTGGCTGATATAATTTCTCCGAGTTATATATACACACACACACTTATATATATTCTAGACGAACCGACAGACGATGTCCTATTTAAACGCTGTAAATCCAAACTTTGTAAAATGTTTTAAAAAAAAATTATAAATTTAGATGTTTTGATGCAAAAGTAAGAAAAAAAATATTTTAAAAGTACTTGAAGCTACCACGCGTACAGTCATCACAAACGTAATTTTAGATTAAATAAAGATTCCCACATCGCCTGTACGGGGATTCCATGCTGGAACTTCTACTGAAGCCCGTTGTGCCGGCCACTTCGCCACAGATACGCTGGCAGTAAAGGATTCCAATTGGCATTAAAATAATCTCTGTAAGCGCGCGATTCTAGATTTTTAATAAAAACATTTTTGATCGTATGAAATTGTGACTGTGAATCTAAACCATTCTCGAATCAACTTAATTACATACACAAAATTTCATCAAAATCAGTCCAGCCGTTTAGGAGGAGTTCTATTATAAAAATACGGACAGAAGAATTTATATATATATATATATATATATATATATATATATATATATATATATATATATATATATATATATATGTAATCGTCCAGGGACCAACTAGCCCCGAACTTTACACTTGAAAACTCATTTTAAAATTGCCCCTATTATTTTCCTCAGCCCGGGCATGCTGGGCTGCCAAGTGTCCTGTTAACCGTCCGTTAGAAAGAAGCACATCATTCGTCGTGGCCGAACTTAACTTTTATTTCATGCGATTAAAATAGCACAGAATCCAGAGACGTCTGAACCCGACGGAGTCAGAACGCACTCTCTCTAAGTAATAGTAATGCCAACCTTCTGCGAGAGACGGCTAAAACCCGTGTGTGGGAAAAATGCTGAGGCACGTGTTATTTGCTTATAGAAAGTAACCTTTGACTGGAGCCATCTGCAAAGTGTGGCGTCTCAGAGTAGCATTACTGCTGATAGTTACAAATTTTCATGGGAAAGTTATAAGTTCCTAATTAAAAATGCCAGCTATATCATTTTCTGTTTTGGGAATCATAGAAAGAATTTCGGGGTTACGCTGAAGGAATGAAAACATCCTCGTTTAAATTGGATGGCTGGGAAATATGGTTAATATAAAGAGAAGAAATTAAGATCTAGAATATGAATGGGGGATAATTTTGGAATAGGCTTTAGGGCTTAGATATTGATATTATTTCTCTCTCTCTCTCTCTCTCTCTCTCTCTCTCTCTCTCTCTCTCTCTCTCTCTCTCTCTCACACACACACACACACACACACACACACACACACACACACACACACACACACACACACACACACACACACACACACACACACACACACACACACACAACACACACACACACACACACACACACACACACACACACACACACACACACACACACACACACACACACACACACACACACACACACACACACACACACACACACACACACACACACACACACACACACACACACACACACACACACACACACACACAACACACACACACACACACACACACACACACACACACACACACACACACACACACACACACACACACACACACACACACACACACACACACACACACACACACACACACACACACACACACACACACACACACACACACACACACACACACACACACACACACACACACACACACACACACACACACACACACACACACACACACACACACACACACATATATATATATATATATAGAGAGAGAGAGAGAGAGAGAGAGAGAGAGAGAGAGGTAGAACATATAGACTCAGATGCAAGGATTTATATAAAGGAAGTTACGTTAGTGGTTTACATACCAGAATTACAGATCCCTATCTAATTTTGTACTGTCTACCGAAACATGTGCTTTGGAATATTTAATGTTCTAAAACAGAATATTGACTACTAGTTTAGAAGATAAGGTAGAAGGTTTTTGACGAAAAAAAAATATATGCTGATGCAATTACTCTAATCTTCGGTATTTTAATAATAATGGAACATTTTATAAATATATTGTTAAATAACGGCCACCATAAAAATGTTTGGTGTCCTACTTCAATACTCGATACATTTTCTGAATAATAAATTTATACATTAACGGATAAAGGAACTCTTATATCCAATATTGTTATTTATAATCATCACATCATGGTATTTATTATTTATAACTTTCTAAGTATATTATGGTAGTGAATTTACTCATATGCCATTAAATTTTCTAGAATACATAAAAGTTTTAGTTTCTGTCATGTAATATCGTTACAATTTAAAATTCATCAATCGATATATATTTTACAGCATGGTATGACTTTCATTACCCCTTTTATTCCGAATCTCTTATTAAAGCGAAAATGAAAGCACTTTATAACTTTCATTTTCAGTATGTGTTCATAAGTTTTTCTCAACAAAAATTATTGGAAATTTGATGCATGTTTTTCGTTTTGATAAGATTTTAAAAAATATATTTTCCAACTTCACTTAGATAGGAGTATCTTTATGTGTCTTTTCGTAAAGTATTTATGGAGAAATATTTAAGACATTTTCGAAAATCGATATAAAAATTTAAGTAAAGAGTGAAAAATAAATTACTTTAGAGCTTTAAGGAGACATTCAATTCCATTTTTATTTAAAGTAACGATGATCTATGAAGAATTATAGTATACATTATTGCATATACAACATGCGATTAAATGACGGAAAGTACACCCTTTTTCTAAATCACTCTTTTAACACATTGTATGCGAGACACGTACTAGTACGTTTTCTGATGATTGATACTTGAGTTCGGGTCTCGTACTAATACGGGTTAGTGCAAAAACATAGTTTGTTTGTAGGTACAAATATAACGGTGTATACAGGTGCATTATTAGTTTTATGATTGCTCTTTCCATTTTTTTTATAATGTAAAAATGTTTATATATAACATTATTCGAAAATATTAAAATTATATACTACTATTTCTATTTGATCTTTCATATTTAAGATACTATTATAAATTTATCCACTAAAAAATATATTTTTTGTTTACAAAAATCTTATGGTTGTTATTTATATATTATTTAAGCCAAATATGAAAGTAAATTATTTTCGCAATAAAGTTCAATGATAAAACGTATGAAAATAATGCAAACGATATTTAAATAATTTAATATAAGAAATGATTAAAAGAGATGATTAAAGGAATGACGTTATAGTGGTAGAAAAAATGTTATTTTTACCTATTTATTATGTGATAAACTTAATCGCCTGCTTTAACCGGGGATAATAGGGCTTGATATAAGAGCATTAAACGCTCGAAAAGGGGGGAAGGGGTAGATTTCGATAGTTTTAAAGACTTTTTTTGAATTTTGTTGACCCTAACTGATTAAGAATCAAATATGGATGGCCCCTATCCATTTCAAGTCCAACCATTTCATAAATTAGAGGACAGACGGACAGATAACTTAAGCTATTATTATAAAGCAGACTTTTTAAACTCAAAAAGTACTTGAGTTATAAATAACATTTCTCCTTTCTGTCTAAATCTCGACTGCAAGCAATTGCTTCATGTCTCTAGTTTTATACAAACTAGTGGATTCTGAATCCTTTTCTGTATTATCCAATCTCCTTTCTGCCTACTCTCCGTTAGCTGATCTGAAAAATGATAAGACAATATTGGCATCGGAGGGAGCCGCTCAGATGACACCAGACTAGCAGTCTTCCTTACAGAGTCAATGGAAGAATCGAACGTATGCTACTGCTACTATGTACACTTACTGCTCATTATAAAAGTGTGGTGGCTATTCATTATACAAGAAGAATATGAAAGATTAGGACTGTAAATAGGTGCTTTTGCGGCCGTGTCAAAAAACTGGTCTGATTCTTTATCACCAAATATCATGAAAAAATACATAAAAATGTTTTTTACTATATATTATATTCAGAATGAACTCAAAATATTCTGTTAATTCTTAAAATGTTTCTAGTATATTAATATTTTTCTATTTTTTTAACACATTGTATGCGGGACAGGTACTAGTACGTTTTCTGACTATTGATACTTGAGCTCGGGTCACGTACTAGTACGGGTTAGTATAACAGCATGATTTGTTTGTGGGTACAAATATAAGGGTATATACATTATTAGTTTTATGATATGTATACGCGACGGAGCGTTTTCACTCTTACCATATCATCGCCTCCACGCGATGATCTCCGATTGATATTGAGATACCAGCGTCACGTATGCTTAATCGGAGATCTGAACGTTTTATTTTAATTTCTAAATGCTAGATTTAATCACTAGATGGCGTTAAAAGACAATGTTTTTCACAACGGTCGACTCGTATGGCATTTATGTGCGATCCTCAAGGGGTTAAACGTATAAAACTTCAAGATACATTTCACGTAATTCTCCAGACTGTCGTATATGATGTGTCTACTTAGTGATAAATTGCCCCACTACGTCGAATTACATTATATATTGACTTTTGAAATTCAAAAACTACTTGAGATACACATAAAATTTCTCTTCTCTCACTAAATCTCGACTGTAACCAATTGAGATAAGTCCCTAGTTTTGTAAAATCTCTTGGAATTCTGTAACCAATCTCCTTTCAGCTTACTCTCCGTTAGATGATCTGAGAAATGATAAGACAATATTGGCATCCGAGGGAGCCGCTCAGATGACACCATATCAGCAGTCTTCCTAATAGTTCTCCATGGAATAATTGAACGTGTGCTACTATATCCACTTACTGTTCATTATAGAAGTGTGTTGGGTATTCATTATACAAGAACAGTATGGAAACTACGGATTAGGGCTGCTTTTAGGTCCTTTAGCGGCCGTGGAAAAAAACTAGTCTCCACCCCTATCACAAAATATAGTGAAAAAATATATAAACATGTTTTTTCTTCTATATCATATATTCAGAATGAACTCAAAATATTCTGTTAATTCTTAAAATGTTTCTAGTATATTAATTTTTTCTATTTTTTTAACCTTATTAACACATTGTATGCTGGACAGAAAATAGTACGTTTTCTGATGATTAATGCTTCAGAGCAGGTCACGTACTAGTACGGGTTAGTGTAACAACATGGTTTGTTTGTGGGTACAAAAATAACGGTACATACAGGAAGACGAAGTTGAATGTTCTTGTCTTTCATTTGTTTATAATGTAAAAATGTTTATACATAACAAAATTTGAAAATATTAAAACTATATACTACTATTTCTATTTGATTTTTCATATTTAAGATACTATTATAAATTTATCCACTAAAAATATATAGATATATATATTTATAAAAATCTTATGGTTGATATTTATATATTTCTATTTATATATTTGTCTATATATATTTCAATATAAAATACGAAAAGTTGGTTAAAAAATTAAATAATTTTCGATCTATGGAGATTTAACTGAATAAATAAATTTACGAGCAAAACGTCAGCTCCTGGTACAATTCCGCTGCGAAATGTACCCTCACACAATGTGTTAAAAGAACTGAAAATTCCCCTTCTAGTCTTGTACCAAGGTTGGTAATCAAGCTGCTAAGTTTATGATAAAAAATTAGATAGCATTTGAACTTAGCAAACACTTAGTCGTCATACACCCCTTCATTCGTAATTATAATCTTCATTCGTATATTAAATTTATCCACTAAGAAATATATTTTTTGTTTACAAAAATCTTTTTTAATAACTTTAATAAATTCAAAATTTATAATGAATTCTCGAATTTATAAAGCGCGTTAAAGGTGTTTGGTAAACATCTTGTAAGAATTTATAACAAGTTTGGTCTCTAAAAGCATTTTAAAAAAAGAAAATTCATAAAAAAATTAATTCTTAAACACATTGGATTTTATAATTAAAAAAAATAATTTTAAACTTTTTTTTTATTTCTACTCGGGGCGAATTGTCCTCTTTCGGATCCCACTTTCCTCATGGTGTGGCACCCCTTAGACTGATGTGCCCGTGGTAAATACCCTTTTTGCCACATCCTAGTTACGGCCTTGCTACGGAACATTAAAACCTTGTTGTTATGAAGATTCAAACTCAGTTCTGATGGATTAGACAATTATCTCACCTTACGAAAACTGCAGATTTCACTTGGCGAAATTTCTATACTGAATTACATTACTTTTTCGAACATTGTCTGTCAGAGTTAGAAATCACTGACTTTAAAAATCTCAAAATAAAAACGGTAATCGATGAAATTAAATAAAAAAGATCCTTCAGTTATCTAAAAATCACCTTCTAGGTGACTGGTATGACTGGTTCATACATTTAGTAAAGGAACCCATTATGTTTTTCTGTAGAAATCATTAGAAAATATAAACAGATTAAATATTTTAAATATAATATATGTGAATTTTACGATAAAAGATTTGAAAAAATGAAATCAGATGTCAAATTTGAAAACGAAGCATCTGTAGTACGCTATGAGAGTGCTGCACCGGGACAGTGGCGGACTAAACTAAAGCGGGCCCTAGGCAACATTACAATTCCAGGCCTATTTTTCAGTCATGACACATAATTTGTGTTTGGTTGATTAGTTTTAAAGCATATAGTATGTAGTTCTATTTAATTATCGGATTCCAAGAAAAAAAGGAAAAAATAATATACATGTACAAAAATTAAATAAACATAATTTATTAAAACAGACAAACATAAATATAATTTATTAAAATAAACAATAATACTTAACCCACTGAACGGACGCGTCGATGGGGGTTCGACAGCGAATTCCTGTTCGAAAACGGACCTGACGATTCTCGTTCGCACTCGTGTAACACACTTTTGAGAAAAAAAAATATTGCAAAGCGATAATAAATGAAAGAAACTAATTTTGCGTAACAGAACTCCTTTACCTTGCAGGGAAAATAACTTAAAAGTAGCCTGACAACTTTTAAACCGGCAACTCTAGTATGGTACGGTAAGTTCCGTCTGGAATTTACGAAAAGGTTGACTGTTTTGAAAGGGATAAAGGTGGGGAGGGTGGTCGGTGGATGGGTTAAACAAATGTACCCAGATTGATTAGTTATAAAGCAATTTTTTCTCACTTTTAATTCTGCAAACTCGCTAATTAGTTTGTCCTAATTAATAGAGTTATTTAATAACTCTTTTTCTATGTAAATTAATGATAAACTATTTAATTTTTGTTGGCCTAATGTGGATCCTAAAAATTTTTTTATTCTGGCCATTACTGAGAATGATCTTTCACCGCTTGCATTCCTTATTAGAAGGGTTAAATAAATTCTTAGAATTATGTTTAAATTAGGGAATGTCTCAATAATATTATTTTTCTGAATAAATGACCACATGGATACAGGCGAAATACCTTCAGTAAAGGCTTGATAAATGCTAGGCTCGATCGTATTTACACACATCGACACTGGGTGGTGTGGATGCATAAACACGGGAAAGCTCGTCCACGCTTATCGACTTTATCAATCAACGTTTCGGCATAACTTGGATACGTTTCAGCAATAATTATGAATATCCCGTTTTTCTGTTTAATAAAAATAAAAATTAAAAATCTAATTTTCGGGGGCCAAAAATTACAGGCCCTAGGCACTTGTCTAGGGTTTAGTACGCTCCTGCACCGGGATACATAAACGGAAATATCCAAACTAATTTCATAACAATGATATACTGTAGATGTTTTAAAAAACAGGCTACTATCATAGCTTCGAAATTCATTCTTCCCCATTTGGAGGAGGAATTTTAGAACAATTACAATACTTTTTTGAAAACGAAAAGTAAAAATAAATTTAAAGAAGGCATTTTAAATTATAGCAATCAGTTTGATTGCGAATATTCGCGATAATTCGCGTTTTAAATACAACCCAAACTTGCCCTTTGTTTTACGTGCATACTATAACACTCACTTTGTAGTTGTTTGTGGCTGGAAATAACTTGTCGATCGGTTCAGGCAGGGATTCTCGGCTTTTGGCAACTTCTTCCCATTCGTTCAAATGATGCTGTAAAAGGTTCTGACCCTGAAATGACAAAAATCGCAACATTAATGGAATAAAAACTGTAGACGGGGAATACTAACAAAGAATGCATTGAGAATGATCTATGTTTTTACTTTGGTTGCATATCATAAAGAGGTTTTTCTGATCTCTATGGCTGAACAATGGCCGAATGACTAGGAAGCTGATCTTCGGTACCACTGCGTGGTTTCGAGTCCCACTGGTGCATTGGTGTTCATAGCCATTCATAATTAGCTTTAAGCAGTAGGACCAGATCTCATTATCTCTTGTTGCAAAAAAGTAGACCGTAGCTCTCTAAACTAAACCAAACCTGATCTCCCATGTCTGTGAGTCGAAACCTGATTTTTTTAAACTAGCCTACTAGCTCCCTACATTCAATCAATCTGTCTCTCCCTCTCTTTTCTCCCATTTTTTTTTTATTTCCGTACTTTTTCTCGACTCCCACCACTACTTTCACCCCTCTTTCCTTTCTCCCTTCCTCTCTTTTCTCCCGTTTTTTCCTTTTCTTTTTTTTTCTCGACTCTCACCACCAATTTCGCCCCATTTTTCCTTTCTCCCGTCCTCTCTTTTCTCCCGTTTTTTTTGTCTCTTTTCTCGACTCCTATCTCTACTTTCGTCCCCTTACTCCTTTCTCCTCCGTATCTACTCACCCGTCTTATCTTCCACTTTACTTCTTTACTGCCTCTCTTTTCTCTCCCTCTCTACGATCCCCTTCTTTTTTATCTTCCTCACTCCCAACTCACTCTTTCTCTCTCTCTGGCTGTGTGTTTCACTTTCTTTACGGTCTACCAGTGATAGCTCAAGTTTCATGCAAAGATTTTCAGATTTGCAAGATCAGTTTAATTTCAGATAGATTCTTTTACTTACCATAACCACAGTTACTATCCTTAAAATTATACCTTTCCGATTAAAATCATAACCAAATGTTCCGTATAACTCAAAAATCAGTTGCAACTTCAGTCATACGAACAAAAAAATTACAAAAACTATCCAATATTTTATTTTTTTAGTTCATAAATACCGTTTGTCCATTCACAAATTCCTTAATTTTTAATTTAACTTTTTTAAAATATTTCACTATTATTTCATTTTCTTCAGACAATTGTCTTCCAGAAAGAACGATATATCATTTCTTTAAAGAACAGTTGAACTTAATTTGCTGTTCTCAAAGTCGCCAAAGATTGTAATTTTAGGGATAGAATCACCAGAAAAATTACTGTTGAATACAATTAAGTTGTTTAATTTGGGAAAAATACACGTACACATATATATGTGTATATATATATATATATATATATATATATATATATACATATATGTGTGTGTGTTTGTTGTGTGTGTTTGTGTTTACATATCTTTGTGTATTAGAAAATGTAGATTTATATATGCGTTTATATTCTCATATTAAATATAAGTTGAAGTTATACCAGATTCTATAGCTATATTCGTATACTAGCATATAGCCCGTCATTGACGGGATGATCAGTAAAATTTTTAATTTTCCAGAATTGTAAAGTACTTTTGAGGCAGTTAAAAAAATGGTTTGTTTTTTGGCTGAGAATTACTTTGAAACAAAAAATAATCGATGATTAAATTTAAAATTATCACATTTGCACTTAATCTATTGCCAAATATAAAAGAAAATTATTTACGTAATATCTAAGTTCAGTGATAAAACGTATGAAAATAATGTAGAAGATATTTAAATAATTTAAAATAAACGTAATTAAATGAGATGATTAAGGGAAAGACGCCATAATTCTAGAAAAAAATGTTATTTTTACTTATTTATTCTGTGGTAAATTGATAAATTTAATAGCCTGCTCTTAACCGGGGAAAATAGCGCTTGAAATAATGGCATTAAACGCTCGAAAAGGGTGAAAAGGGGTGGATTTCGAACGTTTTAAAGACGACAGTATTTTTTGCTGTGATATGAAGCATATTTATACCAATTTATTTTATAATTGGATCGATAGTTTAGGAGAAGATAAACTTTACTCGCTTTGAATTTTGCTAACCCTAACTCATCAAGAATCAAATATGGATGCTTGTATCCATTAAAGGTCTAACCGTTCTATAAATTTGAAGATAGACGGTCAGACAACTTAGGCTTTTATTATATAGTGTATTCTATTAATTTAAAAGATCTAAATCATCTCACCTTTCCCTTTCTCGTCGGCCAACAATTCCCAGGAGATCAGGACCTACATTGCCAATATCCGTTTCGAAGGTCAAGGGCTCTGGGGTACGAAGCATATGTTCCGGTTAGGTGGTCAACCTTACTCGGAACCCCCATTGTTTAGTTCCCAAGCATGCTTGGTACTCACTTTTTCTACCCATTGAAGGGATGGAAGGCTGAGTTAGACTTATAGCTTAGGATAAGATAAATTTTACTCGCTTTGAAATTTGCTAACCCTAATTCATCAAGAATCCAATATGGATGCCTTTATCCATTGCAGGTCCAACCGCTTCATAAATCCGGGGACAGATGGACAGATAATTGACAGGCTATTATTATATAATATTTGGGCTGAAAAGTTCATAGGCTAACATAGGAAAAAAAACCTTTTTTGATAAAATTTGATTTTATTGTACACTGTTGTTGTCTTCAAGGGCGATACAACGATTATAGTGGTCATACAATATTTCGATACCAATTTTTATAGTATGAAATGTCTTTAGCCTCAAAATAGTCCTCAATTTCGGCAATTACTTCGTCATTGGCACTAAATTTCTTTCCAGCAAACATTCTCTTGAGGTCGGAGCACAGGAAAAAGTGACTGAAAGCCAGATCTGGAGAATACAGTGGATGCGGAAGCAATTCGAAGGCCAATTCATATAATTTTATCACCGTTTCCACTGACTTGTGACACAGTGCATTTTCTTGTTGAAACAGCTCTTTCTTCTTCAAATGGGGCCGTTTTTCAGCAATTTCTTACTTCAAGCGCTCCAATAACGCTATGCAATAGTCGCTGCTGATGGTTTTTCCTTTTTCAAGATAGTCTATGAATATTATAACATATGAATCCCAGAATAATGATGTCATAACCTTGCCAGCCAACTGTTGCGTCTATCCACGACTTGGAGTTGGTTCATCTCAGTTGACTGTCGTTTGGACTCAGGTGTGAAATGATGGAACCATGTGTCATCCCTTGTCTCATATCGGCGCATAAATTCGGGTTTATTACAATTAAACAACTTCAAACGCAGCTCAGAATCATTAATTTGTTGTTGTTTTTAGTCGATTGTGAGCTCGCGTGGCACCCAATTTGTTCAGAACTTTCGCATGCCCAAATATTCTTTCACGATATGTCCAACACGTTCCTTTGATATCTTTAGAGTCTCAGATATCTTGACCAACTTCACCTTAAGGTCATCCAAAATTATTTTGTGAACTTTTTTTTATGTTTTCGTAGGCTTCTTTGAGGCTTTTCACTGCTTACATCGTCCTCGGTGCCCATTTCGCCTGGTTTAAATTTAGCAAACTACTTTTCAACGGTTGATTTTACTGGTGCAGAGTCTGGATAATGTTTCTCAAGCCAAGCTTTGACTTCAACAGTATTTCTTTCGCAAAAAAACAATGCTTTACTAACACAAGAAATTCCTTTTTATCCATTGTTTTCAAACTAACAAAAGCTGCTTCACTCAAACTACTATATCTCACAAATTAATGTTCCTACATCTGGCAAATTTATATATGTGTCTTTCAAAAGGAAGGGCTCACTAAAAATCCTATGGATTTAATACTAGTAGCACCATTTATGTGTCAGCCTACGAACTTTTCAGCCCAACTGGGGATAAGCCCCTTTCGTAATTCATTATCACAGAAATATTGATTTTAAATCAAATTCAGTTATTTTGAAAATATACACTACCTTTAAAGATAAC
>CM063500.1:14539513-14547013 GCA_032207245.1 Pardosa pseudoannulata | reverse complement strand
GTAGCTTGAATTTAAAATATTATAAATTTCCTGTAACTTTTTAATATGATTGAAATTATTATCTATTCTTTTAAAGTATTCGATCTGTGTTTCGTTTTCGTATTTTTTAATAAACATGGAAACGAGATTGCATCTTACTTGCATGTAATGCTGAGGGTTGCCTACCATTCCGCTTTTACAATTTGGTGATTCGAGTTTTCCAATTTCATATAAGTAAGTTGGGAAACTTCCATGACCGGCTACGAAATAGTTTAAAATGTTATTTTCGAATTGTATCTTTTGTCTAACTTTTGACATTATTGTATAGGTTGCTCTTCCTTTTTCACTTTTGTCCCAATAATTTTGCCAAACTTTATGTTTTCTTTCATATGTATTTTAAGTATTGATCCCGGAAGCTGTATAGGTTTGTAATTTATTTAGTGGCGTTCTATGCTAAAATATCTGCATATTTATTACCGGTATTCCCCGTATGAGCTTTGATCCATATTATATTAATTTTTCGGTTAATTTAATATATATGACACGTACCGAGTGATCAAGCCATGGAAGGTTTCGTTTCGTTTCGTTTGGTTTCGTTTGGAGTGCTACGGTCTACTTTTTGCAACAAGAGGGATAATGAGACCGGGACCTACAGCTTAAAGCCGATTCCGAACGGCTACGAACATCCATGCCACTGCGGGATTCGAACCCACGAACTCTGGTACCGAAGGCCAGCACCCTAACCAATCGGCCATCGTTAGTCCAGCAGAATGAGGGAGGAGGCCCGGATGAATGGGTTTACCCTGGGTGCCCATTTCTGGAAGCCATGGAAGACACATTTTATTTCGTATATAAAAAAATTCTTTATTGTTTTTCTGTTGTAAATGGCTACACCATTAGATATCCTTTGTTCACATTTTAGGACGACAATCTTGGATGATGTTACAAGCCCAGTCCCCGCTCGTAAGTGTCTTTCAGGCGTGCTTATCTAAACAAATTCCTCTTGCCTATTTCTGCGTCATCTTCTTTACTCCGTATAATTCCCCTCGAGTGTGTGTCTATCTCCTTTTACGTTATCGTTAAAGAGATCCAAATATTGTTAATTATAACTGGCTTATTTCTTAACCCCTATATATATATATATATATATATATATGTGAAATGAGGCTTTTTGTATCATCTTGAAGGGATGTTCCGAGCTGATATTGCAGCCCTGCAGTTAGGTAAACTTGGAACAACAAGAACGGTGATATAAAGACAAATGGAGTCTCAAACTGTCGTAGTTTATTGATGTTTTCTCTTACGAACGAAACTGCCCGAAACTGTTCTCTCGCAAACTGCCCGAAAACATTGTACATTCCCTTTTTATAGTTGTTTGTACTAACTAATTGCAATCCCCATAAGTCACGTAGATGTGGTAACTTAAGAGTCGAAATCTATTTTTAGCCATGCAACTGAAAGGAATCATCCACAGGGGAACATTCGTAAGGGTTGCTAGAGAGGAAAAACAAAACAAAACAAAACAAAACAAAACAAAAAACAGAATCCAAACCGAAATTGATAAAAATATAATTACACACACACGCACCACACACGCACACACCACACCACACACGCACACACACACACGCACACACACACACACACATATATATATATATTTATTTATGGTATACAAACACATATTTGTACCATAAACACAAACTTTTAAAATTACGCATTATACATCTCGTTTTTACTTAATTTACTTCATCGTATATATATATATATATATATATATATATATATATATATATATATATATATATATATATATATATATATAGTATTATATATATATGTATATATATAATATTGTTCTTAAGTAAAATGACATACACATAGGAAATGCAAACATAAGAAATACATACAAATATATATATATACCATATATACGCATATACATGCACACTTTATAATTCCATTTTATAATATTATATATATTGATAGTTTTGAAATAGAAAGCAACGTGAATTGATGGAAAACTTTACCTGTGAATGGAAGACTAGATTGTGTTTGGTGAGAGAGCACTGCCTTTCTAACACAAAGCCGTATCGACGTCTTTCTTGAGTTATTGCCTGTGTAAAGATAGAACAAAATTAAGTCATTGCCTAAACACATATTTGAAAACTGATTTTAGAATGAATTTGTTTTACTGTGCACTTTATCAATAAGACAAACATGATTTTACAAAATTGTTTTTTCAGTGGTAATTTTTTTTAGTAATTCAATAAGTATTTACTAAGGTATTTACAGATCTTTTCCCATATTTTTTAATGTATCACCCCTAAAACGCCAAATCATTCATTGTTCCATATTAAGCCACTTATGTTCTTAACACTTTTTAGCTTTTTTTTTGGTTTGGAGCGCTACGGACTACTGTTTTGTCCACGAACTGCTTAACGCCTTACCTGTTGAATATATTTGAAACAAATGTGCAAAAATGGAAGATTTTTTAAAATTTTGTTTGTTATCAAAATGTTAGAAATAGATTTTTTTTTATAAATAGAAAAAATTTGGGTTTATTTCAGTTAGGTCATTCTAAAATTAGTGCAATTGAATTCCATAGGCAAGGAGTTAAACCCGATATCGAATGTCTGTGAACATCCCAGCCAGTAGCGTGATTCGAACCCGCGAGTTCCGGTATCGAACAGTAGCGTTCTTGCATCCGCTTCTGTATTCAGCAGTATATAGCCCGGTATATAGCCGTCCGGTATCCAGAAACTAATGAGACTGGGGCCTATTGCTTAACCCCTTGGCTGTGGAATATATTTGGGAAAAATGTACCAGAATGGAAGTTTTTAAAAATCATTTGTTATCATTAAAATGTTAGAAATAAGTTATTTAAAAAAGGCAAAAATTTAGGTTCATTTCAGGTCCATCATTCTAAAATTGTCGCATTTGCCTTGCACAGAAGTTGCGCATTTGTATTGCACAGGCAAGGGGTTGATTCAAAATGGCTACGAGCATCCCTCCAGCAGCGGTATTCGAATCCGAAAACTACACTATCGAGCATCAACGCTCTACCATTAGGCCATAATTAGGCCTGAACATTTTTTAAAGAAATACTTAAAACGCCTCTGAAGTACAATATTTTGCATTAAATGTTCAATCTTAAAAATTAGTAAGTTTGGGAAACTTTGTGCATTTCAAGAAATAAATTTGTCTCTAGAATTTTGTTTTAACATGGTTTGACTCCACATAAATTAAGTGAGAAAACAGTTAAAACATTTTTATATGAATAAAAAGTGTTGACCACCTAACCGGAACATATGCTTTGTACTCCAGAGCCCTTGACTTCGGAAATGGGTACTGGCACCGTATTCCCTTGTCCAATAGAAATTGTTGCTCTGAGGAGAAAGGGAAATGGTGATGTGATTTAGATCCTTTTAATTAATGAATTAATATAAATAGAACAGAAAGCTGAAATGTTTTGGATCTAAATCTGACCTTATCACTTTGGGGACTTAAAGGCCTTATTAGAAATCAGTATATACGTGCTGATAAAGCAGTTAATTCAGTTTAATGTGGGTTCTTTTTCCCGTTGGAGAATAAGTGTATGTCTCGTTTGACTGTGAATAATTTTCATGAGATTAAAAACCTTATCACAAATCATCATCAACTAAAATAAAATTTTTCTGTAATGCAAGACATATCCATATTCTTCAGTACTGAAAAGAATAATAAACTTACAGATACATTCTCCCGTGTAATTACCATAACCAAGTTTTTAAAAATTTTTCTTTCTTTAAAAATAGTGAAACCTTTTGAAACATACATAGTAAAGATAAATTCTGATAGGTTAATTGGAGTAAATACAAATTGGAGACATTTAGTATGAAGCAAGAAACACTAATTATGAAAAAATAAAAAATCTATCAGTGTAATAATAGCAATCCCTATGGAGGATGACAAAAGAATTTAATAAATGAAATTTAAAAGACTACCAGAAAAAGTAATCAAAAAATTAAAAGTAACACAACTAGTAGAGTAATAATCCCCTATATAATAATGGCCTAAGTTATCTGTCCGCCTGTCCTCGAATTTATGATGCAGTTGTACCTGGAATTTATAGATGCATTCATATTGGATTCTTGAGGAGTTAGTGTTCGCAACGTTTAAAATTTTCTAGCATTTAATGTCATTCTTTCAAGCCCTATTTTCCCGGGCGATTAAATGTATCAATTTGTCACATAAAAAATAGGTAAAAATAACATTTTTTTTCTAGCATTACGACGTCCTTCCTTTCACCATCTCATTTAATCATTTTTTATTGTAAATTATTTAAATATCATCTGCATTATTTTCATACGTTTTATCACTGAACTTAGATATTACGTAAATAATTTTCTTTTTTTATTTGGCTTAAACAATAGATTAAGTACATATGCGATAATTTTAAATTTAATCATCGATTATTTTTGATACAATGAAAGTTTTATCACAGATAGTAACAAAAATTCTACCTACCTCCTGGGTGAAGTTAAAATGATAGTTTCATTCTTTTGCTTTCATTAATTATTGGGTTAAAAAAAATGGGAAGAACTTAACTATAATTTCGATGTAGCTAAGAAAACTTTGAATTATCTTTTTAAATAATTTCAACTTGATTCTAAACTGCATTCACATTATCGAGATACTTTAGAGGAATATGAAAACAAACAAATTATTGAGCGTGTGGCAGATAATTCTCAGCCAAAAAACAAACCATTTTTATACCTCCCTCTTAAGATACTACTATTTTAGAATGTTAAAAATGATACCGATCCCGTCATATGACGGGCTAAATGCTAGTAAAAATATAATTATTGAATATTTCAAACTGTATATATTTTTAATGTGTTATCTGTAATGAGAGTGAAAAAAATCACTAAGTAAATGACGGTACCTGTTTTAAACTCCTTTCACAGAAACAGTCTAATTTCATTTTTTCCTCTTCAAGTTGCTGTAAGTTCTGTAAAGAAATTGGAAAACATATTATAGCTGTGACAATTACCTGTGAACAAAAGAATCAGTACAAAACTGAGTTAACATGTTGAATTCATCAGGGGTCACCAGTGACAAGTACTCAGATTGTTCTTAGTGCCTTGGAGATCACTCGTGACATCAGTAAAAATAATGCATTATGAATGATTACACAAAGTAATTTGTTTGTTGTGATTAATATTTCCTCAAATCATAAAGCATAATGAAAAGTTCATGTTGTCAGACGTGCCAGCCATACGAAATCAGCATGGCATTTAATGTGTTAAAATCATTAAATACGGAAAACTGTTTATAATTCCAGGGAAATATTAAAATATGTCAAATAATCTTTAAGAAAACGGTACTCAATTTTTAAAATTGTAAATTTAGAGATATGAAATTTTTAAATCAAATAAATTGGGTATAATTAAATCAAACACATTTAAATACATTTAAATCAAATAATTTAGTTCAGATTTTTGAAAAGTTCTAAATATTTTTTAAATGTTCCCTGCCTTTTAATTTTAAACTTATTTCTTCTAATTTTGCTTTAAAATTATCCTAAAGTGGGGGAAGACTATTGTAACATGGCCCTACGATAATTTTGATTTTTCGTATCTGTTGAATGTTTTTGAAGAATTAGGTTTTATTTATAGACTTGTGCTTTAATTCATAACTAAAAAGGAAGGTTTCAATAACAGGATTTCTTTAAAAGGCTTGAGTTTTGAAAAAAAAAAACTTGTTAAATACTTTTTTTAGCTGTTGAAAGACATATAAACGATTTTTATTATTTTGTATGTTTATAAGACTGCAATCTAACAACAGACGGCAGCGTTACACTTAAATTTACCCCGATTTTAAACTTGCTTTGCGTGGCAAAATCTCAACTTTGAATTTTACTTTGCTTATGATCCGAAATAGAAAAACCTTCTCAAAACAACACTAGTAAATAGTTTAGCTGTTTAATTATTACGCCAATTACATAAGTAATTTTAGTTCTCCCAATATAATTAAAATTTAAATAGAAGCCACATTTTCAACTTATACAAAGGGAGTATTATTTTGAAGTTAACCTTACACCTCAATTAAGGAGTTAATAGATTTGTCATCAAAATGAAAAAAAATTAATTTCGGTGAGCAATTAATAAAAGCTCATATAAATGTAATCTCATCATGTATTTTGTATACTTATACAAGGACACGCATGTTACATATTTTCCTCAGCCATGCAAATATGCAAAATATTCTTTTATACACATAAACTCCGTTTATCAGTTTTCCTCAACAGAATTGCAAAGGTGCAATTCATACACACATGAAGCAATTCATACATACATTTCATACATACAATTCATACATCCATTCATCCATTCATGTAATTCATACTTACACAAATGAAGTTCATGCCATCATTATAGTTACACATTCAGGCAATTTATACATACACACATTAATACATTCATACAATTCATGCATACACACATTCATATATTCATGTAATTCATACATACACAGATTCATATATTAATACAATTCATACGTGCCGAACGATGGCCGATTGGTTACTTTGCTGGCCTTCGGTACCGGAGTTCGTGGGTTCGAATCCCACTGTGGCATAGATGTTTTAGCCTTTTGGAATCGGCTTTAACCTGTAGGTCCCGGTCTTATTAGCCCTAGTGTTGCAAAAAGTAGACCGTAGCACTTCAAACCAATCCATACATACACACATTCATATATTCATGCAATTCATACATACACACATTTATATATTCATGCAATTCATACATATACACATTCATATATTCATGTAATTTATACATACACATTCAAGCAATTCATAAATGCACATATTTATTCGATTCATGCAATTCATATATACATGCATATTTATTATACATATATAAACATCTAATATCTTATATTTTGCCCACTTATGCAAGCACTTACATACTTATGTTCCACATTATTCCTCATAACTCTAATATTCATAATATGCATTTATACGTTAATCCGTTTTCCACAATTGTATCAAAAAGGTACATTTCATACATACATATATAATATATACATGAATACACAAAGTCCCAGTTGCATCTCAGGTTCTTTATTTAGTTAGCATACTGAATAAAGAACCTGAGATGCTCTTCGTGTAACTAATCTAAACAGTTGGAGTAGAGCGATATTTATTTGCATCGTTTCCTTTCCGATCAACTGGTTTCTGCTGTGGCAGTTAATGTTTGGAAATCATTACGCTTCCTAAATGAACCGTTGCCGAGGAGCAGAAATGTGTCTGCCGCATTCCTCAGGTAATTATGGAAGACTCGGATATTTCATTAGCATCATACAATAAGATCGCGCAAAGTGCTTCATTTCAGGACAAAAATATTTCATTAATACGTAAACAGGCAATTAAGATCACTAACATCATCCTCCCATTTAATTTTCTAACGATTTTCTGATAGTACTTTTTGATTTTGTATCAATATAATACAGAACAACTTGAATAATTCGAAGCTA
>CM063500.1:14467013-14534513 GCA_032207245.1 Pardosa pseudoannulata | reverse complement strand
AAAGAATGCTTTATGGTTATATTCTTTATTCGATTTGTTTTGCTGTGTTTAAATCAACAATTCCAAAATGAGTGCCGCTTATGCGAGCCATTTTGAGGCAGTGTTTCTGCGTAACCCTCCAAAAGGACCAAAAATGTCTTATGCAGCTGTAGAACGGTACATGAGAAAGTCGGAGTCGTTCGTCAAGAAGTGGGTAGGACGTTATAAAACGGTACAAAATGTTAACGACCTACAGAAATGGGGTAAACGCCGCTCAACGTCAAAATCGAATGATAAAGTGATTCTTGCATAATTGATAATAATGGGAACTGGACAACTTATTAGGTGAAGTGCATTTCAGTTTAATATGTATACCACACGGTACAAATGTATTTTTAACTAATTCGTCTGTATTTTCAGAGAAATAGACGACATGCTCTTATGGAAGACTGTAAATTATCATTACTGGTATTTCAAATGCCGTAAGAGGCAAAAGATAAACTGTTTTATAATGCTAACATTATGATCTTTAAAGTAAATTAACCCCTTCCGGTAAAATGACGAGTCTAGCTCGTCATTGGTTTTTCATTCCATACCGCACAATGACGAGCTACACTCGTCATGCGACTAAAGTTAATGTTAAATATGATAATTTAGTTTATAATTTCTAGTATACTGAATTTAGCAAGACTTTTGTTACTTGTGGAAATACCAGGTCACTATTACATATTGTTTATTTAGAATTTCTTGATACAAGTCACTGCCAAATTGATGAGTCAGAATAAAAGAAAACCTACTAAGAAATGCCGTGTGTGTTACAAGAATCAAATTAGAAGTGAGACTCCCTAGCGGTGTAAACAATTCAGTATTCCTTTGCACTTTGTTTTGAAAAGTACCACTAGCTTGAAGACTATTATCTGTATACCTTATTAATGTTTTGCTTTGATATTTTCTTAATTATACCTTTTCTGATATTATTTAACACTATGTAAAAAGTGGATTTTAATTAGGAATATGTAGGAATTGTAAAATGAAACAAGTTTTTTAAATAAAAAATAAATGGTTACTTCACGCACAGTTTTTCATTATTTAATCGTACCGGAAGGGGTTAAGAAGATATTATTTTCCTTCAAAAACCGTCATTTAGTCCCAGTCGGATATTTAAAATGTTTTGTCCTCTTAACTAACATAAGTATTTAATATACGCAAACAAGTTTATGAAATTAAAGGCAAAAAAAGCTGTTGCATAAACACTTCAAAAAATAAATCTATCCATGACAACGTGTCAAATGTTAGGTTAACCTGTCAATAGCTTCCAAATTTAAAACAAAATCTATAAAACAAATAAGTGACAAAGAAAATGGCGCTATCTTTTTAAAAGAATATTATTGGAGAAAAAGGAATATATTCAACAACTTCAAATTAATGAACTCTCGAAAATCGATTTTTTATTATATCTTTCGTACTTACCGCCACAACTTTCGTGTCTTTGTCAATATTGGTTTCCAATGGCACTAAAAGATCTACATAGAAGGCTTTCAACTGAAACGGAAGAAAGAAAGGTTTAAGTAAAAAAGTGAGGGGAACACCCAAGGTATCGATTCCCTTTCTATACATTAATATACTTTTGTCTAGCATCGATCCCGCACAGTTGTAATACGTCTATGGGTAACTTCGCGGGACGAGAGAGGGAGAGAAAATTGTGACGTGTATTTCCCCCATGTATGAAATGACATGACTTCATTGGTGTGCTTTTAAAAGAATTGGATTATTTGAGTAATTCTATCAACAACGCCCTTAGGATAGGCGAAGAGAGAGGGATTATACAGATTGTCAAACGAAAGGAGGGATAATTGTGACGTGTATTTTCCCTATGTATGAAATGAGAAGACTATGCGTTTAAAACAGGACTTTGAACCGAAACAGAACTGAAAACCATAAAAACAGTTTTTTTTATAGGAAGGAAAACCGTAACAGAACCGAAAAAAATATCAGTTTATTTCGGTTCGATATATTTTCAGTCATTTTGTTACTGTAACCAATTTATCAATATTTTCTAATTTAACGTCAACCGTATAATTATCGTCCTTACATGTACATTACATGAAAATCCTCCAAATCGCATTTTTTGTTTATGATAAAATCGTATATTTAGTACAAATAAGAACAAAATGATTTATTCGAAACTGAACCGAAATCCAAAAGCCCCTTATCTTTTAGCGGAACGAAAACTGGAACTAAACAGATATTTATTTTTTTTAGTTGAACCCAAAAGAAAAAAATTATGGTGTGAGACCCTGGTTTCAAACAATTTGATACAACGTCTTTTTAGTAGAGGCCTAGAAAAGTGAACTATACAGATGCTTAAACGAAAGCAGATGAGGAAATTGTGACGTGTATTTTCCCCATATATGAAATGACATGACTTCATTGGTGTGCTTTTGCAAGAATTGGATTATTTGGGGGTAATTCTATCAACAACGCTCTTAGGATAGGCGAAGAGAAGGGGATTATACAGATTTTCCAACGAAAGGAGGGATAATTGTGACGTTTATTTTCCCCATGTATGGAATGACAAGACTTCATTGAATGTGCCTTTAAAACAGGGCTTCAAACCGGAACTGAACCAAAAATCGCGAAAACCGGAACAGAACCGAAAAAAAAATATCGGTTTATTTAGGTTCGATATATTTTCAGTCATCTTGTTACTTTAGCCAACTTATCAATATTTTCTAATTTAACGCCAACCATGTAATTATCATCCTTACATGAACATTGCTTCTCGTTTTCTGGTTTTGATGTTCACTAGTATTTACTTTTTCGGTTTCGAATGAAACTACTTGTAGAAGGCAGATTTATTTCAGTTGAATGTTCAGTTGTCAAATGCGATGTTAATTGTATCAATTCACATAGTGAACCAATTAAAAAAAAAGAATAAAATCTTCTAACTTTTGATAGATTTACATTTTTTGTTTATGATAGAATTGTATTTTTAGTACAAATAAGAATATAAATAAAATAAAATAATATATTCGGAACTGTACCCAAATCCATTATTTTTGGCAAAACAAAAACCGGAACTGAACTGATATTTTTTTATTCAACTGGAACGAAAAAAAATATGGTTCGAAACACTGGTTTGAAAGAGATTCTTTTGGGAAATTCTATGGACAACGTCTTTTATAGTAGAGGCATAGAAATGTGAGCTATACAGATACGTAAACGGAAGCAGATGATAAAAATGTAACGTGTATTTTCCCCATATATACACTCTCTACCAATAAGTATTTGGACACCTGTGATAGAAAAGAAAAACTAACTTTATTCAAAATCAATAGTTGATAGAGCCTCCACGAGAGGCAGTTACAGCTTGAACCGTTCGGGGCATACTTTCTACAAGTCTTTGTATTACAGCTAGTGGTATTGTCTTCCACTCGGCTTGGAGTACACAAGTTCCTTCACCGATTTTGGACGGGTAGTGCACCCCTTAATTTGGCTATCCAACTCGTCCCAGAGGTTCTCGATAGGGTTCCGGTCTGGGCTCTGGGCAGGCTAGTCCATTCCATGAACTCCATTAGCCCTATGCCAAGCCTTGGTTAACCTCGAAACATGACAACTGACGTTGCCGTCCTGAAAGTAACAGGGGTCCAACCCGTAAAACTGCTACAAAGTAGGAAGCACATTGCCATCCAAAATAGTGCAGTAGGCATCGGTGTTGAGTTTACTATGAATGGGGACCAAGGGTCCCAGTCCATACCAGGAAAAACAACCCCAGACCCTAATTCCACCTCTTCAGAACTTGAGTGTTGGCATTTTGACAGGAGACGTTCTCCAGGCAGACGTCAGACCCAGACCTTGCCATCTGAAAGGTAAAGGGTGGACCTTGATTCGTCGCTCCAAAGAAACCGTTTCCACTGATCTAAGGTCCAATTTCGATGTGCTCTGCACCACATTAACCGAGCAGCCCGAATGGACTTTGTGATCAAATGCTTATGGGCAGCAGCACAACCATGAAAACCAAGCAGATGTGCTTCCTTACAGATGGTATTCAATGATACAATATGCCCGGTATACCCCGTCCAGAGAAATTAAGAAGAATTTCTTTGGACAGCACTCGTTGGTCTCTATCTCCCAGTTTCTTTGGTCTGCCGACTCGGGACACATTCCGACAATGCTGTTTAATACACGATGTATACCGGCGGAGGCCGTGACGTACCTCAGGACCTCAGATATCGTCATTTGCATAGGCGTCCAAATAATTATTGGTAGATAGCGTATAATCACAAAATTCTTTTGGGAAATTCTATCAATGTCCTTGAAAGTATAGACATAGAAAGTCTAGGTGTACAGATGCCCGAACGAGCAGAAGGTATAATCGTGAAATGTATTTTCCCCATGTATGAAATGACAAGACTTATTTTGGTTTGGTGTGTAGAGCTACGGTCTACTGTTTTCTACAGGAGGGGTAATGAGACCGGGACCTACAGTAAAGCTAATTCTGAACGGCTACGAACAACTATGTCATGTTCAAGATTTGAACCTGCTAAATCTGGTACCGAAGAGCATCCCTCTACCATTCGGTCTTCGGCTTAGTTAGGTCTGCTGTTAAAAGAATTGGATAATTTTGGGTAGGCGATTCCATCAACAACGCGCTTCTTAGTAATGGTGCAGGAAGGCGAGTTATACAGATAATCAAACCAGAGCAGGAGGAATAATTGTAACGTGTTTTTCTGCATGTATGTAATGAGAAGACTTAATTAGGTGTGAGTTTAAAAGAATAGAAATATTTTGGGTAGATATTCCTATCAACAACCTCCTTCTTAGGATAGTTGAAGAAAGGCAAGTTATACGAAGAAGGAGGGGAAATTTGTGATGTGTATTTTCACCTTTTAGGAACCGAGAGGACGTCATAGGGTGTGTTTTTAAAATAATTAGATTATTTTGGATAATCTTATAACCAACACTCTTCTTAGTATAGACATAGAAAAGTGATATATACAGGTAGTCAAAAACAGTGAATTTAAGCAGTTCTTAATTGGTTTAGGCGATGCAACCCAAGGGCTTCACCAAAAACTTTTGTGGCTCTGTATGAAGTTCGTATATTTGTGCAAAGAAACATTTCTTGTTCGTTTAAGACATTAGTGCCTGCATCGTTTGAACCTATCACATACTGATATATATCTGAAATTATTATTATGGACTCTTACGAGTAAATGAAATATGGAATTTAAGCAGTAGTGCATATTAATACAGCTTGATCTCAGCAGAACTGAGCTGTAATTTTGAACATCATAGGTTTGGTTCCTTTTGGAGCGCTACAGTCTGCTACACGAGGTCAAATGTGACCGGACCCTACTACTAAAAGTAGATTCCGAACAGCTACGAACAACCGTGCCATCAGAGGGATACGAACTCGAAAACTCTGGTACCTAAGAGAGGATCCGTACCAATTCAGCCCTTATTCAGTGAAATATTATAGGAAATTATTCATGAATCGTTTGAACCGATTACATACTGATGTATAATATCTCAAATTATTATTATGACCTTTTACAAATAAACGAAATGTGGAATTTAAGCAATAGTGCTTGATTAATACAGCTTGATCTCAGCAGAACTGAGCTGTAATTTTGAACATCATAGGTTTGGTTCCTTTTGGAGCGCTACAGTCTGCTACACGAGGTCAAATGTGACCGGACCCTACTACTAAAAGTAGATTCCGAACGTCAGTGCAATCAGCAGGATACGAAACCGAGAACTCTGGAACCCGTACCAATTCAGCCATCATTCGATGAACTATCATAGGAAATTATTCATGCAAATGAAAGAAAAGGAGAATTCTCGTTTTAAAGAAACATTGCGTACGAGAAACTAGAATTTTCGTTTTGCGAGAAATTTGGCTTTTCTGATAAATTCTTAGATTACGTGATTGTATAGATATTATTGTACATCTTTGAATGCGTTTGTTTTCATCTTCCAGTTATATGCGAGTTTGCTTTAATTGATTGATTACATAGCAGAGGTAAACACGTGAGTTTAATTAGCGTTTGTTTCTTACCATCATCGATAAATTTAATAAAGTTGAAAACGGAATTTATGATGAATTATCTGACGAAACTGATGTTACCCATAAAAAACTGCTCACTTATTTTATGTGAAATAAAATATAATAGTATTTCTGATATATATTTAATTTGTGCGAAGTACAAAGAAAGTTATTTCACCAATTATACTAAAAAGCAATACTTATACAACTTGTGTACATTTATGAAACTTGTAATTAAGTATATGAACCCCTTGATATACAATGCCGTCTGGAATGTCAGTCATTTCATATGCCAATATAAATTTTGACGTCTCTTAAACGTCAAGAACCGTCTCCGGTAGACGTCGTAAAACATAATATTAAATCATTTAACTTGCGGTTTCATTCTTTTTTCATTAAAAGATTCAAGATGTCATCTGCCCTTAAAAATAATATTAGAAGTGAAAAAACATAGAAGTGTAAAAAATGTCAATTACTCTACCTATTCGAAAATACTTCGATTTCATAATCTAGAGAAATACTAAATTATTTAATGCTATTACTTAATTGTTGTTCATTAAAACCATATATGATCTTCATTGCATAAAACTTTTGGTCATATCCAAATTAAAGAGTATTTTTCGGGTTTATAAAGTTTAGTTTTATTTGCACATGAAGAAGTTAATTGCAAAAATAGCGATCGGAGTTTTAATATATTTATTCTGAAATATTTTTATATCAATAAAATATCCCAAATTATCTGAAAGTTTTAGGGAAAACAGCCCGATGAAAATTAGTTAATGATATTCTTTGTATATACATATACATTACGCACAATTTATGTCCACTGAAAAAACACTTTTCAAAAGATAAACGGAGCCCTTTTCAAATTTAATCCACCAAAAAATTTTATTAATACTAATAGGTTTTGAAACTTAAAATATTTAAGATAGCTAAAGAAATTTTACACAAACCTACAATGTTTAACTGTTGAGCTTGAATTTCCTTCTGCACGTCTACGAGTTGAAGAAGAGCAGTTCCTGTAAAAAAATATTTATATAAAATACATGTAAAGATTCAAATTAATAATCAACATTAATAATGCATATATATAAAGACTACTGTGTACATTTTATTCCTAATTAACAATTTCTTTATACATGTTTAGTGGAAATTAAATCTTTATTTTTGTAAAGTTCGTGTTAATGAACTTTTAGTTCTGATTTCTCTAATGTATATTTTTCAATACCTACTCACCTATTAGTTTACAGACTTCCTATATATAGTTATATATCTTGTTCAATTTTTCAGTAGTTAATAAAATACGTTTTAATCAACCACTCTTTTCAAATTTCATCCACCATAAAAATTTAATAATGCTAATAGGTTTCGAAACTAAGTCCAAATACATCTTGTTAAATTTCTAATGGACGACATTTGATGTTAATACAGTTTTTTCAAATATTAATTTATTAACTAAATTTAATTAATTTCAATCAGTCACTGTAAACTTTTGCAATGATGATGTTCCCTGAATCGAGCAAATATCAGTGCAATTCCACTCCAAAACCAATTGCTGAACGAAGAATCTACCATTAACACTTTTATGGGCATCAACAGAACATAAGATGCAATGTAGCACTGTAGATTACGCAGTAAAATATCTAGGACGGAAACTCTTAGCAGCAGGTGAAGTATATGTTGCCTTGGGTCGTGGGAAATCATTAGATGGACTATTAACTGAAGAACTGGACTGTTCGAAACTCGCTGGAAATGTTCCTTGCAAATAATGAAGCATTACAAGAGATGGATAGAATTAAAAATTATAGATCATCGTTAGCTTCATAAATGAGAAACGAAAGAAAATAGAAAGCGAATAATTAGTAACAAACAAATATAATAGTCCAACACCATATATAGAAAGCAAAATGGAATGAAATCTATTTTGACACTTAATATTGTGATTCTGGGATATGTATATACATATTTATATTAATTGTAATCATTTAATAAAAAGTAACTAAAATAAAAGTTTTCTTTGTTGACCTAAGTAGGTATTCCTTTAAATTTTTTTTATATATTGTTTATTTTAGTTAGTTCAAAGTTCATTTCAGTAATAATCCGATACATCCGATTATACATCCGATAAAATGATGAGGAAACTTAAGTTTATTGAATCGAAAATTTAATTTAGATTTATATTCTACAAGCCAACTGTATTGATTGCAATAATATTTCAAGATAGAAATAATCCACAAAAGGGTTTTTAAAAGATCATTACACCAATAACGTGAGTTTTAGGGCATGTTAGGGCATGTTTAGGGCAATATCCGCACAGAGTAACGGAGCTTAATTTTACGATATCTTTTATTTAATTTTTCAGAAATTAAATATTTATATTTTGTATAGTTCTTCTTAGTTTTAATACTCTCTCTTTTATATTTTAAAACTAAACCAGGCCAGTGAAAAAATAATAACAAATGAAAAGGGAATTTCGATTATGATATACATTTTATATTTCTTATAGTTTAGTACAACATACTCAAATTTTCAAACGGTTACACTTAATTTTGTTGAATGCCTCTAAAGACAAAATTAAGAATGTGATCTTTTATATATAATAATGATCGGAAATAAATATTTTACGTATTCATTCATTCATTCATTCATTCACACACGCAGGCAAGCACACACACACACACATGTAATATATCAAAGTTATTATTCTTAAAAATTCCGTTCTTATTTCTTTTAATCCATTTTCCCTCTCACTAAATATCTTTTCTAAAGGAATGTCCACCAAACGCTGGCCGATTGGTTAGGGCGCTGATCGTCGGTACCGGAGTTCGTGGGTTCGAATCCCACTATGGCATGGATGTTCGTAGCCGTTCGGATTCAGCTTTAAGCAGTAGGTTCCGGTCTCATTAGCCCTCGTGTGCGAAACAGTAGACCGTAGCGCTCCAAACCAAACCAAACTAAACTAAACTAAAGGAATGTCCACGTCTTAATTTTTTAGCAGTCTTTTAAAGCTAACTTTACATTACATGCTAATTTGTTTCCAAATTGCCCCATTTTTCAGCTGTCTCAATAAAGTAACTCACTCTTTTTAATGATCTAAGTTCCTTTCACTGTTGAGAGTGCTTACTAAGCTAGACTGTCTGGGAAAGAATTCGTCTCCGCGTCTTGTTGTGGGGCCCAATTCTGTAGAAGCAAAAGATTTTCATTATCTTCTACATTTGACAGAGTACCATGTCATTTTCGTAGCTTTGAAACAAAAGTTTATGTTCCACGTCAAACTTCATTTCTTCTTATTTACATGAATTGGCCTTCTTATTTATATGGAAACGGGCAAATGAAAACGTTAGGGGTTACAATATCACTTAACCGGTGGATTGAACCACGCTGGTTTTTATACATACACTGAAACACCTTGTCGATGAGAAAAAATCGTAACCTGGAATTGTCTGAAAGTTTTACATCATTTTCCCATTTACTTATTTAAGAGTATATGTAAGAGCAATAAAGGTAGAGTAGTAATGAAAATGCAACTAATGTATAGAGTGACCAAAGCTACTCCAAAAGTAGTTCACAGCAATAAATTAGTATCATTAGTCAAACACGGAGGAATCTAGAATGGACTAAAATAAACCCCATAATATGATTCTTTAAGAATATTTTTGTCTAGATCTTTTATAAATCAGTTCAAAAACATTAAATAACGATTTAATGCCAATTTGTTTAAAATAATATTGATGAAATAATGTAATTTAGATATTAGATGTTAAGAAAATTTATACGACTACAGATTGCTGGTAAATCCAAAGTTCATTTCAGTAATAATCTTATACATATGATAAAATGATGAGGAAATAGAGCATTTATGATAGCTTTCAAAAGTTTTATTACTCATCTAGAACGGTGGTTTTCAAAGTAATTCCTACTGCAGTTTGGGGGATTTGTGGGACAGCTAATGGGATTTGTTGAGGGTGCATGGACAACATTTGTGAGGCCGCAAAAAGCATCACATTAAATCAAGAAATTAAAAATTATTGCGATCCATTTTAACTTTTTGGAAAGTTAAAATAAATAGATATAGTTAATATTAACACATTGTATGCAGTACACCTACTAGTACGTTTTCTGACGATTGATACTGGAGAGCGGGACAAGTACTAGTACATTTTCTGACGAGTTGATACCTGAGCTCGGGTCAAGTGTTAGTACAGGTTAGCGTAACAACATGGTTCGTTTGTGGGTACAAAAATACCGGTATGTACATTAAAACGAAGCCGAATGTTCTTGTCTACTACATAGATTCTAGAAAAATTTAGACAAATAAAAACTAGTTTTTACATCAGTCGATGAGGAATCATAGAACGGGAAGGTTAATTAAAAAAATCAATTTAGATTTAAAATTAGCTTTTTATTTATCCTTTCGAAAATTATATATATATATATATATATTTGTTTATTTGTCTATTTAGGCATTTTAACACATTGTATGCGGGACACGTACTAGTACGTTTTCTGACGATTGATACTTGAGCTCGAGTCACGTACTAGTACGGGTTAGTGTAACAACATGGTTTGTTTGTGGGTACAAAAATAACGATATATACAGGAAAACGGAAACGAATGTTCTTGTCTCGAATATCTTGTTTTCGAAAAATAATTTGACTATTGACACTTGAGCGCGGGACACGTACTAGTATGAAAGTACGAAAGTATGGGTTAGTGCAACAACATGGTTTGTGGTTACAAAAATAACGGTGTAGGAAAACGAAGGAAACAGGAAAATGAAGCCGAATGTTTTTGTCTACTACATAGATTCTGGAAAAATTAGACAAATAAAAGCTAGTTTTTGCATTATTAGTTTTATGATTGCTCTTTTCATTTTTATAATGTAAAAATGTTTATATATAACATAATTCGAAAATATTAAAACTATATACTACTATTTCTATTTGATTTTTCATATTTACGATACTATTATAAATTTATGCACTAAAAATTACATTTTTTGTTTACAAAATCTTATGATTGATATTTATATATTTCTATTTATATATTTGTTTATATATTTCAATATAAAATACGAAAAGTTGGTTAAAAAATGAAATAATTTTCGATCTATTGAGATTTAACTGAATAACTAAATTTACGCTCAAAACTGCCGCTCCCGGTACAATTCCACGGCGAAATGTTCACGCACACAATGTGTTAAGAGATAGTTAATTTCATTAATATTCAAAATTTAAGATAGGTTGGACACATAATCAGATTGAATGATTGCAGATCCATAAAAAAGTTTTCCTTTCAAAACCAATAGGTACCGGGATAAAAGAACGGCTAAAACTCAAATGGTTAGGTTTTATTGAGAATGACTTAAAAGTTTGAAAAATATTAATTGAAGGTCTTCGGCTAAATCATACGGCTGCGTGGTATCGAATTCTGGATAGAATTCGATAACTCCTTTAGTCGATTAACAGCTAGGGCTGTTAATCGACTAAAGGAGCAATTAATTAGGTGTAAATAATTTAATTTACATAATGTCGTATTATTCTCGAGAGTCCGAGCAACGTCAGGATACGTTGCTAGTGCGTTTTATATTTTATTTTTAATGTTATTCTTAAAAATATCAAAGTTACAATTACATATTATAATATAGATATTATTTCATCTGGGGGTCCATGGAAAGTATTTATTAAAAGAAGAAGTCCATAAACATAAAAAGTTTGGGAACCACATATATAGAATAAAAGTCATAGTGTAATAACACTTTTTCAACAAACATTAACAACAGGCAGCTCTCGATTTATTAGACTATTCTCGATTTATTAGCCTATTCTAAAAGTCTACAGAACAGTTATAAATAAACATTTAAACGTTTAAACCTAGAAATAACAATTAAATTTACATTAGAGTAACAGACATAAATTACGAATAACATTGGACAACCTATACTGACAGCTGTTGGAAGTCGACGAACGATAGTTCCTTCGGGTCGCCAGTAGAGGGTGGGTAGCAAAATAGTTTTATTAGAACAGGAAATACTTTTTATAATTTATGTAATTCAAGTTGAAAAATATTTTTCTTCTTACGGATTTTAAATTATTCCCAAATAATACATACTGGGTGTAACGCCTCGCGCGTCCACGGCTGCACTTCCCGATGACCGCAAGCCTCGTTTCTGCACCTGCTCACCTATTTTGTCTGGAGCAGGTATCTTGGGTTCGATTAAAGCCTATGCTACTGACGATGAAGTAGAGCAGCGACAAAACTCTGGATTAAACATTTATTATTAAGAAGATTTGTTAAAACACATGTACACTGCAAATCATACTCAAAACAGGGCCGAAATAAGACCGAGGAAAAAAACAAATGGTGCCGAGCGGAAAACACCTCTCTCGGTCTCAGCTCCTTTCACAAGAATGTCCGTTCTCCTTCGTTTCGACCGGGCATCTCCTTTTCACTCCTTAGCGAGGGCCGGGGTAGAATCCCCCCCCTCGGTCAAGTTTTCATCTCCACGGGAAAATGTCCTTCTCCGCAGCTGGCTTGGGTGGGGGTCGTATCTCTCGCCCCCCTCCTGTAGAACCTACATGGAACAGGGCTTGCCCACCCTCCTCTCGGTGTGTCCGTCTTCGGCTGCCGAAAAAAACCAGGGCGCCATGTAACACCCACTCGAGTCTTGAGTCTAGTATTACACTGGGAATTACATGATGATAGACCGAACGATGGCAGAACTGTTAGAGGGTTGATCTTTGGTTCCTGAGTTCATGGGTTTAATCCCACTGGGACATGGATGTTCGTAGCCGTTCGGAAACGGCTTTAAGCTGAAGGAAGGCCAGGAGCCTGGTTGACTGGTCCACCGCAAATCAAGACGCCATCGTTCGGCCATGAAGATCTTAACCTAAAATCCCACCTCAAGGGGACAAAATACCCCTTCACTATATAATGACCATCACAACTGCCCTGTGCAGTTATTGCTTCCCTCACCAACACCTGCTCTCATGTCAGAAAGTTCCACTCAGTACACCGGGTCAACCGGACTTTTAACCAGGGCAAAACTCCTAGAGTATCCCCCGCACTTCCAGAAACTGCATTGGTTGTACTTATTTGTCTAGTTTGTCACATATGCATATAATTATACATATTTAGTAGATTTGTGGTGGATACCCTCTAACCACCACAAATCTACTAAATATGTATAATTATATGTATGTGTGACATTACATGCGTGTTGTTTGAGTTGCTATGCAACGCTTTGCATTTTTTCTTTCCACAAGTTATGATTGTCGAGTTACTCGGTCTTTTGTTGCGTTATTTCGTCTTCAATCGAATTCCTAGCTCCAGAACGTACAAGTCGTGTTTTGTCAATTTGAAGCTTGGTTTTTTTTTATTGTTGAATACAAAATTGATAAAATGAGCCGTTGTGACAAAGACAGTGATGAAGAAATATGCGCTGACAGATTATCGGACTTTAATTTTAAAAATCGTTTATTTTTGTGATTTCGTAAAAATATTGTTTTTTTTTTGTTAAATAATCATACAGTACGTATTAAAGTGTAAAATAAAAAAAAGTTTTGTTCATAAAGAGAAAGTAGTTTTCGATTTACTGCGATTTTTCTGAATAACTAAACTTTCGCGCGATTCACGAAATAACGCCAGCTGCACGTGTAAGTTGGTAGTGAAGTATACCAGCATGCCAAGTGTTAATGGCATAGTTTGCATTCAACATTATTTCGATAAATTTTTTTATAAAAATAAAAAAATGAGATTTTTTGTGATGTTTTTAAATTCTCCTGCTTACTGTTTACTTTCAGCCGTTACTAATCTAAAGTTCAATTTATTCAAAAACGTCTCTCATATAATTCCCCAAACGTCTAATATATTCAATACATAATCAGAAGACTATTATATACTCAATCAAAAGAACACGTGCAGCGAAATTAAGTACAACTTTACGAATATTTCCCCACATCTAAAATTTTGTTACTTCAATCCCATTTGAAAGAAAAAAAGCACATTATCAATCAATGTAAAACATTTCCCCTTCATCTCTCCTTAATGTATTCTAATGCCTTTATAAAAACCTTAAAAAAAATCCCTTTCATTATTTTCATCAACGTACGACATAAAACTCGAATCCGCTGAAAAGACAAACTTTCCCCCCCTTTTTTCCCCATCAAGTTCTTAGTACCACGTAGGGAATAAGAAGGGGAAAAGTAAAAAGAAAACAGGTTGGAATTTTTACTTACGGTGAAACAACTGTTTCCGAAATTACTCGAACTCTTTTAAAATTCCATGTATTGGATTAAACAAGAATTTACTTTATTCAGCCCTTTCCCGAAGGAATGTTTAGTTTTCGTGTTCCACATTTTTCGAACTTGTCACATTTATTTGCTTCGGGAATTTTTATATACGACGTATATATCAAGCAAAACTGATTTTTCTCTACGAGATGGGTTTATTTAGGCATTGTTCATCAGATGTTTATTTATTCTCTGTAGCAAAATATTACCTTATTTCAATATGATTTATTTCGAGGGAACATGTCGGAATTCTGATTTATAAAAATGCCCTCTTAGTGTAATATATTTTAGCATTAATCGGACCCGTTCGAAAATGTCGGTCTCTTTTGATATTTTGAAAAATTTGATAAATCTGACGGAAACAAAAAAATTGCGTATATAACGATATAGACATACAGAAATTTCTGCACAGATGCAGGAATTAATTGGGAATAGAGTTGATCACGATAACAGAATATTTAAAGAATTCGACGATTGATGAAAAAATTATGTCAGTCAGTTGGATCAGTTACAATTTACAAAACATGACCGAATGTGTAGGGCACTGCTCTAAGGCACTGGTTTGATTGGGATAGAATCCCTCCGAGGGCATGGTTGTTCGTTGCCCAAATCGGCTTTAAGCAGTAGGTCCCAATAGAATTAGTCAACATGTAGCAAAATAGTCAATCGTGACCCTTCAAACCAAACCAGTGACGATTATGACTTTCTATTTATCCACCTCTATCATCCCCTCGTTCTTTTTTCTCTATCATTTCTATCTCCAAACCAATGACGATTATGACTATCTCCTATCGTTCTCTCAAACTCACTCTATATATCTATATAAATGTAGAAATTTATACAAAATATTTCGGTAAAAATCTTAATACATTACATGGGAGAAATAGCCCATTTTTTTTAATTGTCATGGCAATGTAATGTGGTTTGGTTTGGAGAGCTACGGTCTAATATTTGCAACACGGGGGCTAATGAGACCGGGACTTACATCTTAAAGCCGATTCCGAACGGCTACGAACATCCATGACACTGTGGGATTCGAACCACGAACTACGATACGAAAGGTCAGCACCCTAACCAATCGGCCATCGTTTGGCTAATATTATTCATTGGACTAACCGATTTCGGGATTGATGGAATTGAAATGCGTTCTTTTTCTTGCCCGAACTCAGGTCGAGCATTCCAAAATTGGCTCATTTGCGTTGCCCGAACCTGTGACACCCGAACTCAGTTCGGGTGTCACAGGTAAGGGATTAAGGGGTTAACAAGGGTAATAGTATTAAATTGACTTACCTTTCTTGCATTTGTAAATTACTGCTGTCATTTGTTATTTTATATTACTATTTTTATACAAAAGTATATTTTTCGGCTATTTAGATTTACTTTCAAACTCTTAATATTGTTACTGAATTCATTTCCACAAGCGATGGTATAACAAATAATGCTTCTAATTATTAAAGGATGTATAATTTATTTCTCTCAGAACATCGCTTTATTTGTCAACTCGAAACATTCGTCTCTGATAATAATTACAGATCTTTCCCTTGTCTACTGCGCTGCGTTTGAGAAATCTCTTACAAGCGTTTAACAAACTAAAAGCCTTCAATAAGTGAATCAATCTCTATTTAATCATGTACTGATCAATAAGTATATCAGCAGAATCGAAAGGGTATTTCAATATTTGTGCAGCGGCAAATTGCTGTAGGGAATGTTTGACCGCAAAAGTGCACTTTATGTCTGTTTAATTAGAAATTTCTATGTAATTCTTAGTATCTCTGACAAAATTATTTATTCAAAATCTTATCTTTTCTAGAGAATTTAGTTCGGTTATCAATATTTTAGTATTAAAGATTTTTTGTTAACTTTTTATGATAATGTTATGTGGTTAATAAGGATAATAGTATTAAATTAATTTGTCTTCATTACATTTGTAAATTACTACTGTCATTTGAGCCTTATAGCCAAAGGGGCTGGATCTCATTAGCCCTCGTGATCAAAACAATAGCCTGTAGCACACCAAAACAAATCAAACAAAAATGATAATGGCATAAAGTGATCAAAACTAAGTACCACCTCATTCCTAAGCCACAGCGTTCGCTAAATCTCCGGTATCATGCCACTTTGCGGTGTGTTTTGGAAATTCGCTTTTCTTAAACAAATCCCTCCCGTTGGCAGGAAATGAATCAATCCGGCCTCTAAATCAAAATCCCTCCCCGCAAAGTTTTCGAGGAGATGAAAAAGGTTGGCGAAAATTCTTGCGATAATCTGAAATTTCCCTCTGCCTGTGAACTACCATATATAACGGAAAGAAACGCTTTCCTCAGACAGATATGTTACCGCGGAGAGTACCTATAGAATGAAAATTTTTCGCTTTAAAAAGAATAAAGAATTTGGTCTCCGTGGAGCGCTTAGGTGAAATATTGGGTGATAATATATCAGTGCGGTGCCCAAACGTAGAGAGGGGGACGGAAAGAAATTTTTTAACGTTGTAGAGGGAAAATATGTTATCTTATTACATACAACAAACTATTTATTTCGAAACTAATAATGTAATAAATATTCATTGTTATTTTCTGAAATGATATATTTAACGCTTTTTAATTCTTTGAATACAGTAAGGAAAGTATTGTATTTGTAGAAATGTCACTTTTCAGATCTCAACAAAAGTGTCAAATTACAATTTGACACATTTCAGTGTTACGTCTTTATGAAAACACAAGTAAACTTTAACTTTGAAATATTAAGGGAACAAGTGACGTTGATTGGTTAGGTTTATAGCTCTACGGTCTACTTGTTTACAAGAGGGTATATGAGACCGGGACCTATTGTTTAAAGCCGATTCTTAACGGCTACGAACACCCATGCCGCAGTGGGGTTTGAACCCACGAACTCTGGTGCTGAATATTAGCACACTAATGGTTCTGCCATCATTCGACCAAGTGACGTTGAATTTCAGTTTTTAAATGTTTAACATTATTATAATGAGAATATTTAATGCTGCTACTTCGAACACATCTATCAGAATATAATTTTAAATACTCCATTCATACAGTAATGAATTATCGCAAAACATTTCTGAACTATACATTTATTCTAAAAAGCAAAAGATTTTTATTCAAAAGGAAAAAGTTGATTATTCTAAAACAGAAAAGAATTTTTTAGAGTGTTTTTGTAAGTTACGTTGAATATAAATTTTAAATTTTTAACGATATTTTTATAATGGGAATGTTGTTAAATGAAACCCTTATACGACACTAAAATATATAAGTGAATAACTTTTGCTTAAATTTTCACTACTGTGTATTTTCCTACTTGCCTTCTAGAGTCAAGACTTCTTATAACTTTATGGAAATATGAAACTTTACAAACTTATCTTAGATCCTGCTCTTTAGAAACTATTTCTCGTAGCTTCCCTATAGATCAGTGGCTACACATTTACACTGATGACTCTACAAGTCACTGAAACGCTTCTGGTTGTTTAGTGCAAAGATCTTGAATTTTCTTCGGCGGTTAGCCTGAAGACCTCAAATTTTGATGTTAAAATATAGACAAACAAGCAGTTTCTAGTGTATTAAATTGGAATTCATCACTCCAACATGCAATTTTTCTTGCTGATTCCCAGGCTACAATTTTATGTTTACGTGCTCCTAAAAGCACTTCCTCTCATCATGTTCAGGCTACTTGAGACGTACTTAGCAAGGCTATTAAAGCTAGCAAGGACCCTTGTTTTCCAATGGATACCTAGTCATTGTGGCATCAATGGCAATGAAAGAGCTGATACGCTTGTTAAGAGGGGTTTTCAACAACCTGCTCCCTTTGTGTCTTATTCCTCTGCATTCAAAACTATTGCAAAACGCATTAAGAACTCTGTCCGATCGACTGATATTTGTAATGCTAGAGCAATGAAGTGGTGTCAACTGTTGGACTATTCTGTACCAATGGAGCTCCCTCACCATATATTTACTGCAAACTTCACGATAATTACATCCCACGACTATTTATACTATCACCTTGTTGAAATATGTAATCACACTCATACTTGGCTACTTGGCTGCTTATTATTATTTAAGTAATAGCTTTCTCGGACGTACAAGGTTTTTTTGAGTTGATTCTTTTGTGTTTCCCTTGGTTGTTTTTGATTAGTTTTGTCTTGTTCCTGTAATTTGATTGGCTGGGCTCAGGAACTTTTTAAAACTATAAAAGCCCAATGTACCTCGTATTTTTGTATTATCATTATTAACATTATTATTGTTATTATTTAGGTGTTTTTAATAAAAGGTGTTTTTGCGATCTGTGGCTCTTCATTATGCTTCAACTCACCTAAATTGTATTGGTTTGGTAGACTTGCCTGTCACCTTTGTTCATCTGGGAAAAATGGATTTTAATCATCTCTTGACATGTACATATATGAAGGACTACCATTTTAAATCTTTAATTCTGACAACTGGATTAACAGCAAATTTGCATTGGACTGCACGTGTAGATTAGTGGTCTGTTTATTGTCTCTCGCCGTAGTAAAAAAACTACCGTTTATTTTGCTATGAGAACTCACGGAATTCGGTGTCGAAATATATCGTCATACGATTCTATCAACATACACTTACTCTCTGCATATATTAGGTTGGGGATGAAGAAATCCATTATTTTTTTCGGAAGATGGCTGTAGTGATTGATATCTCGTAAAGCATCAATCAAACAATTTCAAATTTATGTTCGTTGTCAAGGTGACATTTCACACTAAAAATTTTTTTTTTTACTATTTTTTGTTTGGTCCATTCAGTTGTGAGTTACAGGGTGTTAAAAATGGAACTCAACAGAGAGAAAATTTGGTACATTTTACAGCTTTTCTTTGATAAAGGCGAAAATGCAAGCCAGGCGGCTGAAATTGTGAGTGGTGTTTATGGTGCCGATACTGTAACAGGTAATTACGTGCAATGTTGGTTACGTCGATTGCGTTCAGGCCTTTTTGATGTTAAAGATGCACCTCGCACATGCAGGCCCGTCGTAAAATCACAGAAATAATCGAAGTTGACCGGCATGTTAGTGGTCGTAGCATCGCCCAGGAGCTAAAGATTGACCCTAAAACAGTTTTAAATCATTTGCGCAAAGCTGGATTCCAAAATAAGCTCGATGTTTGGGTCCACACCAATTAACACCAAAAAACATGATGGATCGAATTTCCGTCTGCGAAGCTCTGGCCAAAGGGAATGAAATCCACCCATTTCTTAAACGGATGGTGACTGGGCATGAGAAATGGGTCAAATGCGACAATATTGTGCGAAAACGATCGGGGTGAGAGCGCGGTGAAGGAGCTCAAACGGTGGCCAAACCAGGACTAAAGTCCAGGAAGGTTCTACTGTGTATTTGGTGGGACTGGAAGGAAATCATTATTTTGAATTGCTTCCGTATGGCCAAATACTAAATTCAGATCTGTACTGTCAACAACTGGACCGATTGAAGCTAGCGATTGACCATAATTGGCCAACAGAAGAGGTGTTGTGTTCCATCAGGACAACACCAGGCCACACACGTCTGTAGTGATTTGCCAGAAACTCAGGGAGCTTGGTTGGGAAATTTTAATGCCTGGCCCCCTAGCGATTATCCCCTTTTTCTTCCATTTCAAAACTTCTGGAGTGATAAGAAATCGGGATCAAGAGAAGATTGTGAAAATCGATTACTAGAGTTTTTTTCCAATAAGAACCAAGGCTTCTATGAGAGAGGCATTATGAAGCTACCTTTAAAATGTCAATAAATTACAGAACAAAATGTATATTTGACCCAAATCGACAATACGAAAGTCATTAATTTCATACAAAAATAATGGATTTCTTTTTCCCAACCTAATATTATACACGATAAAATTAAAAACGAATGGCATTTAACTTCTTAAATCCTGCATGCTATTCCAGTAGTTAAAAGATGATTGACAGCTACTATAGATAAGTGGAATCTTAAAAGTTTCACCCGTTCACCTCATAGAGAATAGTTCCAATACGTGTTAAAGCCAAAATATCTAAAGCTACAAATTCCCTTTCCCATCTCAGAACCATCACATCTGGGGCATCAGAAATTAATAACTATCACGTACTTCCCCCTCTAACATCCAATGTGGTCCTCCAACCCTAACTTCTGGTTTGTCCTCCCTAGCGAATTCCGCCCTCCCGATGTGCGAATGAGGTTTTCGCCGTTACGTAGGAACACGGTACATTCCGGATTCTCTGGTATGTAATTAGATGGTTCGAAACGGTTTTATTCCCTTCTTTTGTAATATGTATGATAGATTTTTATGTCGCGTCAATCCTATTGATTCGTGACCGTGCATTTTTGATTGTTGGAAAAGGAAGATTCTTTGCAAAGAATGGAACCGTAGAAACATTATTCTTAAAATATTTAAAATAATTTTTTAACCTCCTAAATAATTAATAATTTTCTGGGCATTATTTTGAGAAACCTATATGAAAAATATTTTGAAATATTTTATTGACTCAAAGAAAAGAAACCCCTTACTTTTATAAATATTTTAAACATTAATTTTTGAACCTCAATAATAGTTAAAAATTTTGTGAGCAATCTTTTCAGGAACCTTTTTGAAAACTATTTTAAAATGTTTTAATGATTCAAAGGTATAAACATTACTCTTAAAATATTTTAAACATTAATTTTTAACCTCATAAATAATTAATTTTGTGAGCAATATTTTGGAAAATCATTCGAAAAATATCTTGAAATGTTTAAATAATTTAAAGGAAAAACCTTTCTAAATATTTTAATCATTAATGTTTTAACCTCACAAACAATAATTTTGTCAGCGATATTCTGATAAGCCTATATGAAAAATATTTTGAAGTGATTTAATGACACAAAGGAAAGAAACCTCTTACTTTTTAAATATTTTAAACATTAATTTTTGAACCTCAATAATAATTAAAAATTTTGTGAGCAATGTTTTGAGAAACCTATTGGAAAAAAATATTTTGAAATATTTTAATGACTCAAAGGAAAAACATTACTCTTAAAATATTTTAAACATTAATTTTTTTGCCTCATAAATAATTAATAATTTTGTGAACAATATTTTGAGAAACCATTTGAAAAATATTTTGAAATGTTTTAATAACTCAAAGGAAAAAAACCTTTTTAAAATATTTAAACAACTTTTTAACTTCCTAAATAATTAATAATTTTGTGAGCAATATTTTGATAAGCCTATATGAAAAAAAATTTGAAATGTTTCGATGCCATAAAAGTAAAAATCCTGACTTTTTAAATATCTTAAATATTAATTTTTTAATCTCACAAATAATTAATAATTTTGTGAGCAATATTTGGAGAAACATATTTGAAAACTATTTTGAAAATTTTTAATGACTCAAAGAAAAAAAATTATTATTAAAATATTTTAAACATTAATTTTTCAATCTTATAAATAATTATTAATTTGTGAGTAATATTATGAGAAACCATTTGAAAAATATCTTTAAATGTTTTAATGATTCAAAGGAAAAAAAACCTTTTTAAATATTTTAATCATTCATTTTTTGATCTCACAAATAATTAATAATTTTGTGAACAATATTTTGGTAAGCCTATGTGAAAAATATTTTGAAATGTTTTAATGACACAAAGTAAAAATTTTTAAGAAGATCTAGCAGTAATCTCACAAATAATTAATAATTTTGGGAGCAATATTTGGAGAAACATATTTGAAAACTATTTTGAAAATTTTTAATGACTCAAAGAAAAAAAATTATTATTAAAATATTTTAAACATTAATTTTTCAATCTTATAAATAATTATTAATTTGTGAGTAATATTATGAGAAACCATTTGAAAAATATCTTTAAATGTTTTAATGATTCAAAGGAAAAAAAACCTTTTTAAATATTTTAATCATTCATTTTTTGATCTCACAAATAATTAATAATTTTGTGAACAATATTTTGGTAAGCCTATGTGAAAAATATTTTGAAATGTTTTAATGACACAAAGTAAAAATTTTTAAGAAGATCTAGCAGTTTAAGAGTCATAATATAAATATGCTCAAATTTTTACTCAACATGTTGAAAAAAACAAAACTGAGATTGCATTTACATGTTGCATTAACAGTGGCGTTACTTCAGTATTTGAGCCGAGGTCGTCACAGCACTTTACAAATCTGGGTCTTATCGGGATATTCGTAAAAGAAGTTCCATAACGGTGACGTTCAATATATCGGGATTAATGGCAATCCTAATCTAACCACAACGGCCAATGGGCTGTGCGTAAAAGTGACTGTCTCTTATTTTTCATATAAGGCTATTATTCTAATAAACTTCGACTGATTGAAGGACTCTTGCTTACTCTTGAATTGATTGATTCTATTTAGTTAAAAAGCTGTTATTTCATACTTAGAAGATAATACATTTCATAATTGCTGTTTAATCCCTTTTCTATTAGCCAATTTGTTATGAATTCTCAAGTTTATAAGTTAAATTTCATTTGTATCATCGAGTGTTAATTTTAAAGCTAAATTTATCTAAGCATTCAATAGACTGCAATATTTTGCTATATATTAGTGGTAATTTTTCCTCATGTTTGATGAAAATAATGTAATAGAAACCGTTGAGAATATGAGGGTTTTATATATGAGTAATATGAGATGTGAGTAATATGAGTAATAAATTCATATACGAGATATTGTTTTACAGGTGTTCATATTTTTATAAATAAATTTGTTCTTTTAAAATCACATCTTTAAAAGCTTTAAATTCAAAAACGACAATAATATAAATAAAATTAAATAAATTATATACTTGTAGTCTCACTTAGAAGGTCACGTGATTGGAAAAAGGTTTGATTTGGAGCGTTACAGTATACGTTTATGAAACACGGTGGCTAATGAGACCGGGACCTACTGCTTAAATACGATTCTAAACGCCTACAAACATAGTGGGATTCAAACCCCCGAACTCCGGCACCGAATATCAGTGCCCTAACCATTTGAACATCGTTCGGCGGTCAGTGAAGAAGTTTGAGAATCATTGGGCGTTAAGGTTACCCACCCCAGCTCCATTCCCTTGGTTGCATGATACATGTATGTATTTGAAATTTGCATCCAGAGTCCTTTTAAATCATTGACTTACAATTAAAACGGAATCTGATGTGTCCAAAAAATAATATTTAGTTCTGGCTCATCTGGACAATTTTGGGAAACTTAAGAAAGAGAACGTTTTATTTTGATATTTCATATCTGTGTATCATTTAATGAGATTTATATATGATATTAATGTACAATAATTAAGTAACAATATAAAATTATGATTTAATATAATGCCGCACGACGTCTGTCGGAGGCAGCTATCGACGTTTCAGAGACGTCGAAATCTACTTTGGCACATGAGAAGACAGATGTCCTCCCAGACGTCATTGTATGTCAAGAGGTTAAAGACCTAATCCCCATAAAACGTAGTTCACATAAATAAAATATCTTATTTGTTAACTCACTAGTAGAATAAACGATTTATTTAGTTTTACTATATTCCATTTCGGCTTACAGACAGACCGCACGATTTATTCATAAATACCAAATCTTTTCATTACTCAAAGCTAAAAGTTTCAATCTAGTAGTTCAAGCGTTATACTATAAACATGCTCAAATTTTAAATTTGATTTAAGTCATGCAAAATTTTTGTGAATATTTCCTACAGAAATTATTATATAAGTTTTCATTTGACGAGGGAAAAATCAGTGTTCATAAGTGAAAAATTATCAGTATTCTGAACCCCGGATCTCTTTTAATAACTTCATTCCATAAAATAGTCATATATATAAACTAAATATAAAGTATGTTTATTCAATAGCAGAATAAATGGTTCATTTAGTTTTACTATATTCCATTTCGGCTTATAGAAAGCGTGCACGATTTATCCATAAATACCAAAAATTTTCAGATTATACGTTATTTAAATACTCGCTATAATACGTAGTACGGGTTCGCTCTTTGAAACTTAATTCGTTAATAATGAGATAAATATCATCGTGGTTTTCCATGCGTGAAAACTCAAGACACAAAATGCATTAGTGTTTGCATCGCGGTTTCCAATTTCATTTTTCAATCATCGGGGTAAACGAGGTTCGGTGCATTTGCAATCGCTAAGCGAAAGAAAAGTAAATGGCCTCTAGCTATTCATAAAGATATGAGTTATGTTACTCAATATAGTTTGGGGTAGAATGCATTGTAACACACAGCAAATAGGATTTGATGCGTTCGAGAGACAATAGTGGTGTATTAGAGGGATTTATTTGTTCTTGGAGAGATAATTCGGATATTTCGTGGGGTAAAAGAGATATTTATAAATGATTTTCATTTAGTTAATGTTTTTAGTCTTTTCCGAGTGGTCAATTTTGAAATAACTTTGCGATTAAAATTTCTTTCTCATTGTTGATCCTGTAATGGTCACAAGAAATCCCGATACATTACAACTTGGTACTGCCAAGAATGCTGTCTGGTCAATATATATATAATATAAATTATAAATATATAATAATATATCTTATATAAAATATATAAATATATAATATATATATATAAATATAATATATATATATATAATATATAATATATAATATATAATATATATATATATATATATATATATATATATATATATATATATATATATATATATATATAATATATATATGTATATTTACAGATATATATATACAAATGTTAACACACGCACATATCTATCTCACCTATATATCTATCTATCTCTATCTATCTATATCTATCTATCTATATCTATCTATCTATCTATCTATCTATATATATCTATCTATATCTATCTATCTATATCTATCTATCTATCTATCTATCTATATATACACACACACACACACACACACACTGTATTGCCAATGATTACCGGTCACTTTCGATTTTACACATTTTGTTGAATATCTTGAAAGCTACACGAGGAATTATCCTGAAACCTCAGGAGTGTAAACAGGATGGTACACGTTATATATTTCAGCTAAGAATTTTTCCCGAAACGCCATGGGGGAACCGTCATTAAATTGAAGAATAACGAATATGTTTTGCATAACCTTGTAAAAACTAATGTATTAAAAGCGTTGAAATTTTAGCCCGGGATTAGAGTGAAATTCTGGAAAATTAAAAATTTTACTGATCCCGACATATGACAGGGTAGATGCTAGTTTTTTCCATAATTTTATAAATACCCAAGCACGTGTTTCTAAAATGTCAGAAAATTCCATTCCTTCTAAAATTCCATTACTAATAATTACAATTTACAAAAATTTATAAGAGCTAAGTGAGAGGGATCTGAAGCCCAGTAGCTCTGTGATAGCACTTCGTGGTCCCACGACACAGGTCTGAGGTTCTATCCCTGGGTTGGGCAAGATTAACTCAGCCTTTCATCCGTTCAGTGGGTAGACAAACTGAGGTCCAAGCATGCTTGAGAACTGAGGATTCCGCGTAAGGCTGAGCTTCTATGCAAAACATAAGTCTCTTGGTCTCGGAAATGGATATTAGCGCCATAAACCCTAGCCCTCTAGGAGCTGTTTACTCGAGGAGTGTCAGTGAAAGGGATTTAGTAGTAATATATAATACTTATTTATCAAAATAATACATTTTACTCAATATTATTTAACCCTTTGAGACCACACGTAAATGTTATACTAGTCGACAGTTGTGAAAATCTTTGCCGTTTAATGAAATTAAACGGCAAATTCCATCTAATTAAATCTAGCATTTAAAATTCAAATAAAACGTTCAGATCTCCTATTACGCATAAGCGACGCTGGTCTCTCAATAACAACCGTAGATCATCACTTGGAGGCGACGCTGGACTGATAAGAGTGAAATCGCTGAGTCGCGTATACGAGACGTTGGTCGCGAAGGTGTTAATGTAATTATTTACGAACAAGTAGTAAGCGCCTTAAGATAAGACAGACACAAATGTACTCTGGTGGCGGAATATAACATCAATTTTTAAATTTTGAATTAAGATTGCCCTATCATTTTCAATTTTATCTTTGTAGTAACTTAAAACTGAAGCATTCTCTTAAGAAGCACATGAGTGATATATTTTAAATTCAAAGATGCTCTAAAGTTATTCTAAAATAAGAATTTTAATGCCACTTCGTGGATTTCGTCTTTCTTAAGAAGTACTTACAAATTTCTGTCTATTAATTTAGAAAGGTAATTAAATGCGAAATATTTCAAGTTATACTAATGTACTTTAAGCCCCGTAAATTCATAAGATCTATAAAATGTTCAAACTCGAGTGAAAATATCACACATTTCAGCTCCTGCATTCGCTTTTCCCTCTCTTTGAAATATTCCGCAATACAGGTGAGTTGAAGAGAACTTTCGATCGGATTCTCGAAAATTGCACTTCACATATTGGAGATGGTAATTACAACTTCACGATTATCAATATTTGTCGGAATTTGCGGTGAAAGGCATTAGATATGCTCTCGAGAGACGTAAAAGATCTTGGAGTTTGGGATTTCGGCTTCATATTTGGAAATCGTAACTCGATGCTTAAACGTTTACCTGCGAATAGGTACACGACATCTGACCAAAGTTTAACTCAAGAAATATTGTTGAAAGCAGAGTTGTTAGGTTTTTGATGTTCGGAGTCATTTCTGTCTATTACATATCGATGCATATCTTAAATAAGTTATTAGAGACTGATTTTAATTGTATTGTATATTTTAAATAACATAGCTATAATTTTGGGGGATCTGACAGTTTAACCCATATTGTACCACACCAACTAAATATTTCTGAAAATTTTTAAAACTTTATCCATAACATTAATATGGTGTAACTAAGCATATAAAACCAAAATTTTAAAAATAAATTTTATTTTTTAAGTAATTAGCTGTACTATAATTAGGCCAACGGTCCAATACACTACTAAAATTTAACAAGTACCACTTACATTGCATTAGGCTGATTCATAGGTGAAATTTGGGAAAACATTCAAAGCAAAGTTCAACATTACATTTTAAGCACACTGTTGTTGCTTTTCTTTTGCAGTTCTTGAACTGGCATTTTTGGTAAGGGGTAATAGAAAAAGGATATCCGTTGTAGGATGCTAATACCCAAAATTTATATCCAAATTTTACAGGTTTATTTTTCATGAACATCTTGCAACTGTGCCTTCCAAAATATTTTACCATTCTTTCATGGTGAGATTTTCAGAAAATATACCAAATTACTTCAAGGTTATCCTGATTTTGTCATAAAAAAGTCAAATTTTGTAATAACGATCTTGCGGATCAATTGAAGAATCATCGTTAAAATGGATAAAGTGTTTGGTGTCATAATACCGTTTTCTGGACCTAGCGTTACTCACTAATGTAGTGACAATGTCTGGAGTACTACAAGTAACCTTTACTATGTTTAAAAAAAAGGATAATAAATATAAAATTAAAGATTAAAAAATGATAATTTTTAAGAAGTTGCTAAAAATAAATTTTACAATATAATATATTTTGATTTCTCAGTTTTTTTTGTTACTATGATAAAGTGTGTCTATTTTAAAGGTCTTAAAATAAAATCCACTCAGAAAATATTTATAACTTTATTATTAAATGGGATTCTATTTGCTGTCCTGTTTATAGGACAGTTGTCCAATATGGGTTAAACAAACTTCACGTGAAAAACTGGTTTTTGTTGCAAAAAACTCTATTATGGATGAAATCACTATGTTAAGCTTTGGGCATAATAATAATCTAGTAATTTACGTTTAAAATCCAAATAAAACTTACTTATACATTTAAACGTTATTGATGATTATTTTTCATTGCATAGAATACAATTACTTTAATTACATAGAGCATAAAAGTAATCTATTACTTTCAATTGTTCTGTATATTTTAAACAACATTTTTTTTCATGGTTTAATTCAGTTACACGGTTTAAACAGGCGCCAAGTAAAATCTCGTTTTTGACGTCATAAACCCAATCCTGGTTGAAAGCACTATATGTTAATACTTGTACAGTAATAATAATGAGAGCTAATGAGACCAGGACTTAAAGCCAATTTTGAACGGCTACGAACAATCATGAAAGCAGCGGGATCCAAACCCACGAACTCCAGTACCAAAGAGCAGCACTCTACCATTCGGCTATTTCCGGCTATACTTAGATTGGAAAATACTCCTTTATCCGATACTCTACGGATGGGCAATTAGGGTATTAGAAATGAGAATAGGAAAAAATAATTTTAGATATCGACTTTAAGGATAATAACGTTTTTTTGTAACGCAACTGGCAACGCAACTACAGTTACTATATGCCTTTATGCCGATACAAGATTGCGAAGCTATTACCCACTTAACACCATCTGGGGAGCAAGTGTAGCTTAAGGTACGCTACGGATGCAAGTAGTATTAACCAGCTGAGTCGACGTAATTTAGAAGCAGGGACCAAGCAGAAGACCCCCAGGCTTGACCTGCCATCCCCAGAGGTACCGTTTGAGTACTTGGAGGATTTCCGGACCATGGACATATTTTACGTGACCCGTTAACTTAAACGAACACGGTGGATCTTAGGCCGGCTCGAGTTCCTAACGGCTGTTTACTACGGAGCGAAAGAAGTTTTGAGTTGTAGATTGGCAACAACATGACGGTGGAACGTAAAGGATGACGGCATTCCACGAAGAAGAGTTTCCCTTTGAAAACGAAGACATTTTGGATGATTTGCATTATTCCTTTACGACGTTTATTTTTAACCTCTACATGTTTTACTTGTTAGTGTAAATGGAATAAATGTCCGTTCTTGCTTCAAAGAAGTATTTGTCGTTAAGGTATCCGTCTACGTTGGGAGAACTTTTTTCTTTATACGTAAAAACTAGTTCATGTTTTTACATTTTTAGATTTATTTTTTATATTATCATAGAGAATTGCACTTAAAAAAATATGCCTGGAGAAGTTTTTTATAAAATTTCTAATAAATGAAGAAAATTTAGTAAAAAAATCGTTTTTTTCAAAAGGTCTAATTTTTTAATAAATTAAATTATTTTAATATTTTTTGATGCAACACAATTCTTATACACTGGACTAGTGAAACATATGTTTGAAACACATTTCTTATACACTGGACTAGTGAATCACCTAAAATCTTTGCTTAATTTACATTTGGTAAAAAATTTTAGTCCTTCAAAATCATACACATTGAATTATTAACAAATTTTCATTACTTTTTATCTAACTATGAGGGTAACATCATTAAAAATTATCCAAATTTAAAGCCTTTAGGTCGTGCACTAGTATATACTATCAAAAGTATTCATAATAATTTTCATCAAAATATTTTAAGAACTTTTTGAGAAATCACATTTCAAGTTTCAACATTTTATTAAAAATACCGTTCTGAGAAAAACGCATTTAAAATTTATGAAAACAATTTTAACTATTTAAAAATTAAAATACATGTTTAATACACATGTTTAATAATTAAAATACATGTTTAAAATTCCTCACACTTTCTTGCTTCAAAACTTTCTAATTGTCAAGTTGCAAATTATTAAAAATACTAGAAAAATGTTTAATAGTAGTTCATGAAAATATAAAAAGTTTTGTCCAAAAACTGCTCTTTAAAAGGCTTTAAATTCACAACTTCCAGCTCCGAAGTTGCTACTTCCGTCGAGTTGACAGCTGTCACTGATGTTTAAATAGGTGTAACGTTTCTTTAAAATGCCGTAGAGATAAAACAAAAACATATTTAGAAGCCTAAAAGTTGAAATTTTACAATATAGAAATAAAAAAAAACTATGATTTTTGCAAAAAATGACGTTTTTAACAGACGGATACCTTAATTTAAATCTTTGAATCCATATATATATATATATATATATATATATATATATATGTGTGTGTGTGTGTGTGTGCAGTGTAATCAAGGGATTTTTAACAGTAATATTCATGTTATATCATGCATATCATGTTTTTCGAATTCTGTGTTATTTCAAGATTGAATAAAACTTACCACTTATCTCTCCCCACTCTATCTCCTCCTCTTTCTTTCTATCTCCCTCCCTCACTTTCACTCTTCCCTCGCTTTCTTTCTTTCATTCTCTCTCTCACTCACACACACACACATTCACTTACATACACACACGTTTTATGAAGACCAGTAAATAGGAAAACATTTTCATTTAATCTAATCCGCTTAAATAAAAATTCACAATTATGCGGAAAACACCTATGTTACATAACTTAATTGTCAATATACATTAAATTATACATTAAATAATATAAGTTAAAATATGAATTTAATAAAATTCATTAAAATATAGCATTACATACATTAAAAATATACATTAAAAATTACATTACATAATCAATACTAGTCAAATATATAAATCTAAATTTCTATTCCCAAACTCAAATATTTAGAAAACTTAAAATTATATTCAATTTTACCAGAGGCAATAGGAGTTACTTTAAAAGATCTAACCAAACAGTAATGGAATGTACTTTTGTGGTCAAACATTTGATGAAGTACTTTCTGCAGCCCAAATATTGGAATATCAAAGTTCAATTCTATTGATATACTTTTTAATCGGATATCGTTAATGCGTGATCAAAGGCGGATTCACTTGTTACGAGCTTTTACTTTGTTAAATGAAAGGAGATTTCCCCTTGCATTACGTAGTAATCAAGCGGAAAGATTTGTGAATGCAGACAAATATAAAGGAAAAGTTTACCTATTTCATTACATATTTTCACAGTTTTTCAAAATAATATAAAGAACAATCTTCCTTATTATCACATTGAATGTTTAATAGCTCTTTCGAGTATTTATTTATTTGCAGGATTTATATCTAGATATATTTTCAGTACTAATAATAATGAAATGTTTTATGCTAGCCAGGGGATTTTACCAACTCAGGTCGTCCAGATTTACATAAATTACAATTAGGAGATTCATTACGTGCAATACTAAAACAAATTAGCACTGAGAAAGCTGTGTCTAGTTAGAAGACTAAGCAGTACAATAGCACAGCACGAGTAAAATTCAGGAAAATAGAGGCGCAGTAAGTAAAGTAGCGAAGGGAGGAGGATATGTAAGTTGTAAACCACCCATAAGTATTACTCTATTCATATACCATATAATATGTGAACATATTCCTTTTACCCACTCCTGAACGAAGTACTACAGCTCCAGAGCAGCAGAGTCCATCTCCAAGTCATCAGTTCGACTTCAGGAGTTGACAACAGTTGGTTTTGAGAAAGAATGTGCATATCATTCCGAGTTCTGAGTGACGTGTGTGGGAGAGAGAAATTATATGATTAATCGAGTCATAATTAACCAAGTTTATCCCTAGACCCCTCTGTATATAATTCCCTTAAATGTTAATTAAAGTAATGCTCATAGTAAGAGTTTGTGTCCTGAGTCTCTCTCCTTCACACATATAAAAGCTGTATAAAAACTGAGTTAACGTGAGATACCCCTTCGAAGTGGAAAAATTTTTGATACTCCCATGTTGTCATTTAAACGTATGCTGTAAGTTATATGTTTCTCCTTTAACATCCCAAAACATTTGCTTAAAAATCAGTCTAAAAAAATCTAAAAGATCTACATCCATATACTTGTTGTCTTATGCCACTTGGTTCAAACCAAGCAAGGTAGAGCCAGATGCTACTCGTATTAAGGCAAAGGGGTGAGCCTTTCCTTTACAATGAGCACTACAAGGGAGAAAGTGAGACTTATGCTCAAGTGGGTCCTCCTAATTTTGAAGCAGGGACAAGTAGAAAACCTATAGTTGGCCTGCCATCCCCAGAGATACTGATTGAGAACTTTGAGGACATTGTAACCACGAGCTTTTTTTTTACGTTCCCAAGTCACCTTTAAAGAACACGGCGGATCTTATGCCAGCTCAGGCTCCGAACTCGCAATTCTCCAGTTACGAGATCTTTGCTTTTGCCGACTGAGCTACCGCCTATATACTTGTAATAAGATGAAATAAGATGGAGTCCAGATAGTGTATTAAATACAGAAAGAAAATTGACCTAACTCTTAACCGGTCCTAAAATAGATTCAGTTTCAAAATTATATATTGCACACATTCTTTAATTACATTTCATTTCGATGAAACTTAAATTTTCTGTAACAAAGAAAAGTTCAAAGTCCATATCATATTTTACTAGAAATTTACTTATACCAAGAGAACAATTTATCATACTTTTTTAAATAGTTCACGCCATTCAGAAGTCTCATTTTCAATAATTATAGAAAAATAAAAGAAATAATTATGCATGTTTTATGTTTTGAGAGATTATCAATTCATTTAATTAAACCTAACATCACTCTTGTTCCCAGAAGTCCATTTTCCCTTATTTCTTAGTTTGAAGTACCTTCATATTTCTATAAATATAATTGTAAATTCTCTTTGCATGTTATAAAACTCAATGTTAATTTCTGATACTTCATTACTGATATTTAATTTAAATATTCTAGCAATACGAAAATAGATTATAACTTTTCAACTAGTTGAAAAGATTATCATGAATCTAAGATAACAATAATTGTTTTCAAGAAATCTATTCATTTCAGTTTTCGAATATCTATTGAATCTTAAAATGACGGTTTTAAATATTTAGTGTACTCAAAAACGTTTAACAATTCGTATATTTCTTTTTTATTAGTTTTGAACAACATAGTAAAAAAAAAGCAAACTTTCAATGCTTAAAAAATACAGAAAAATAAAAATATATGTCAAGTGTTCATCAGAAAAAATAACTCCATATACTCCATTTTGTTAATGCATCCATGACATATACTAAAAGCAAATGACTGTAAAATATTTCGAGAAAAAAAATGTAGATGTTACCGCAGTGAAAGCTTTGGCTGTTAATAGGTTTAGATGGATAATTAATGATAGTATTTGATAATTTAACACAATATTTTTTGTCATAAACATTTATATGTAATACAATATCATTACTATGCAAGTTTAAATTTATAATTTTTAAAGACAAAGTGACCTAGTTTATATACGTTGGTCGTTCGGTGTCGTGTACAACTAGATGTCATATCTGTAACCTAGGAAGATATGACTTCTAGCTGTGAGGAAATATAAAGCAACCTAGTTTATATACGTTGGTCGTTCGATATCGTGTACACCTAGAAGTCATATCTATAATCTAGGAAGATATGGCTTCTAGCTTTGAGGAAATACAAAGCGATCTAATTTATATACGTTGGTTGTTTGGTGTCGTGTACACCTAGAAGGGATATCCAGTGTCATAGGAAGATATTTGCCAATGCTTTGAGAGATTGAAATCTCGTAATGTGGAAGCAGACACCAGAGGAACTCCAGGCTTGTATTGCCACCCCTAGAGGTACCGTTTGAAAAACTTGGACAACACTGCGACAACGAACTTGTTTTAAATGCTATGGCTACAATTAGTGGACACGGAAACCCTTGGTGGCTTGGGTATTGAACCCACAATGTGTTTGAAGCCCTAGTTTATACAACAGCATTTACAAGAAACTTTCACGATAGCCCATTATCATAAAAAGTTAACACTACAGTGATCCCTTTATTTTCGTGGTTAATGGGGACCAGAACCTTCCGAGAAAGCTGAAAAACGGAAGTAGGATTTGCCTCTAGGAATTTTCATGTATGCGGGTACACGAATGTTTTAAATATGTAAACAGTTTATACTTTACACATTTAAGACAAAAATTACAACAGTACATGTATTTACTTAAACGTGTCAGTGCTAATTAATAAGGTTAATTACAGAACCTTATAGAGTAATAAACATTAATCATCATTGCTCTTTCTGAGAGAGGCGAAGAGTCTTGTGTTGGTGGCGGAGGAGAGGTTCTCACTTGACTCGTAGAAGATTTAGGCTCACTCGAAGACTCTTCTGCTGGAGGCGATGACGGTAGAGCCAGGGGGCTTTACCTTGGAGAGAAACATAGTGATGGGTAGTTGTTGTCTTTGTTTTTCCTTTTCCTTCAAAATTCCCCTGTACAAGGACATAACCCCGCCAACGCGATTGCTGAACTCGACAGCTCGAACCATATTGTCGTCAATGTCTTGTGCAAATTCTTGCCATGTTGCACAATTGTTGCAGATTCTCCAGGGTAAGGCCACGCTTTTCAGTTTGTTCTTCGTCTTCCTCTTCATTTTCTTCCTCACTTGCAGACTTTGTCATCTCAAGAGCCCGTGGTATGTACTCTGAGTCAACTCATCTCTTTGTTTGACATGCAGGGATCCTTCTCTCTCGCGCATCAACATGAAACAACGCTCCTTTCCGCAATGTGGCTGCCGACATGGTTGTATTTTTTCATTTTTATTTTTTGATTAATGTTTTGAAAAAACCCGCGAAGCACTGAATCTGCAAAACATGAAGCGCGAAGTGGCGAGGGGACATTGTATATCTTTAATTCTAAAATACTGATAACCGAACTAAATTCCCCAGAAAAGATAAGATTTTGACTAAATAATTTTGTCAGAGATACTAAGAATTACATAGAAATTTCTAATTAAACAGACATAAAGTGCACTTTTGCGGTCAAACATTCGCTACGGCAATTTGCCGCTGCACAAATATTGAAATATCCTTTCGATTCTGCTGATATACTTATTGATCAGATGCATGATTAAATAGAGATTGATTCACTTATTGAAGGCTTTTAGTTTGTTAAACGCTTGTAAGAGATTTCTCAAACACAACGCAGTAGACAAGGGAAAGATTTGTAATTATTATTAGAGACGAGTGTTTCAAGTTGACAAATAAAGCGATGTTCTGAGAGACATAAATTATACGTCCTTTAGTAATTAGAAGCATTATTTGTTACGTCATCGCTTGTGGAAATAAATTCAGTGATAATATTAAGAGTTTGAAAGTAAATCTAAATAGCTGAAAAATATACTTTTGTGTTAAAACAGTAATAAAACAATAAATGACGGTAGTAATTTACAAATGTAAGAAAGGTAAATCAATTTAATACTAATACCCTTATTAACATTGAATAACACGACAATTTTTAAAATTCTAGTCTAAAATGACAAATTGATTTAATCACATTATTCTTGGAATAATTATATTTTTGGCTCGTTTTTTAATAAATTTTGTATTTATGGAAGCGAAAATTGATTTTTTGCTCTTTTCTCAGAAGCCATATATGGATCCTGGTACTGATATACTACGAGTTTGTTCGTAGCCTTAGAAAAAGGGCATGTAAACACAGTACGAGATAACAAGTAGTTGTCGTCCTAGAAAATAATTCAATCTACGAATTATCCTATAGTTGGCTGTCACGTGTTAATAACTTGTCTTTGTCTTTGACACTCGAACTCAGTTCGGGCCACTCAAATGAGTCAATTTTGGAATGCCCGATCTGAGTTCGGATAAGAGAAAAAACGGCATTTCAATTCAGTGATTCCCGAAATTTGTTCGTCCAATGAATAATATGTTTATTTTGCCATTTTCCCCAATGGATATAATATACCACGAAAGTTCGGCAGTTTCGCGACATTTGTCGCTCTTTCTTGGATACTGTAAAGGATATGAGAAATTCAAAAGAATCTGAGAAGCATTAAGAATGAATTACAGTTGGTATAGATAAAAATATTGTTGTACTAGTTTATTATAGTTATCTAGAAAATTATATCATTTGATTTATATTATTATAATTCGAGCAAAAATTACTGTAATCGATTAACATTTCGCTAATATGTGAAAATATTGAAAATTGTGGCTATTTCGTCTAAAATCTTGTTTTTTTTTTCAAAATAATCTATTTCTAGCATTTTGATGATAATAACAAACAAAATTAAACAGAAAAAATTTCTTTTTTTGACATGTTTTTCGAGAATATATTCCACAGGCAAGCGGCTAAAGCCGATTCCAAACGGCTAGGAAGATCCATGCCAGCAAATAGGGTTAGATTTGGAAAAAATAACTTGTTTACAAATCTGTACATCGGTAGTAAAAGACACTCCACCACAAATTTAAAATTTTACAGTTCTGTTTGAGTAAAACATCTTTTAGTCCCTTGCCTGTGACACCCAAACTTAGTTCGGGGAAAGTAAATTTGCCAGTTTGGGAAGGCCCGACCTGAGTTCGGGCAGGAGGAAACACGGTATTTCAATTCCGTGAAGTTCGAAATTGGTTCGTCCAAGGCATAATATTTAATTTGCCCTTTTCTCAATAGATGTATATAGTATACCGCGAAAACTTCGGCAGTTTCATGCCATTTGTCGCTATTTCTTGGCTACTGTAAATGATTTGTGAAAATTCAAAGAAATCTGAGGGTCATGGAAAATTCGTGACAGTTAATACAGAAAATAATACTGTTGTATTAGTTTATAATTTTATATAGAAACTTATATCATTTGATTAATTTTTTTATATATTGAGTAAAGATTACTGTAATCTATTAAAATTTCCCATATATCGGAAAATATTGAAAATAGTAGTTATTTCATTTACAATTTTGATTTTCTTTCAAAAAATATCTAACATTTTGATGATTATAATAAACAAAATTAAGAGAATTTTTTTTGACAAAAAAACATCTACAAAAACACATGTATTACATCTGTTCCATAGATCCATATATAAGCCGACCCCTTCACTTTAGGTCTTTTAAAAACTCCAAAAATTCTCGACTTATATACGGAAATATACAATATATATATGTAATGAGACGGACTTCTCGATGGGGGGTTGCAGTCATGACCACAAAAATGATACCGTTTCAGATAAAGACCTTTATTAAGATAAAGTTGAAGGACATGTTCCAACTTCATCATAGTGACAGGACAAACTGAACGGTCAGCTAGCATGAAATTCTATGTACAAGACACGTAACACCTGAGTCAACATCTGTGGGAAAATATCTAGAAAAATCTGTCTCCGCTAGCATGTATCTCCTTTTTATTTGGAAATTTTCTAAATTGTCTGCTAGGGCCATGTAGGTTTATAATTGGCCAGGCCCCTTCTCTGAGAGCGTAACCTGTAGCCCCAGTGGTCAATTTAAGTTAGGGGTTAAAAAGGGGAAGGGAAAATGACGCGGGAATTTTAACAATTGATTTAAGTTTTGAAAACCCCTGAAAATTTTCCTTACAATATCCTCCCCGGGCAAAAAGGGGTGAACGAAGTGAGAATATAAGTAAGGACATGTGTGTGTACTCCCAAGTGCCAGTGTTCATGATTTCGAGCCGAAATGCCTAATGGGTGTTCTAATGCTGTCTTTTTGATCAGAATTTATAGCCATTTAAAGAAACGAAAAGAAAAACCCAATTCTTTCACTCTGTTCTATAAACAGAGAATCTCCGTATCGAACCATATGTGCCATGTTATCAACAAATAGAATTACAAAATATTGCCATGTACTTGTATTACAAATTTCCTACCTCAAACGCAATATCTGGAGCTTTTTACTTGTAAGTGGCCCTTTAAAATGGATTGCCCTTAATACTAAGAATACACAATGTTAATCATAAAGGAATAACTTCGTGTTCGTAGTCATCCCCCAAACGCAAGCTCTTGATGACAGAGATTCAATACTTCATCAAGCTATGATAATGGCCGAAATCAATCAATATTCTGCCTTATTCGGGGATTTCAATCAAAATACCATTTCATCTTTACCGCGTGTTTCGCGGGAGATTATATTTGCTTGGTAGAAGAGCACAACATTTGCGAAATATATAACTGCTAATGGAATTTAATGTTTGACGAAATAGGTATGAATTGTTTTATTTACTCGGAACAACAGAATGTATAATTTGATGTTTCCCCATATAATAACTAATCCAGAAGGCATAGACGATTGATGATCAAAGATACGTAGATTGAACAGTATTTTTTATCAGGATCGTTCGCATTATATTTAAGAAGTTGGCCAGCTTAGAAGTATAAACTGCAGGCAGAAACAAAAGAAGAAAAGATGATTTTTTTCTAATGTAGATTATGAAATTGATCACGAGGTACAATTCACCTCTACAATACTACAAATGTAGTCTAATGGGCTAATCGATGGGGCTTTTCACCTGTCCACGTGAAGGATTAAATTAAGATTAAATCAAGAGTAAATTTAATGTCCCGATCATAGGTAAATTGATTTTTAATGTAATAACTAAGCTCGTGTTAAGTGTGCTGATGGTACGTCCGTCTGTAAAGGTCCTTCCACACTATTGTTTACTGCAATCAAAATGGTTAAATTTCTAATTTATTTAAAAAGATTTTGCAATTTTTGGATTCACAACGTTAAAACAAGACAAAGTCTGTCGAGTCGACTAATATATTTATATATAATGTAATATTAAAATCCCTTATTTACATATTGTAATATCAATTTAATAACTTCTTTTCATAAAGGGTCTGGGGTTTGCTCGGTAATTCTGATTTTTCCCTCCAGACTCGCTATAGACTTAATTCAGCCTCTGTCTGTACTACTTTAGCTAATAGTTATCGCGTTATCTTTAAAAATAAGTATTTTTTATCACATGATCAACTGTGCTTATGGATTATTCGTAGTCTTTTTATCTGAGAAATCCCTACTTGAAAAGTGTGTATGTGCAATATCACATTGTCTGTGTGCACGATGTTGTAAAAGTGCTTGTCTGTTGAATGGATTTCATGTATCTCACCAGAAATAAAATGTGCTGTTCTTTTGGATGAGTCTCATCCATATTACATATTATATATATATATATATATATATATATATATATATATATATATATATATATATAAATAATATTCATACATAGATATAATATACATATATATACATGAATATGTTACGAATTTCGCAAGTTGGCATATATTTTTGCCGTATACTGTGTATTATAATGATTAAATCATGTATTTGGCGAGATATTGGCTCGTAGGCGATGTGTTTGGCGACTAATTTTTGGCGCCAAGTTTGGCGAAATATCGCCAAATTTGGCGACTTGGTGACTTTCTTGGCGACCGTTTGTACCTAGTACTTTCTAGAATATTCCAGTTTCTCCCGAGGATATAAATACCGGGGGCCGATCCTGATCGAGGTTCAGTTAGCTGAGAAATTTGTAGAGGTAAAGACCTACGTTGCTCCGCGCGAAGAGTTTTAGTGAACTATCGCCTGTGCTAGCCAGTTCTCGCGGTGTTGGCTGCTGTATTCATGTTTTCCCTGCATTAAGAATAAAGTGCTGTTATTTTTGCTGTCTTAATTCAAAGTCTACTCAATCCACGAACGCTACGTTTCATAAATTGGTAACAATATACATACATGTTTACAAAATTTCTAGAAATATGTGTAAACACCTTCAGCAGTATTTATTATTTAAGAAGATAAAATTCAGCAGATTAAATATGATTAAAAAACCCAACTAAAACTAATAAGACATATTTAAATGTCTACTGTATATTAAAAACCGAAATTTGATGCAATCACTTGATTAAAAATCGGATCGATTCTTAGCCCCCAATGAATATCGGATGATACATTGTTTTTGTATCACTTTGTTACCAAGAGAAACCTGAATAATTTTTTTTCTTTCATCCGCTTACAACTCTATCGTCGCAGCACTTCACGAGAAATACCTCGGGACTCATTTGCTCCCATAATTACTTCCTTTTTTGCTCTTTCTAGAAAATGGACCTGCTTTTGAAGTCTATTGTGCAGCCACGCTCGAATAGTTGTGCCGTATAATCATCATCTGATATTACGAGATCTACACGTGACAGATAATGAGGGACAGATATATAGTTTTTCATTGGAATAAAAGTTTATTTTTGGCTAAACAATATCATGTGATACTTGTCATGTAGCTCTCATTAAATTTAGGTATTTACCTATGATCAAATTTATAGTGGTTATTATTTTGTTAGTCTAAAAGACCAAAATTTATTTGGGTTGCGAAGTGTACTTGTCGTAAAGCTCTGTCCTAAATTTAATGAGAGCTATACTTGTCGTATAGCTCTCATTAAATATAGGTATTTACTTATGATCAAATTTATAGTGGTTATTATTTTGTTAGTCAAAAAGACTAAAATTTATTTGGGTTGCGTTGAGTAGATTAAATTTAAATTCAACCACAGGTTCGGACAGACTACAGACTTAAATTTAAAAAACTAATAATAAGCTAAATTAGCTATTATGAATTATAAAATAAACTATTTCATATTATGAATTATTATTAGCTTATTAGTTTATTATAAATTAATAAACTAATAAGCTAAACTAAGAGTTACTAAAATCAAATATTACACTTTTAAACACATACAAGGTTGATAGTTTAAAATAAAATTAAGCAAATTTATTATTATGCTAGATACATGTCTAATATACAAAAATTTGGTTTGGTTTGGTTTGGAGTGCTACGGTCTACTTTTTGCAACAATAATATCATGTGATACTTGTCGTGTAGCTCTCATTAAATTTAGGTATTTACCTATGATCAAATTTATAGTAGTTATTATTTTGTTAGTCAAAAAGACTAAAATTTATTTGGGTTGCGTTGTGTAGATTAAAATTAAATTCAACCACAGGTTCGGACATATTACAGACTTAAAAAAAAAACTAATAATAAGCTAAATTAGCTATTATGAAATAATTTATTTCATATTATAAATTATTATTAACTTATTAGTTTATTATAAATTAATAAACTAATAATCTAAACTAAGAGTTATTAAAATCAAATACTACACTCTTACAATAAACACATAGAAGGTTGATAATTTAAAATAAAATTAAGCAAATTTATTATTATGCTATATACATGTCTAATATACAAAAATTGGTTTGGTTTGGTTGGTTTGGAGTGCTACGGTCTACTTTTGCAACAATAATCTCCTGTGATACTTGTCGTGTAGCTCTCATTAAATTTAAGTATTTACTTATGATCAAATTTATAGTGGTTATTATTTTGTTAGTCAAAAAGACTAGAATTTATTTGGGTTGCGTTGTGTACTTGTCGTAAAGCTCTGTCCTAAATTTAATGAGAGCTATACTTGTCGTATATTCTCATTAAATTAGGTATTTACTATGATCAAATTTATAGTGGTTATTATTGTTAGTCAAAAAATAAAATTTATTTGGGTTGCGTTGTGTAGATTAAAATTAAATTCAACCACAGGTTCGGACATATTACAGACTTAAAAAAAAAACTAATAATAAGCTAAATTAGCTATTATAAAATAAATTATTTCATATTATAAATTATTATTAACTTATTAGTTTATTATAAATTAATAAACTAATAATCTAAACTAAGAGTTATTAAAATCAAATATTACACTCTTACAATAAACACATAGAAGGTTGATAGTTTAAAATAAAATTAAGCAATTTATTATTAATTTATATACATGTCTAATATAAAAAAATGATTCAACTTCATAAGATTTGCTTTTCCAAAACTTTCTACTAGGTGCCACCTTATTCAAGATTTAACATTAATAATTTCCTAACATTTAGTTAAAAAAAGAAAAAGATGAGAGAGGACCTAATTTCAAATTCAAATATTTATAATTAGTATCTTTGTGGATCTATAGGGTGTGCCACGGCGGTAATTTAGGAAATGATGTAGGGAAAATTATGTATACACCTTGAGTGTAATCTCGATTGGTGGGATGAGAATGTTGACTTTAGTCTCATCGCTGGTCTGGGGCTTTCTAAATAAATTGGGGTGATTATGAAAGACGGATACGCTGGAACACTTCTGATCGGTGTGTGATGTCGAAGTTTTTCTTGGCCCCAAATCTTCATTTGGTCCCCGAACTCTGCTTTCGACTTCCGAACTTTGACTGTCGAAATCTGCTTCTCGACCCCCGAATTCTATTTCTTGACTTTTCTTTATATTATTTTTATCTACGTCCTTTCCTACTTCTTTTCGTCCAATCAGCAGAGCTGTATATATCCATTGGTCTCCCTTTTCCCTCCTTGAAACCGCAAACATGAGGAAAACCATACCCCTTTTAATTGGGCACTGTCACTTAGGGACTCATAAATAATTCCACAAATGTACATTCTTATTTAGTGTCATGTACGGAGACGTGATTCTAACCTTGGACTGGTATCAGAACCCCACCCGAGAATTCCCGCACACGATGAAATGTGTTCAATTAATTTTTATGGTACCTCTCTCCTTTATAAAAGATGTGATGGAGTCAGATTTAGATCTCAAGCATTCCACTTCTCGTTTTTTTATAGCAATTATATTAATAAATTATATTAATTATCAATTATATTAAGGATCTAAATCGCCTATCCACAATACTAAATTTATTTAAGGTGCATTTCTAGCCTAAATTCATCCTTTGATTGAGTATTTTAGAACTTTTCATTAGTTTATAGATCACTCGAGAAATTATAAATACATTTTGTTTTCTCAACAATGTAGAAAATGGATCTTCCTTCCAAGTCTATTGTGCAGCTACGAAATAGATGTGCCGCATAACCATCTTTTGATATTACGAGATCTACACGTGACAGATAATGAGGGACAGATATAGTTTTGCAGAGGAAAAAAAGTTTATTTTTGGCCAAATAATTTTGCCGCATAAAAAAACTTTGCCAACGTGCTCAGTGGCCGAATGGTCAAATCACAAGATCCACACCCGAAGTTTGTGGGTTCGATGCTCGCCATGGCGGTTGATCCAAAGTATGGATTTTTAATTTAAAAATGTTATTTATTACTGCCTTATGTTCTCGAACATTCTAGATCTTTCTTTAATATGTAAATTAGTTATTTTTCGAATATTCTGTTCGGGTATAAAAGCTGATACCCACTAGTTGTAGTCAACTTCTCGATCTTGTAATGTTGCGAGTTGCTACTTTGCTTCAATAAATTCGTCTGTTAAGCTAAACGGTGTGTTCATTCAAATCTTCGTGACAATATCACGTAAAACTGACATATTATATGATGTTGGCTTTTTTAGGGTGCATTTCTATTCTGAATCTATATTTTGGTTGTGCATTTTCGAATTTTTTATTGATTTATTATATAGATCACTCACTTGGAAAACCACAAATGCATTTTGTTTTCTCAAGAATATATGCAAATTTAAAATATAAGTAATAAAAGAAAATATTAAGTGTTATATCTGGTTATTTTATGAGACTTAAAAGTATAAACAAATATTTGTAACAGCTATTTTGTTACTATCAAACTGTAAATATTGTGTTATCAACTAAGTTCCTGCTGATTTTTAAAAATGTCAACGTCCTCGCTTACTAAATTTTTGGCATGATATTTATGAACATTAGAAAGAGGATATTGCTCTGCCGGAATTCTGAAAGTTTTTTTTTATGTTGGAATTAATTTTTGATAAATCTAAGATCATTAAAATGGAATATCATCATTATTAATTCCATTTGCTTTTATAGCATTCTCCAAAACCAAGTTACAAAAATTTGTTGGCTATTTAATTATGAGAGTACCATATAGGCGGGCAACATTAATCTCAAGGACATCACTAACAAACAGTGTTCTTTTAATTTAGAAGCAGCAAATTAGCAGAGTTGACTCAGTCTTGGACTTCGCCAGAGGTATTGTTTGGGAACTTGGAAGATACTGCAACCATGAACCGAATTATCCAGATGTCAGTAATGAAAACGGTGGGTTTGTGGAAGACTCAAGCCTCGAAAGATCAATCCTCCAGTTATAGGATAGACATCTTTCCGACTGAGTTACCACGGCACTTAAAATGACATGTTACGTTGAGAAAAATGAGCTACGTGATACCTCATTTCTTTTCGCTTTTAATCATGATAAATAGTCATCCTGTTAGTCTTACAATATTGATAGTTTTGGATTTAGCTATTAATTAAATATTGAGCATATTTTTCAAAAGGCTAAAATATAAATAATACTATCATAGTAGATTTAAAGGTGTAATTAAGATAATAGATTTTATGTTTGAGTTTTAAAATAGCGGGTTAGTGTTATAGTATAATGTTTATTACTAGTATTTGACCTATTTCTGTTGTATTTTAACTAACATGTATTAATATATAATTAATACATGTATATAAATGGGTAAAGCCTTTTCCACAAAGTAGTACAACAGCAACCTAGTTTTATTGGTAGGTTTAGATTTAACTATTAAGTTATTAATAACTTATACTGAGCATAATTTATAAATATATAAATTATAAATAATATTATCACAGTAAACTTAAATGTATAATTAAAGTAATTTTTTATGCTTGAGTTTTAAAATAGCGATTTTGTGTCACAGTATAATATTTATGTATTAGTATTTGGCCTTTTTATGTTGTATTTAACGAGCATTAATAAGTAATTAACCCATGTATACAACTGGATAAAGCATTTTCAACAAATTAGCACAACATAAATCAAGTTTTAAGAATAATAGAAAAAATTATCATTCAATTTCACTAATTTGATTTGATTATTAAAATATACACACAACTAATAATTTTAGTGACAAATAACAGTTTTAATTTTTGTGCCTTTTAGGTGATTTTCGACCTCAAGTTTTTAAAATTTCAGAAAGGAAAAGTAAAAATATTTAATAGAACTTCATATTCAAATGCCATAACATAATCATCTCTATACTTCATTTTATAGCAAAGTGTATATTTACTTGTAAACGGAAGACTTCTCTGCACTTCGTCACTCGACTAATTAATGAAATGTTCCAATTACGGTAATGTAAATGCCATGTCTGATAAAAGTTAAGCACTGAGCTGGTGGACTAGGTTCTCCTGATGCCGTTGCAGACAGAATTAAAAAAGGTCATGACTATATCTTAACGGGCCATGTCACATCAATTAGATAAGAACCTGCTCTATATATTTCATCAACGTCGGTGAGAAGTGACGAAAGCGTCATCAATTAACCTCTTGTCTGTGACGGCCAAAATCAGTTCGGGCACCACAAATGCGTCAATTTTGGAATGCCCGACCTAAGTTCGGGCTAGAGGAAAAACGGTATTTCCTGCCGTGAAGCCCGAAATCGATTCGGCCAATGCATAATACTTAATTTATTATTTTCTAACAGAAAGAAATACTTTCCCGCGAAAAGTTCGGCAGTTTCACGCCTTTTGTCGCTATTTCTCGGATGCTGTAAACGATTTGGGAAATTTAAGTGAATTTGAGGGACATGGAATTCATGATAGTTGATATAAAAAATATTGTTGTATTAGTTTATTATATTTATCCAGAAAATTATAACATTAGATTTATTTTGCTGTCATTTAAGCAAAAATTACTGTAATTCATTAACATTTCTCATATATGTGAAAATATTGAAAATAGTAGTTGTTTCGTTTAAATTTTTTTTTTCAAAAGTAATCTATTTTTACTATTTTGATGATATACCAGGTGGCCATAATTAAACTGATAGTGCTCACAGTGTTCTATAGCGCGATCTATTTGCGAGAATGACACCATATTTTTATAGGAAGATTAAACAAAAGGGGGGACGAAGGATTCCGCGAAAAAACAAATTAGTTCCAAAAGTCACCGATAGGGGAATATTTGGAGCTGTGTAATAGAAAATAGAGTGTTAACAAATGCAAATCAATACGGAAATTAATTTCTTAATTGTGCCAATGGATGTAACGTGAAATTTGAATAAAGGACTTCTTCTTCTGCTTAGCGTAAATGATATTGTACATCGTGAGACTTTATTGGTGTTTATGTAGATTTTACGCTTTTTTAAAAGTGTTGCCATATTGCACTTGAACTAAATCAGAAAATGTGCATAATAAAAGGTAATTTTATTCCGTATTAATTTGCATTTGTTAACACTCTATTTTCTATGACACAGCGCCAAATATTCTCCTAGTGGTGACTTTTCAAACTAATTTGTTTTTTTTTGCGGAATCTTTCGTCCCCCGTCTTGTTATTTTCCTACAAAATGTGGCGTCATTCTCTCAAATAGATCGCGTCACAAAAATACTGTGAGCACTGTCAGTTTAATTATGTCCACCCGGTATATGTGTGTGTGCGTGCATATTAATACAAATATATGCTCTCACACATGTATGCAACCGGTAAAAATTCCTCTTTACCTATCACAAGAATGTAGCCCATATTTTTAGTTACCAGGACTTACTTAGCAATAATAAAATGTTGCAAATATTATACCAAAAATAATACTCTCTTAGAACACTAAGACCGGGTGAAATACCAAACCCCATAAAGTACACGCTCGAATTAACTCGAGTGCTCTAAACGGGCCAAACTGTGCTCACTCGAGATAATTCTAGGAGCGTTGTACTTTTTTTTCCTATAATCTTTCGCACTCGCATGCAATCGAGAATAGAAAATAACAATGTGAAAGCATTAATATATATATATATGTGTATATATATATATATATATATATATGTATAATGTATATATATATATATATATATATATATATATATATATATATATATGTGTGTATATATATATGTGCATATATATGTGTGTGTATATATATATATATATATGTGTGTGTGTATATATATATATCTGTGTATATATATATATATATATATATATATATATATATATATATATATATATATATATATATATATATATATATATATATATATATATATATATATATATATATATATCGTTTTATTGATATTTATCATTTACATGGGTTTGTAAACTATATTCGACTATTTTCTGCAATGTTATCTAAATCCGAAATTGCAATAAAAATTTTATTTATTTTTGTATTTTTGTAATTTTTTTGGCAAGACAACGTTCTATATTGTGTTTTTTACGTTAAAAAATTGATATTTTGGCCGGTATTTAAAAAAAAACTGTGCTTTAAGGGGTTAAGGGCAATAATTTATTTCTTCATATTAAAGTTGGAGAAACGACGCACACGTCTTACATAATGAAGAGTCAACTGTACGCCTGTTGATTTGGGAAAATACCGTGTTTGAGGATGGAATAATCCTATGCTGAATTTCTCATGAGAGAAAGCAATTCTGCTGTGGTCAATAAAAACAATCGTGGCATGAACGCGTACAACGGCATAAAGATAGTGAAGATCCTTAGTTTTTCAATGGAGAACTGACTAGTGGTTTAGAAAAGTGTAAGAAAGAGGCACACGCAGAAGTTAGTCCATGAGAAATGGTTTTAAGAAACTTGATTTGTTTTCGGTGTCTGGGTTTGGGATTTGGTTTGGAGCGCTACGGTCTACTGTTTTGCTCATGAGGATTAATGAGATCCCCCTACTACTTAAATCCGATTCCGAACAGCTACGAATATCCATGCCAGTAGCGAGAACCGAGCCCACGAACTCCTGTACGGAAGATCAACACTTTACCATTAGGCCATCATTTAGCGTTTAGGTGTCTGGAATATATAATATTAAGAATTTTAGAACGAGAATTGGAAGACATTTTCAGTACTTCGCGTGTGTGTTTGCTCATATATACACAAACTGAATTTATTCACACACATTAAGAGACACTTATGGGTATACAATGTTTAGTATATTTGAGAAAATATTAAAATTATTAATTTTAAAAATCATTGTGGATCGCAAGGACAACGAGAATTGGAAGACCTTTTCAGTACTTCGCGTGTGTGTTTGCTCATATATACACAAACTGAATTTATTCACACACATTAAGAGACACTTATGGGTATACAATGTTTAGTATATTTGAGAAAATATTAAAATTATTAATTTTAAAAATCATTGTGGATAGCTAGGACAACGAAAATTGGAAGACCTTTTCAGTACTTTGTGTGTGTGTTTGCTCATACATACTCAAACTGAATTTATTCACACACATTAAGAGACATTCATGAGTACATAATGCTCAGTATATTTGAGAAAATATTAAAACTATTATTTTTTTTAAAAATAATAGTTTTAATCCTTGTGGATAGCTAGAACAAATATAATTTATGTGATAACTACAGAGTGTCCTCTCAGATTGCAAAGTTAAGAAATTATTTATAACCATTAAATTTTAAACTTATAAAAAATGGAAAAAAAATCTACCCTGGTCTTTTTCAGTAATATAGTAGATAAATTTTTTTTTATCCTCCATTAATAATTCTGAGATACAAAATGACGGGGTTATTATCTGTTGCCACCGAACCTATCAATAACTTCCGTTAATAAACGCTGTCAAAATAGATTTTCAATGTGGCTTATATGAGAAAGCGGCTCCAAGTTTAATAACTGGCACACTTTTGCAATTATGAAGCATTACGGCTTCAAAATAATGTTCAAAACTTGCAAAATAATGTATTAGACACCAGATCCTTAACTTAATGACTTTAATATACATTAGTTGACATGAATATCCCATTAAAGAAGCATTATTTATTCATGTTTATCAATGACATTGACGCAAATGGGGCAATTAATTTTAATTCTAAATTGCCGTAGCCTACCGGGTGTTTAGAAACTTCTTTTTTTCTTCTTGTTAAGTGTAAACTTGATAAAGCACTTTATTCCGCGTGACGTGAAATATTATCGTATTTAGCATATGCAAAGGACGATGCTTTTGTGGTGGGAAAAATTTTTCTAAAGAATTTTGAGCAGAAATTTCATACCTGATAAGTGTTTTTAACATTTTGGTACTTAATCTCTATTTATAAGAAACTCCGTAAAAAATATCTTTTCTGGAGGAGGTGACGTGGACTTAGTGATTAGAAATTAATGAGCGATTATAAAATATTTCGTTCGTTTAGTGTTAAGTCCACTGATGAGGAGAAAACTCGAGGATTCTTGGAATTTTTTATGTGAAGCGTCTTTTTATCTGCTCTCTCACTCAATTTCTCTTTTGAGTTCATGATAAACAATCTACACTATACCTCACACCAGACTTTTTTTCGCTTGTTATGTCATTAGCTTCGATTTTTTTCAAACTTAAACTAAAAAAAGAAATTTGAGGTACACACCACGTGACTTCTATGTATGCATAGCAAATTTATACATATTTTTCCTGCAATTCATTTAAATTCACTATATTTGAAAGGGTTACATAATCGTCCAATTCTTTGGTTTGGTTTGGAGCGCTACAGTCTACTGTTTTATTCCAAGGAATAATGAGTCTGGGATTTACTGCTTCAACCGATTCCGAACGGCTACAAACATCTATGCCATGTGCGGTATTCGAACCCGCGGCCTACGAATCGGCTATCGTTCGGCCACAGCGATGCAGGTATGAACGAATTAAAATTTCACTTTTTTTATATCTACGAAGAAATGAAATTGTATTTTTCATTTGTTTGTACACCAATCATTTACACTGATTCATTTATTTCTGATTTTCCATTCATTTCCATTCATATTCTGAATTTTCATCTGATTCCTTTCATTTATTTCTGATTTTCCATTTATTTCCATTCATATTCTGAATTTTCATCTCTTCCTTTCATTTATTTCTGATTTTTCATTCATTTCCATTCATATTCTGAATTTTCATCTGATTCCTTTCATTTATTTCTGATTTTTCATTCATTTCCATTCATATTCTGAATTTTCATCTGATTCCTTTCATTTATTTCTGATTTTTCATTCATTTCCATTCATATTCTGAATTTTCATCTGATTCCTTTCATTTATTTCTGATTTTTCATTCATTTCCATTCATATTCTGAATTTTCATCTGATTCCTTTCATTTATTTCTGATTTTTCATTCATTTTCATTCATATTCTGAATTTTCATCTGATTCCTTTCATTTATTTCTGATTTTCTTCATTTCCATTCATATTCTGAATTTTCATCTGATTCTTTTCAACGAATTCAACCATTCATATTCTGAATTTTCATCTGATTCCTTTCATTTATTTCTGATTTTCTTCTCTAGATGCAAGTAGTTGTGTATTATATCTCTAATGTTGCATCTGTTTATCTTTTTTCTGTATTTACACATTAAATTCTGGCTGTATTTTTAAAGAATCAACCAAAAACTTTTTTCTTGTTTATAACAGATGTTTAGATATATAGTTTAATTTTATATTAATAATTTTATACAATTATTTAATAATTTTAACTTATTTATGCACCAAACGCAACTGTCTGTTAAAAATAGTAAAATATTGATAATTTTTTCAAAATATTGTTTAAAGCAATGCTTAGTTCCAAATATTTGTGTGGAAAAGTATAGTTGTAAAAGAAGAAATTATGTAGGTAGGGTATACAGTTACACACGTATATAATTACACATTTGCCAAAATATTGCATTTTAATTACATTAAACGTTATGCAATTTTTATTTCACAATGAGTAATATGTATTAATACAGCAACGAAGAGGCAAACTCAAATACTGTCTTTTGGGGATGATCAGACGTTTTAATATCAATTATAATTTATTTATTTATTAGCCTGAAGAAATTATTTTAACCCATATTGTACCACACCAACTAAATATTTCTGAAAATTTTTTAAGTAATTGTTAAACAGCTGTTGCTTTTATGGCTACACCAATATTTGTTGCTGTTAATAGACCTATATTTTCGAGTGTAGATTTTCCTTAAATAGGTCCTCTCTCATATAATCTTGGACGAATTAAAAATGATAAGATATTAAGGTTAAATGCTACATTCTAAAACTTAAAATCTTCGTTATAACAACCATTTTTATATTCATTACAAAAAATAATTATGCTCACTTTTAAATGGAAATTTTTACAGGTTCATTAATGAGTACGTAACTTTAGCTTGGATTGAAGAGCTAATATCTAATGTTTTGTTATACGGGAGTAATGAGACTGGGACCTACTGCTTAAAGCCGATTCCAAATGGTTAGAAATAGCCATGTCAGCAGTAGGAACCCACGAACTGTGATACCAAAGAGCAGCACTCTACTCATTCAGCCATTTTTAAGTTCCCACTTTAGCTGTGTAGAACTTTTGTTTTGTATTCGAAGTAGAATATTTTTTAAAGTAACACTCAAATTAAACACCAAATGAAGAAATTGACATTCCCTTACCCGCAAAGTAATTTTTGGCTTGGTCTACTTTTTGCAACATGAGGGCTAATGAGACCGGGACCTACATTTAAAGCCGATTCCGAACGGCTACGAACATTCATGCCACTGTGGGATTTGAACCCACGAACTCCGGTACCGAGGACCAAGATCCTAACCAATCGGTCATCGTTCGGTAAATAATTTTTGAAATATACATATTAGAAACTAAATATTTACATTAAAAAAAATCAAATATTTGTTATACTTTGTAAACCTAAAACTTTAAAAAGGTATCTGAAATTTTAAAATAAAAAAAAATCAAAAGGATTAAATTTAATAGAAATTAACCTTCATCGTAGTATAAAATAAATGCCGTAGCACAACATATTATTTATTCTTCTTGTAGTAAAAAAAAGAAAAAAAATGAAGATTGAAGTAACAAAAAGAAATATATCTCGGTTTACAATATACTGAAATCTCTTCTTCAGAATTATGTCAATTCTATATAGGCTATCTTTCTTAGATTAAGAACGTATTCTATGACATAAAGCTATTGGGATGAAAAACAAACTTAAAAAATTCTACACTCTCTTTTACCTATTTTTAATATGCATTTTATTTTTGTTCTCACTTCAATGTTATCGGTCGAACAATCAAGGCAAGCTATCCGTCATCAAATAACAACAGTCACTAGGGTAAGAGGGGTAGAGGGAGGATATAGTTCTAAATATAGATATTGTCGTACGGTCGCGCACGCACAACCTCCCCTACGCTTTTTAAATATTGTCATCAGTCAAAAATGGAATATCAACAGAAATGGAAACCACGGTCCTTGGTCTTCCGTTCGAAAAATAGAACACCTCCTTCCCTCCATTCGATATTCTTTCTATTCTTATCATACGAAGTCATTTAAAGGAGACGGGGTTGGAATTTTTTTTCTTTTTTTCTGTTCGAATTTGAGACGAATAACCGCAAAGACGAAAGAAGGTTTAAGGGGGTAAATTAGCGATATAAAAATAATGAAAGAGAATTTAGAAAGTGATGATTTATATGTAATCTCGAAATAAACTCATCTTGAGAAATTGTAGCTGGTAGAATCTGAAAAATATCCACTATAAAAAAACCGATAACTAAATCAAGACTTCCATATTATTTTTATCTTAATAACTCGATAAGATAGTGTAAAAATAACTTTTTTCGGACGTAAACGGTAGACATTCGAGCTACAATTAGTTTGCTTAAAAACTGGAAATAAGTCTTTATATATCAGGTGATCTAAAGGGAAATATAATAATTCGATAACAATGATAAAAGTAAGTCCTTTGTAGCAATCGAAGGGAAATGAAGCCAGTTATTTTGCTACTGAAACAAAAAAATCTTGATTAGTTCTCCTGGGATGGAAAGATGGCGCTACAGTTCTTCTTTGAATAACAAAGGGTTTACAATTTGAAAGTTGCTTAGCTTTAATATTGCTTAATGTGATTTCTAACATTCAATGTATCATCAATATCAGGGATGTCCAACTGCAAAGAGCCCACGGGCCAGAGTTCCCGTCACTGATCACCTAGCGGGCCGCAGTTTGGAAAAGTTGAACAATGACCTATTAACAAACAATTACTAGTTGACAATAACAATTAACAGTTGAATTATTAATTATAAAACAATGGAACAGAAGATTTATAAAACTTCGGGGACCTTAGCTTGACCAAGAATGGTAGTCTTGGATGTTTCTTGATACCATAAAATTCTGAAAAAAGAAATATGATGAATAAGAAGTTGGCGGGCCGCATGCTGCCCGCGGGCCGTCAGTTGGGCAGCCCTGATGAATATCATTCAATTTTCAATCTATCGCCGATATAAAGGGGTAAACAAGCAATTTAAAATGGTAGGACAGTAATAGAATGCGATAATAATTTGTTTTTTTATTTACGACGGTTAATATATTTTCTACAACTACATAAAAAATTAACTTTTTTTTATTCTTGATTTCCTTTACTAATCCCATTTTTAATGAAAATGTTTGGAAAAGCGTAAAATAACGAAAATAACGAAAAAAGAAAGAATGAAAATCAGAATGAAAATAGATTATTAAACAGTGTAAAAATGAAATTTCCGTGAGTCAGTTTGGATACACATTATCTGTAGATGTCGAAACAATTAACTAATTATTTTAAGAAGTTCTGAATTAATGTTGAGGACAAATTTTTATTCTATCAGATAATACAAACGAGCAATTCGAAACGACTTGACAGTAATCTGCCAAACCAAAATTGGCCAAGTCACCGTTAAGATCATACATTTTCACTCTATCGCACCATACCAACAGACTAACAATCAATTCAAAACGACTCAACAGTAATTGGCCAAGGCAAAAAGAGCCAAGTCACCTTTGAGATCATACAATTGCACTCTATCGAACGATATAAATGGACTAACAAACAATTCAAAACGGCATGACAGTAACCGGCCAAACCAAAAATATCCAAGACACTGTTGAGATCATACACTCTCACTCTATCGCACGATACAAACACACTAACAAGCAATTCAAAACGGCATAACAGTAACCGGACAAACCAAAAATGGCCAAGTCACCGTTGAGATCTTATACTTTCACTATCGGACGATACAAGAAGACTAACAAGCAATTCAAGACAACATGACAGTAATTGGCCAAGCGAAAAATGGCCAAATCACCTTTGAGATTCTACACTTTCACTATAACACGATACAAGCGAACTAACAGCAATTTCAAAAGGGATCACAGTCATCGAATTCAATATTAATTCGATCATTTATTAGGCAACGTTAAGTTAATTTTCTACAATTTCTGTAAAGAAATAACCTTTTATTTGCTTTTAACCCCTTAACGCATTTGCCCATGTCTGACACGGGCGAAATTCAAATTAAACATGTAATAAAATCGTTTACACTTTGTTTGTATAACAATTTTTTTATATACTTGTCCAAGTCCTTCCAAGCTCCCTAGTCACCCCCAAAACTGAAATTGCAAAAAATAACTTACATTGTACCTATATATCCCTTTTCTGTGAAGAAAATATGTCATATTTTATAAATTTTTCTAAACCAAACTCGTGCTTTAAGGGGTTAATCACAATTTCCAATTCCATTTTACACAATAAAATGTGGACAAATTTAAAGAAATACCTAATGGGAAAACGAAACTGAATACAATGAAATCTCCGAGTTTGCTAAGCTATTACTCTTTTCCACGGTCTGAGTTGGAGAAGAACCCACGCCATTTCAAAAACAGAGTGCTGTACATTTTAGCTCCTTTCAATGTATAGAATACACAGCCCTGAACGAGAGAAACGCAGCATTCTCCAACTGAGAGCGACAGCCGGAAAGATTACTCAGCTTTTCTCTTTTGCGGAGATTAGGAGCTCCGTGTATTTGATTTTTACATCAAGGAGAGTGGAAGAATCATTGCGCTACTTGATTTGCTCCCTATTAAAAGAGATGCTCAATGGCGAATAATGGGAGTGTTGCATTCATGTAGGAGGCCCTGAAAACGCAGGTGGGGATCTCTTTAGGAAATGAGGTAACATTTTTCGCGGATAACGCAGAAAACTCGCAGTTATAATTAAGCGATAAATAATACACGCGCCATTATTCTTGTATTCTAAATTCAATCGGTATTTACAAAATTTCGTAAGAGAGATTCACCATTGAGCTAAAAGTTCTGAATAAAGTAATAATTTGAAACGTTCTTGAAGTTGAATCATAAAAGTTAAATATTATAACCCAAAATTTGGATAACTTATGAGTAAATAATTGTTGAATACTTATATTTAATTACTAGAATTTAATACAGCAAAAAATTTCTTAGTATTAAGCCAAAAGAAAATGAACTTTTTTGATGTTGACACATTAAAGTTAAATAATAAACACGACAATTTGGTAAACGTATGAGTAAAATTGTTGTTGAAAAAATTTAATATTTACTTAGAAGCAAATTAAAATGCCAAATATTTCTTTATAATTGTTAGCCCTTATAAAAAATTTAATTCGCTAAAATTAAAATTCAATAAAATAATTTTAAAAATTAAAATTTTTTTATAATAGTATCACTTCAGAAATTTATATTTCGAGATTTGAATATACAGAACTTGGTGGGAATTATTAACCCTTCACAAAATGAACATTTTTGAAGTTAAGAGAAAGTTGAATACCATACACGACAATGTAGCAAACGTATGAGTAAAATTGTCGTTAAAGACATATTTGGTTAAAAGAATATTAAAATACAAAATATTTCTTATTAATTATTAGCCCATATAAGAAATTTAATTCCCAAAAATTAAAATTCACTAAAAGAATTTTAAAAAAGAATTAAAATTTTCTATAATAGTATTATTACAAAAATTTATATTTCGAGAAATGAATATACAGAACTTGTTGGAAATTATCAACCCTTCACAAAATGAACATTTTTAAAGTTGAGACAAAGTTAAATACTATACGCGGCAATGCAGTAAACTTATGAGTAAAATAGTTGTTGAAGACTTATATTTATATTTATTTTACATTAAAGTTAAATACTATACATGACAATTTGGTAAACGAGTGAGTAAAATTGTTGTTGAAGACTTATATTTAGTTAGAAGCAAATTAGAATGAGAAATATTTCTTTCTCATTGTTGACCCTGATAAGAAATTAAATTTTTTAAAATTCAGTAAAAGAATTAAAAAAAAATTAAATTTTCTATAATAGTATTACTATAAAAACTTATACTTCGAGATTTAAATATACATAACTTGGTGGGAGTCTTCACAAAATGAACATTTTTGAAGTTCAGACAAAGTTAAGTACCATACACTGCAATGAATAAAATTATGAGTAAAATTGTCGTTGAAGACAAATTTAGTTAAAAGCATATTATAAAAACAAATTTCTTATTCATTATTAGCCCTCATAAGAAAATTTAATTCTCTAAAGTTAAAATTCAGTAAAAGAATTTTAAAAAGAATTAAAATTTTCAATAATAGTATTACTACAAAAATCTATATTTCGAGATTTTAATATAAAGATCTTGGTGGGAATCATCAACCCTTCAAAAAATAAACATTTTTGAAGTTGGTTTGGTTTGGTTTGGAGCGCTACGGTCTACTGTTTTGCAAAGGAGGGCTAATGAGACCGGGACCTACTGCTTAAAGCCGATTCCGAACGGCTGCGAACTTCCATGCCATAGTGGGATTCGAACCCACAAACTCCGGTACCGAAGGTCGGCGCCCTAAGCAATCTGCCAGCGTTCGGCCATTTTTGAAGTTGAGACAAAGTTAAATACTATACATGGTAATGTGATAAAATTAGAAGTAAAATTTTTGTTGAAGCCTTATATTTAGTTAAAAAGCATATTAAAAGACAAAATTTTCTTATTCATTACTAGGCAATGTAAGAAATTTAATTTGGTAAAATTAAAATTCAGTAAAAGATATTTAAAAGAAATAAAATGTTGCATAATATTTTTATAACAAAAATTTGTAATTCGAGATTTAAATATATAGAACTTGTTGGGAATTACCAGCCATTCAAAAAAGGAACATTTTTGAAGTTGAAAAATAAAGTTAAATAATATACACGGAAGTGTAGTAAACTTATGAGTAAATTTGACGTTGAAGAGTTATGTTTAGCTAAAAGCACATTAAAAGGTAAAATATTGCTTACTTATTATTAGCCATTATAAGAAATTTAATTCGCTAAAATTAAAGTTTAGTAAAAGTATTTTAAAAGGAATAAAATATTGCATAATATTCTTATTACAAAAATTTGTTATTCGAGATTTAAATATACAGAAACTGGTGGGAAATATTAGCCCTTCAAAAAATGAACATTTTTGAAGTTGAAAAATAAAGTGAAAATCTATACACGTCAATATAGTAAATTTTCGAGTAAAATTGTCATTGATGACTTATATTTAGATAGAAGCACATTAAAAGGCTAAATATTTCTTACTTATTATTAGCCCTTATAAGAAATTTAATTCGCTATAATTAAAATTCAGTAAGAGAATTTTTAAAAGTTAAAAAAGTTGCGAAATATTCATATTACAGAAATTTGAAATTCGAGATATGAATATACAGTATTATTTTTGGAAATGATCAACCCTTAGGGAAATAATTATTAATTTAGTAACTAATAAATTTATAATTTAATCATTGAAGTTAAAATCAAGAAGTAAGAAAAACAGCATGAAATACTGTGAATCAAAAAGTAATAAAAAGAACAAAGGATAAAATATTTCCAGTGTAATAAACGGATAGCGTAAATGTCGTGTATGCAAATAGTACACATCACTTGAATAATCCTCATGAAGGTGTTTGGCAATTTAGTAGGAACAAATATAAACTTCATAATACAACATTTTATTTAATCAACTAAAGAAAAGAAAAAAGATATATAAGCAGAATGTTAGGCTGCTGCCTAACGTAAATAAGTGCAATCGCCTCTCAACTGGAAAACAGGCAAAGTGGGCTTTGCTGGTGAATTGAAAATACAGTTATTTATACAGTTTATTTTAATGACACAGTATGTAAAACTTTACATACGGCTTTCTCAACTTAATTAGTCTATAAAACATTGGGGCAGCACACCATCAACCCAATAACAATCCCCAGAAAATATTCTTACGAACTTGTAAGTGTAAAAAAAATCGCAATCCAATTTTATGGTTCAGTATTCTGACAATACCTACTCTATGAAATTTGTCTATGAAAAAAAGTCTAAAGTGACTAAGGAAAGAAATGTATTGACACATCACAGCTATTTCTAGAGAAGTGTTCCTGAGAAAAAAATAGGGGAAAGGACCGCATCTTTTTGAAGAGCATGATAAACGTTCTACTTATCCAAGGACATACTCGAGTACTCGGTGACGTTAAAAGAACACGATCTCAGTTTGACAGTTATAATCCTTATATTTCTTCCCACTTAAACTACGCAGGTTAAGAGGTCCAAGAGGAATTTCTTTTGTTCAGTAAAGAAATTTTCAAGAAATATATTTCTTCATTTGCCTCTCAGTGTGTTTAACACCTTGGTTGAGGAATATATCTGAGAAAGCGTGCCAAAAATGGAAAATTTATTTTCTCTTTAATTTTGTTCATTGTTATTTTCAAAATGTTAGATATAGGTTATTTTTGAAAACAAAATTTTAAACGAAATAACTAGTATTTTTTATATTTTCACGTACCCAGATAGCATGCATACTTGCAGAAAGTTTGATTTTTTTCTAGATAATATCTTTTCATAACAAATTTGACTTGACAAACTTGCAGTTAAACTCTTGCAAGTTAGAAGGAACTTAAAACGAGCATTCCTTTGCAACCCTATTTTCCTGCAAAACTGTAGCAACCTTGTCATGACAAACTTGAAGCAAGTGAAAAATCTTAGACTTGCTGCAGTCTTGTTTCAAACTTGCAGACTTGTCATGTTGAACTTGCTGCAAGTTTGCAGACTTGCAAAACAGGACATCTGCAAGTTTGCTGCAAACTAAATTTGCTATATGGGTATGTGGGAAATATTAATGGATTGCAGTAATTTTTGCTCAAACGACAGTAAAATTACTCAAATGACATAATTTATAATATAAATATAATAAACTAATACAACAATATTATTATCTATATCATTTGTCATGAATTCGATGTCCCTCAGATTCTTTTCAATGTCACAAATCCTTTACAGTATCCGAGAAATAAGGACAAATGACATAAAACTGGCGAACCTTTCACGGGTCTATCTATTTGGAATTTTTAAATTAAATATTAGGCACGGGATGAGCCAATTGCAGACTTAATGGAATTGAAATACAGTTTTTTTTTTGTCCGAACTCAGGTTGGGCAATCCAAAATTGGCGTATTTGCGTTTCTTTAAATGCTTTAAATGTTTCTTGCGAAATTAAAATTCCATATAGCCTATACGGGGATTCAATCCCAGGATCGAAGTGAAACCCTTTGCACTGACCACTGCGCTACAGATACCTTGGCAGTGAAGAGTTTCATATTACAATAATCTCAATAACCACGAAAGTTTGGATTTTTAACAGAAAAAACATTTTCTATCAGATCAAATTGTGAATATAAACCATTCTCGAATCAACTTAATTACATACACAAAATTTCATCAAATTCTGTCCAGCAGTTTAGAAGGAGTAATTGCAAACACAGGGACAGAAGAATTTTATATATAAAGATATATGTATATACACACAAATATACATATTGTTTGTTAAAAATGTATTGATTTATATAACAAAAATAAATACCTTTCATAAAATTTGATTCTCATGAATGATCTATGAAAAATGTTATTCTATACAAAGCTGAATTTCTTTTTATTTTAAATTGGGTAAAAAAATAGGGTGTTATATTTAGTTTCTAAGTGAACCTTAATTTATTCATTTCAGTGACAATATTTAATACGTTCTTAAATACTTAAATCTACTATTTTTATTATTAAATATATATTTTTTTTAAATACACGCCAGGAAAATTTAAGTTTTAGGGTAAGGATATGACAGATAAAAATGTGTTACATACGATATATTGCATTTTAAAGTTAAGTCAGTAATTATTGTGAATTTCAACTTTAAATAATTGAATCTTGTAAAATATCAAATATCTGAAAATATCTGAATCTCAGATAGATACTTTAAATAGTACGTTTGATATGGTATTTTACATTTTTAAAGTAAAGTATCTAGGCAGTATGCATTCTAAAATTTAGCTTTAAATAGTTGTACTTATCAAAAAATATATATATTTCTAGTTTCAATCTGAGACACTTTAAAAAATACATTTGATACAGTATTTTGCATTTTTAAAGTAAAGTGACAAGCCAGTTTATAATTTAAATTTTAGCTTTAAATAGTAGTACTTGTTAAAATAATATATTTCTAGTTTCCAGCTGAGACACATACTTTAAAATATACGTTTGATACTGTATTTTGTATTTTTAAAGTAAAGTGTTAAGCTAGCTTATATTCCAAATTTAAGGGGTCTAAGGAATTTTTAACTGAAGAATCCCATGGTTTTCTAACTACCATTCGACTTTCCATAACCTTTTTTTTATTTCATACTAAGATTCTGAAATTTCGTTTTGTACTAATCTGTTATATACCTCTTTAATAAACTAACCTTAAATACTTAAATACAAAAATAATAAAAACTATTTTTAATAATATACATTTATGATTTGATTTTTTTGTTCATTAAAACTGCTTTCATTTGTACGCATGTTTACAAGAAATATTTTGCACTCAATCGTTAAATTTTTAGTTTTTAATTTAGAATATACTTGTATAATTGAATCTAACTAACCCCCGATAAGTATAAGGATATTTTATATTTTTAAATTATAAGAAGCCTTTATTACAATGAAATGCTGAAAATATTGTGCAAAAATATTATTAAATAGGTTTTGAAAAATCTAATGCCTTCATTAAAAATTTGCCTTTTGAGAAAAATGAACTTAAAGCAATAAATAAACAACTGCCGAGCACTAGAGTGTCTTTTATATTTTTAATCATTATTTTTAAACTGAGCAGAAATTTTTATGCCCTTTTTTAAAATGCGTAAAACATGTCAATCTATAAAATATACCTTTTTGTTTAAGAATAAAATTTTGAAGGTTTAAGGGAATTGAGAGTCTTTAATTTTAAAAAAAGTAGAGTCTGATTGTCTGATTTAGATTATAATTCATTAATTTCTTCTAAATTATATCTTCAATATCAATTTTCAATAACTAAAGGATTAGAATTTTTATATTTTATGAGAAGTTAATATATTTTATGAGATATGATATAACAGGCCAAAATATATTGAAAAGTGTTCTTGATCTCGGGCTTAAGGGTGATGATAATCTATAAACTTAAAGAAAATAATAAAAGAACTGACGAAAAAACTAGTAAATTTTTAAAATCGTACCAAAATTGATTTTAAACCGAGTCATTTTAAAAAGACACCAAAAATTAATACCTATCATCTATTCTAAGGTATGAAAAGTAAAAAAGGATCAATTTTTTATATTTTTTCTACTTTTAAGAGTCTTATAACCCCTTAATCAGAGCATGAAATTAGGTTTTAAACATTCTTTTGAAAATGTTAAAAAGTTCATCCCTAAAACTTAAATATATTGATGAATAATATATGATTAGATATATAGCAATATGAAGAGGAAGTTATTGACATCACTTCTATTTTTAGAAAAGATTCCTAAAGAAAAAAAAAAGATTATTTTAAAAGAGAATGATAAACGTTCTACTGATGAAGGAATACACTCGAGTTCTCGACACCGAAGGTGAAAAGAACGTGCTCTTCGGTTGACAGCCGTAAAACTTAGATTTCTTTTCTTTTAATATGCTTTGACTCTGAGGTATTAAAAGCCATTTCGTACTCCTTGGATGACCTAGGTATATTTCTTTATTTGTATGGTCACGTTTACTATACTAGGAAGGGTAACATATTTTATGTTTTGAATAGAGCGGCAACACACTTCTAGAATATAACATGTCTGTCAAAACATTACCAAGACTAAATCAGAGATCACCCCACAAATAAAGAGCCTATATGTTTTTTCGATAATACTAACTTTCAAAACGCATATGCTTATAACATTTCGATAATTGGTCATCAATATATTTAAGTTTTAGGGATGAACTTTTTAACATTTTCAAAAGAATGTTTAAAACCTAATTTCATGCTCTGATTAAGGGGTTATAAGACTCTTAAAAGTAGAAAAAATATAAAAAATTGATCCTTTTTTACTTTTCATACCTTAGAATCTATCAGCTTATCAAACATAATTTTTTTAACCATAGACAAAACAAGTTTTTATCTTTACACACATATCTCATTTATTTTTGAAACATAAAAAATATTTTTGTTAGAAAGTTTTAAATCGGAGACACTTTGATGTTAAGAAAAATTATATCAAGCCTAACGTTTCCGATTACTAAAATTATAATTCAGTTTAAGACAAACATTGTTTTAATACATACTACAATATCTCAAAATATTTTAGAACCTAAATTTGTATACATTTAAGATACATATATATTTTTAAAAAATATTTAAAAAAATGGATTTTATTTCCATAAAAATTAAAAATGAATCATTGAAAAAAAAACACATTTTTGGAAATAAGTAGATGGTTACGTAGACAAAACCACGAGTTGGGTTTTCTATCGATTCTTCACCAGCGTATTCTGAAGATCTGATCACAAGTACATATTACCTGTTCTCAAGTTTCAAAAAGAACGTTCCAGGAAAAGAGAATGGGCTCAAAATGTTAAGTCATATCGAAAAATTCTGTTTGAACGTGTCCACAATTAATTCTATAAAAAATCACCTAATTGTTAAAGAAGCTGTGGAATAATGTAACCCTCTTAAAAGAGGCTTATTTGGTAAATAAAGTTAAATTTAACAATATATATATATATATATATATATATATATATATATATATATATATATGTACAAAAATTTAAAAAAGAACCGTGTTTTTATTAGACAGCTTGAGATATTTTTAAATCGACCAGTTAATGTAGAATAACACTATTTCAGCGCATACCTATATAGAGAAAATCGGGTATCCAGGTATTCTACACGTTTTAGTATACTTATTTATAACAATATTTCTTATAATACGAAAGTTTTGACTGCGATTAATTAATTATACATATTGAAATCACGCCATAATTATTAAGAAGTAAATTTCAAAATACCTGACATTTTGAATTTTTTTTTCAAATTGCTAACATAACTACTCAAATGAGTAATATTAAGCCAAATAAAATTTTAGTTTGGTTTAGTTTAGAGCACTTTGCTAACAAAAGGCAAAGATAGAGACCTACTGCTTAAAGGTGATTTAGAACCGTTACTAAAATCCATGCCAGCAATGGTATCTGAAATTACGGTTTAGTACATCAAAAGCAATGCCATACAGATTGTAGCTATATTACGGCATATTTCTTTTTTTAGTTTCATGATGAATATTTACGTTTTACATCTCAATATAACTCAGTAAAACTTTTTGGCAATTAAGATATATTCTCTATGCATGAAATTGCATTGAAAAGCGACTACAAGCAACTAAAAAGGAATGTATTGACACATCAACCGCTATTTATAGAGAAATGCTCCAAAGAAAAAAGGAATCCGTTTGGAAGAGAATGATAAACGTTCTACTTATTCAGGGATACACCCGGGTACTCGGTGATGTCAAAAGAATACGTTCTTTAGTTGACAGAAAAAGTTATATTTCTTCCCACTCGGAATACGCAGATTAAGAGGTATGACAGAATTTTTTTTACTCTATGAAAAACTGAGGCATACTCTTTTACTTGCAAGCTCTCGCTTCGTTTAACATGAATAAAAAGCAGGTTTCATTTCTTTTAATGGAACATCGGATGAAATGTCGAGAGGGCAACTAACCAATATATTCTCAATGCAGTGACGCAGCTAAGGTTTCTGCCTCTACTAAGTATTATTAATGTTAATAAAGAGAAATATATGTGCATGTCTGTCTGTAAACATGATTGTGCTTAAACGGTGATAGCTACAAGCATGATTCATACAGGGATTTTTTGCGACACCGTGCAAAACCATTCGAAGACATATTTTAAGATTCTAATTAGATTTTTATTTATTTTAATTCTATTTTAACGTGTTTTTCCTTTTGGTTTGGTTTGGAGCACTACGGTGTACTGTTTTGCACAAGAGGGCTAATGAGACCGGGACCTACTGCTTAAAGCCGATTCCGAACGGTTACGAACATCCATGCGATAGTGGGATTCGAACCCACGAACCCCGGTACCGACGATCAGCACCCTAACCAATCGGCCAGCGTTCGGTTTTTTTTCCCTTTGATTTCAAATCTTGGTTACAATAACAGCGTAGACGAACAAAGTCGCCACCAAAATTAGAATTGACATCATGGATGCATATTATTCCATCGTTTTAACATTATAACTTTATCATTTTGATGTCATTCCTTGAAATATCTCGTTCATTCATTACTTTTTAATCTATTTCGTTCAAATTACGATGTTTCGCTATTAATTATATATTCTACGTGCTACGAAACGCCAAATTATTTCACATTTTCAAGTTATTTAAATATACTATTCGTATTAATTTAAATTTATTCTTCGATTAATTTTTATTGCAAGATAAATGAGCTAACTTCAAAATCTTATAAATTAAATATTCTAATCTGTTCAATTATGCGTATCTATGCATAAACTAGTATTATACTACTGTTGCGGATAAATACTTATTTGATTCTCTATATTTAGTTAAAAAATGACAATAATTAAGTAAGTATAAATGAAATAAGTTTACGCTGTAATATAAGAGAATAAGTAATCAATTTAAACTAATGTAGTATTTTAGTTAAGAAATGTCGCTCAGTTAAAATATTGAAGTTTTTATAAGTGAACGGTTTTCATATTCTGTGGCGTCTGAAACTTTTAAGTTACCTTCATGAATGTCAGTCGTTGTCAAAAGGAAATTATCATTGCCATTCCATATCTCATTACCTTTACAGAATAATAACGAGTGATCCAGATGTCAGAACAAACTTTAAAAACTGATTAATTCGACAACGATTAAAACTGTATAGATTCATTTTCAACCAAATCTATGAATATGGGTGTTCTGTGACATTAGAAAATGAAATATCGAATAGTTTTCTAACACTAGATGGAGATACCGGTTTTTATGAGTTAAAGATTTTCTATATTCTCTGAAGCCGAAAGCGTTCAGTTTTCTTAAGATGAGTTAGCATAGACCATAATCGGTTCCTCTTGCTCAATATTAATCGAAGCGAAAAATAAAATTTACCCTGGCTTGATTGTATTTTAAAAATTCTCAAATCTACTTCTATATCTACTTATATCTATCTATCTAGATATCTACATCTATATGTACCTATATCTATCTAGATATCTACATACATATCTACCTATATCTACATCTATATCTACCTATATCTACATCTATATCTACCTATATCTACATCTATATCTACCTATATCTGCATCTATATCTACATCTATATCTATCTCCCTACCTACCTACCTACCTACCTACCTACATATATATACATTAATATCTACCTATATCTATTTATCTACATCCAGTACAGCGTACAGCTACATCCAGTACAGCTACATCCAGTAGTAGCGTACAGAGAATTTTTCAGGGGTGGGGTTCATAATTCTAAAAAATAATAGCCCGCATAATTTCTACTAAAATTTTTATTTTTGCCATTTTGTACCCCCCTTTCATACGCCCCTGTCCGTCCACACACACACACATACACACACACGCACTCATCACGAGATAGAAAATAAAATTCTCTAGAATGCTGTATTTCCTTTTTTAAAAGACATGGATAATAATCTACTGAATTTAAAATTATTTCTGAAAAATTTTGGCATACTCTGTCAAAGATGCAAATAAGAACACTTACATAAATTTAAAAAAAAAAGAAAAGATAGTATATTAGCTAATTGCATTTTCTATCACATGCAATTTTTAAAATGAGAGCAGAACAGAAAAATTTTTATCACTTCTCCAGGAGGTTAAGGGAACACAACACCTTTCAAGAACTTTATATGAAAGATTTTTAAAAATTTTTTTCTCGTACATCTTTATTTCGTAAATACATGAAATTTAAAGTATTTGTTCTCTATTTTTATTTCATTAATTTTGCTGATTTTTATTTGTATCGAAAAAAGAACTTTTTATATAAAATGAAAAGTGAGATCTTGTTTTAAAAATTTTGAGATATTTCGCCTTATATCTTTATTTTTTGAAAAAACACCATTTTCAGTACAATGTATTTAAAGTTTATATAGTTCTTTTAACCCTTTCGAAAACTTTCTTTTAACCTTTTCGAAAATCATGAAGGTGGGAAGATTACTTCCCACCTTCATGATCTTACAAAATATACCTGTGGTAAGTGCAAAACCCATTATAATATATTGACTTTTTTTATAACGATGGAAAGACTGATCCTCGCTTCAGTTTTGAGCTTTCATCTATTCTTAGATCAATTGACTATAATTAGCGTTTCTATTTTAAAAGTTTAAAAACGTTGTGTGAGAAATAAATGCCAACGAAAGGGTTAGAAGCTATGATATTAAATGCAAAGATTCATAGTTTTACAGGTTTTAATTCGAGTACTTAATTTTGATTTGTTTCAAACAATTCTAGAATATTCAGAAATATCCAGAGATTAAAAAAAAAGTAAAAATCAAAAACTGAATTTTCGTTGATTTTAATGTTATGCATCCACTTACCATTGAGTGTAAGGAATACTATATGGTAGGTACAGATTTTTCTTAAGGGGTAATTTATATTATATACAGCCATAAATATGAAACTAGTCAAAATGGATTAAGATATGGTAAAAATGAGTCAAAGTGATATTTTCGTTGAAATTTGAATTCAAAATTTTGTCAATTACAGTATCCTTTTCTTTTTCCAAAAGCAAATGAGAAAATTTTATTATACTAGTGATTGTGGTGGTCAAGTTCCCACCTTTTTCTATTCAATGAAATATAGTATCAGTGTTATCTATTCCACCCATTTCAGAAGGAGAGCTAGTTTTTTTTCGTGGGCACATTGAGGTAGAGCTTTCTTTTCACGTTGCCTCTTGTGTCAACAGATAAGTAGACAGTTTATCTTTCGGAGGGAGAAGCTAGCACATTCTTTAGAAAGGAACCATAATGGACATTTAAATCTCTTATTATCGCTATATGTTTCGGTATTCTTATTTTATTCCTTATATATCCTACTGTATATATAGAGAATTGCTCATTCAAGTGCCTATGTACGTCTTTCTTTTAAAAAATCTTATTAAAATAAAAACTGAATAAAAAATGGTAAAATTAAAAATGTTTTAAAGTACCATTACATAATGGCATTTTAAAGCTTTTTATTGGTGTTTATACATGAGTACATTACGTGCGAAGTATGCACTCCCCCTCACACATATACATGTGTATATGTATTTAAAAAATAGATATAAATAATGCCTGAATCTTATTCCCCACTTTTGTTTTCTATTTCCTAATGCATTAATTACCAATAAAACTAGAAAAGACATTTAATGTATAATTAAATTATATCTTTATTTATAAAATTGTTCTGTCCATGTGTTTGTAGTAGAACTCCTCCTAAACGACTGGACTGATTTTGATGAAATTTTGTGTATGTAATTAAGTTGACTCGAGAATGGTTTAGATTCACAATTTGATCCGATA
>CM063500.1:14417013-14454513 GCA_032207245.1 Pardosa pseudoannulata | reverse complement strand
ACAAAGTTTTGAACGCCAAAAATTTTGAACGTCAATACAATGTTAAATAGTAGTAAAATATTATTTTAAAGCAGAGAATAATGTGATATAGTTTTAATATTATAATAATGAAAGAATTCCTTTCTTTTTAATCTTTCTATGTTTCGATATACTACATCGTATAAATCTCACCTTGAAATTAAATATTAAGAGAGTCGAGGGAAATTGCTTTGCCAAGGTTTTGAAGTCCAAAAATTTTGAATATCAATAAAACGATACAATAGAGGTAAAAGTATTATTTTAAATCATAGAAGGGTGTGATATAGATTTAATATTATAATAATGAAAGAATTCCTTTCTTTTTAATCTTTCTATGTTTCGATATACTACATAGTATAAATCTCACCATGAAATCAAATATTAAGAGAGTCGATGGAAATTGCTTGGCGAAAGTTTTCAACGCCAAAAATTTTGATCATCAATAAAATGATAAAATAGTTGTAAAAATATTATTTTAAAGCAGAGAATAATGTGATATAGTTTTAATATTATAATAATGAAAGAATTCCTTTCTTCTTATTCTTTCTATGTTTCGATATACTACATCGTATAAATCTCACCATGAAATCAAATATTAAGAGAGTCGATGGAAATTGCTTGGCCAAAGTTTTGAACGCCAAAAATTTTGAACATCAATAAAATGATAAAATAGTTGTAAAAATATTATTTTAAAGCAGAGAATAATGTGATATAGTTTTAATATTATAATAATGAAAGAGTTCCTTTCTTCTTATTCTTTCTATGTTTCGATATACTACATCGTATAAATCTCACCATAAATCAAATATTAAGAGAGTCGATGGAAATTGCCTGGCCAAAGTTTTGAACGCCAAAAGTTTTGAACATCAATAAAACCATAAATTATAGGTAAAAATATTATTTTAAAGAATAGAATAATGTGATATAGGTTTAATATTATAATAATGAAAGAATTCCCTTCTTTTTATCCAATGTTTCGATATAATACATCGTATAAATCTCACCATGAAATCAAATATTAAGAGATTGGATGGAAATTGCTTGGCCAAAGTTTTGAACATCAATAAAATGATAAAATAGTTGTAAAAATATTATTTTAAAGCATAGAATAATGTGATATAGGTTTAATATTATGTAAGTATGAATTAATCTGTCAGCATTCCACTAGGTGGTATGAATTAACATGTTTAAAATTAATTTTAAATTTCTGACCCATCCATTATGATTATTATAAAAATTAAAATTTTTTTAAAGCATGTGTTATAAAGAGTATTGCATTCTTCTCAATGATTTTTTTAATCATTTATTACAAATATATTAAAATCAGTATTTAGTTTTATTAAAATCAGTTCGTCATATGACGGGATTAGTAAAATTTTTAATTTTCTAGAATTGTTAAGTACCTCGAAATGTTCTGGACATGATCAAATATATAATTTAAATTTTAAAAAATTTAGTTGCCAACTTTATTTTTTTTTGTCATATTACTTGATAGGATTGACAGCAGAGGTGTTAATATTGACAGTAATAATTTTTCGGTATATATCAATGATGTCCAAAATTTAGCGAATTGATTGCAAACCGTGTGGTTATGTATAAAAAACAACACACAAACAAACAAAAATTCTTATTTTCCAAAGATATATAATATCTAGATTTAAGTTATATTAGTCCGTAAAATAGACTCCTAGACTTTTATGAAAAGAATTTAATACCGGCGATAAAATTTTCATTGCAACAAAAAGTAATGGATGATTAAATTTAAAATTATCACATATGTACCTACTCTATTATTTAAGTCAAATATAAAAGAAAATCATTTACATAATATCTAAGTTCAGTGATAAAACGTATGAAAATAATGCAGACGATATTTAAATAATTTAAAACAAAAAATGATTAAATGAGATGGCTAAAGGAATGACGTCATAATGCTAGAAATAAATGTTATTTTATCTATTTACTGTGTGATAAATTGATAATTTTAATCACCTGCTCTTAACCAGGAAAATAGGACTTGAAATAATGGCATTAAACGCTCGAAAAGGGGGGAAGGGGTGGATTTCCAACGTTTAAAAGACAGTATTTTTCGCTGTGAATATATTTATAACAATTTATTTTAGATTAGAATCGGTAGGAGAAGATAAACTTTATTCGCGTTGAATTCTGCTAACCCTAACTCATCAACAATCCAATATGGATGCCTTTATCCATTCCAGGTTCAACCGCTTCAAAAATTCGAGGACAGACGGACAGCTAACTTAAGACTATGTTTATATAGCGGATAATAAATATATAAACAGATATCAGGGTAGCTCGGTCGGTAAAGGCATAGATCTCATAACCTAGAGGGTAGCTAATTCAGGAAAAGGTTGAGGTGCAAAAATCCACCGTGTTCATTAATGTCAGCTGGGGTACGTAAAAGAGGTTTGTTGTCGTAATGTCCTCTAAGTTTCAAGTAAATTACAAGGACAGACTGAATTTACGTCATCCCATTTTAGGAAGTAATGTCGGCGCCTATATGGTGGTCCCCTGATAAAATGACCAACAAATACATGCGGTTTGCTAGTAGGGAATACTGTAAAAAGCAAAAGACCCTGCATGTTTTTGGTTTGGTTTCGAAAGCTACGGCCTACTGCTTTGCTACACGAGGATTAATGAGACCATCTATTAATTTTTAAATAATTCTGAATTAACATAATCCACATTGTAAATTACTAATACCAATAAATCTTTAATACATAATTCAACACTAAACACACACTAAACCTAATGCTTAAATACGATTCTGAACAGCTACGAACGGCCATGCCATCGGCGGATTCGAACCGATGAACTCCAGTACTGAAGAGCAGCGCTCTACTATTCAGCCACTTTTCGACGCCCCCGCATTGGAAATAATATGTGACACAGACACTCGGAAAATTTATATTTTATTGAATTCTAGTTTTAGCACTTCGATAAAATCTTATTCCCCATTCTTGATTAAAACTTTAAAACACAAAAGGAATAATTTATTAAGAATATGATACTGTTATGCATTTGAAATATTAATTTTTAAATAATTCAGAATTAACATAATCCGCATTGTAAATTACTAATACCAACAAATCTTTAATACATAATTCAACACTAAACATATCATAACCTTTCAAATGACCGGTAATGTATATTTAATGAATGCGATGGGTCTTGAATTAAAATTTCTTATTCTTTGTGTAACACATAAAAATTGGCAATATACAATTTTCTTTCATTATAATAATGTTTATTTATTTATTTCCAAATATCCATATTTCATACATTCAATAAGGAAACAAAGTCCGGTTATTTGATCGGCTAGGTAGAAATAGGTAAGTATTAAGGATTGGTATGTTTAGTGTTAAAATAATGAGACGTTAAAACGTATTATAGGCAGATCATATTCAGAATGTGATACTATGAAATACGTTCATTTTGCGAATATTTTTTGGGAATTTGATTTTTATTTTAAAAGCATAAGATAAAGGAGAAAATTATAATTGGGAAGTTTTACCAAGCATTCTTGATTTTGAGATTGAGACTAACATACAAAAAACCAGTCAGTTATCTGAATGAGCTTATTGTCGAATATTGCCAAATAAAGCAATTTATAGGCCATTATATTTATGAAACTAAATTAGCGCCCAAAAGGGTCTTTAAACCACCACGTAACAGGAGTAAGTATGGACCGTCAACAAATATCATGTTTAGAGGGGTGTGTTCATTAAACTGTAAAAGTTTGCGACAAGGGGGGGGGAGAGGAAGTTACAGTAAGGGTAATATCTGACGTTTCATTTAAAATATAAAAGCTAATAATAAACCGCTTAATTTTGAAACTCTTAAAATTGTTCTATTTACGAATGTCCTTAAAATTCATAATTAAAATTTAGAAATAAAATTTGAAATTCGATCTTATAATGTACTGTTTTTGCTTCTGAATTGCAGGTATGTGTTTAAGAAAAATGTGAGAAAGGAAAGGAGGTATTTTGAAGTGAGACACTTTGTCACAAAGGGTGGAGGGGAGGACTATAAACTACTAAAAAAAGGGGCGAAATCATTTGCTGACAGTCCTTTTATGTTTAATAAGATTCGCAATTGAAACTTAAAGTAAATGTGAGTATTAGTTAACTATTCCAAAAGTATTTGGAGCAGTTTTAGTGAATTATCTTAAACACCAAAATACATTGCAATTTTGTGAAAAATAGCTAGAGTTATTGTAGAACCGTGTATCTTAAATATTATATCAAGCAGCATTATTCAAATTCCCATTACAATATGATGAAAAGTAGAATATTTTAAAACTTAAGATTTAAAATTCCTTGTCCTCTCATATCGATCATGTTTCAATCGATTCCTTAAAGCCTTTTAATCCTTGTACTGAATATCATTGAAGAATATCGGGAAAATTAAGAAGAATAACAAATTTCTCACTTTGTCAAGTCGTTGAATTCTCTTGGATTGAATGATCCACCAATGTTCCACTAGCCATATATGGTTGATAAAGCAACTGAAGCAATCAATAGAAGTTCTCTTTCATGCCTCCTAATCGTAATCAAGATTTTCAAAACACATCCCGCAGTATTCAGCGAAAAGTTAATTATGGATTACATCGATAAAATTTAAAACTTTTCGATACGAAACTTAATAATCTCTTGACAAAGTCTCAATTTTATGGCTTATGTGAATACAATCCTTTCAGAATTTTGTATAATACTAGACAACTTGTAGCCGTCTTGGGGTGATTAAATTATGAAAATATGTAATGTATTGAGAATTCAAACTTAAACTGCTTTATTTATTCAACTTTAAATAAAAATCATATTTAAAATAAAACGCTTCACTTATTTGCTGTAGTGCTACACACGTCAGTGAACGATATTTTAAAAATTAAAAATATATGAAGTAAAGGAATGATATGAAAAATCATCTAATAGAGACGTAATTTTCATACTTTTTATCACTGAACTTATTACATAATAATTGCTTAAATAATTAATTACGTAATAATATTACGTAAATAATTGTCTTTCATATTTGGATTAAATAATAAATGAGGTACATATGTGATAATTTTAAATTTAATCATCGATTATTTTTTCTTCCAAGATAATTCTCAGCAAAAAAAAAAAAAAAAAAAAAAAAAACCCACATTTTTACCTGCCTCATAGGCTACTTCACAATTTTAGAAAATTAAAATTTTTACTGATCCCGTCATATGACGGGCTATATGCTAGTGTATATATAATCTATTTCTATCTCTGTATTTAATATGCTGCTAATTTTAACTGAATTTCAAAACATCTTAAATGGCAGTGAATGATTTAGTGTTATATATATATATATATATATATATATGTACAGTTGTATGCTATCTCATATATACGTATGTTCTCCATTATTTATAAAACTGCTAGACAAGGAGAAAGCTCAACAGCTAGCAGTAATAAAAATGCAGTTGGACCGACATTGAAGCGAACGGCACAAGTCTAATTGAAACTTTATTACTTTATTCCACGGCTGCTACAACGCACATCTATTCTACTGAACGACAGACAAAGAAAAAGCCACAGAGATCACTCTGATCGAACAGAGGTGCAGCCAAGAGCGAAGACAGAAAAAGTTTTCCCATGGTAAAAAAAGAACTTAATAAACGAATTAAATGCAATATCAGAAAAAACGCGAAACCATTTGTCGCTGACTGCTGGGAAACGTGCTAAATAGACAGAAAGTTTACATTTTTAGCATAGAAAGCTTTGGGAAGAATGTTAAGTGGAAAATAATCCTTTGTTTAAGTTATTTACAGGCTGGGAAAAAGATTTAAAGGAATTAGAATGGGAGAGAGGAGGTTTTTAAGGAAATATTAAAGTTAAATAATTTTTATATATTACGTATATATGCATTCATACATTTATATAATTCTTTAGATATATACCATACGTGTAAAAATAAAACCTGATATGTACCAACTTAACATTTTAAAATATTTATCTTTATTTGAAAGCACGCTCTAACATTACGGAAAGCATCTAGCGCGAGTTCCCTTTTATTTTTTCTGCAACTATTTCAAATGTTCTATTTTTTCTTTCCAACTGTTGAGAATTAGAATCGCATATATTCACACCCTGAAAAATTAGAAACAGTAAAACACACAACTAAAGATATAATACCATTCTTCAAGTTTTCCTTTCTTTTGTTAGTTGTGCCCTAAATTCACCCTCTGGAATGTCTTTTTTCCTTACTTACGGAAAATGAGATAAGAAAATGACTGTAGAAACTTTGTTTTGGGGTGCATCAGATATTGTGTAGAAACATATCGCGGGTGTTTTTTTTCCTACATCAGTAACCGTCATATTGTAGATTGAGTAGGCAGTGTTGCTTTTAAGACGTGTGTCTGTAACAACGGGATGTTTGTTTTGAACAGGGAGACGTTACCTATCTGGAACAGTTTTAGAGTCTAGAAATATGTACTGACAGGTGGCGCAGCGAAGTTTTTGTTATACTCCCCATGTTTACTCACATTTCGTTAAGACTCTTTGTTACTGAATAAGTTTACTTGCCTACTAATAAAGTACCATGTGTGAATACCTATTGTTTAACTCCCGTAAATGTGAATAGTAATTATAAGTATGTGCATGAAGTAAAGGGCATTGTGCCTCACATTTCAAATTTTACATAAAAAATAAAGCGTAATATGTGTCTCATTTCAAATTTTATATTGGAAGTAAGGGACAGTATTAGACAAATTTCAAATTCTGTATTGAAAGTAAGGGACAGTATTACACAAATTTCAAATTTTATATTGGAAGTAAGGGACAGTATTACACAAATTTCAAATTTTATATTGGAAGTAAGGGACAGTATTACACAAATTTCAAATTTTATATTGGAAGTAAGGGACAGTATTACACAAATTTCAAATTTTATATTGGAAGTAAGGGACAGTATTACACAAATTTCAAATTGTATCCTGGAAGTAAGGGACAATATTACACAAATTTCAAATTCTGTATTGGAAGTAAGGGACAGTATTGAGGTAAAAGAAATTTCAAATAAGTATTAAAATATTGGAAAAGACAGTACACAAATTTCAAATTATATTGGAAGTAAGGGAGTATTCATTACACATTCAAATTTTACATAAAATTTCAATGTATTGGAAGTAAATTTATTTTAATTCTTTATTAAGTAAGGGATATTCAAATTTATAAAAATTGGTTAACAGATTACAAATTTTAAAGTAAAAATAGTATAAATTAAAACAATATTAGTAGGCACAGATAATTCAAACAATATACAGATAAAAGAGCTGTAAAGATTGTACACATATATTTCATATTAATAGAAGTCAAAAGAAACAGTTCTGAGAAAAGAATTTAGATAAAAATGTCACGTATCTCAAAGTATGATAACAAAAGATATCTAAAGATCATAGCTATGGACAGACGAATTACAATAAAGAATCTTTTATATATGAAATCAAATGTGTCTTCCATGCCTTAACCATGTCGATTTAAAAATTAGAAATTAAGTTTTAAGTTAAGAATCGATCGAGGTAATTTTCTGGCATTACATATGTAAGACACAGAAATGTACACAGACTGACAGAAAGAAGGAATTTTATAGCAACGTAAATAAAGGATCCTCTCATCCCTCTCTGTGTATATATATAATATACATATTACTATTAAATAAACACATACATATATATATACATGTATATATATATATATATATATATATATATATATATATATATACACACACACACACCCTTTCATTAAAAGCATGCATGATACACACGGCATGTAGAAATACACAAAGAAATAATTTCACTTGTATACTTCCGCACTTATACACATAAATACAGACCTACATATATGTGTATATACATACATGTATGTATATATATGTATGTGTATGTGTATATATATACAAATATATATACATACATGCATATATATACGTACATACACACATACATATACACATGTTGTGTGTATATACATATGCACATATCTATATATACATACATGCACATATATATACATACATATATACACACACATATATATATATATATATACACACACACATTCATAAAAAGAATGCGTGCTTTACACAATACACACATTTTTTTTTTACTTAGCAAACACAAACACAGATGTATATATAAATTCGAGATGTATTTACAAGAACATATATTCATGTGTTATAAATACATATAAATAGTAACACACGTGCAAACACAACTGATTACGACAGATACAGACAGTTGCTCTATATTCCAGCTTTTCATTGTCTCAAATTTCCCTATTATACAAAATTACCAGCTTCGGCACAATCTCATTACAGACCCCGCCTCCTAATTTCTCCCCACATCAAGCTATTGTCTGGAAGCGATTTCATAGCTGGCTGACCACACAACATATTTGGACCGCAAATCTATTGTTAATGAAAGAAAGGATTTGTGCTTCGTGACACATTGAAGACTTTTCCTCTTTTCCGATGAGGCAATAAAATGCCTTTTCCCCTTATAACGCGGGTTTTTCGGTACAGTTAAATCTCATGATAAATATTTTCTAATTGATGGTTATATTCCTTGGTTTGGTTTGGTTTGGAGTTATATGGTTTACTGTTTTATTCACGAAGGTGAATACGACCGGATATTTCTTAGTGAAGGAAATATTGTTGCTTTTCAACCAAAAATTGTTTAATTTTCCCTTTCATTTTTAAACTCGAATTCAGCTTTGTGTAAATATAAATATTGTTTTAGGTAATCAATTCCCTGTTAACTATATGAAGCTATTTTAAATATTTTTGCTCGGATGATTAGTGAATTGTTTTTCAACCAAAAATTTGTTTAGCTTTGACTTTCAGTTTCAAACTCGAATTGAGCTTTATGTAAAATAATAATAATAATAATAATAATAATAATAATAATAATAATAATAATAATAATAAATTTGTTTGAGATTATCAATTTTCGCTGTTGACTATATGGAGTGATTTTAAATATTTTTGTTCCGATGATTAGTGACGGAAATATTGTCTTTCAACCATAAATTTGTTTAGTTTTGACTTTCAGTTTCAAACTCGAAATGAGCTTTTTGCAAAGGAATAATAATAATAAATTTGTTTGAGATTATCAATTTTAGCTGTTAATTATTTGGAGTCATTTTATTAAATATTGTAGTTCCGCTGATTATTGAAAGAATTGTTGTTTTTTAAACAAAATATTTAATTAGTTTTGACTTTCAGTTTCAAACTCGAATTGAGCTTTATTTAAAATAAAAAAAAATGATAATAAAGTTGTTTGAGATAATTAATTTTCGCTGTTAACTATATGGAGTCATTTTAAATATTGTAGTTCCGATGATTAGTGAAAGAATTGTTGTTTTTCAACCAAAAATTTATTTGGTTTTGACTTTCAGTTTCAAACTCAAATTGAGCGTTATGTAAAATAATAATAATAAAGTTGTTTGAGATAATTAATTTTTGCTGTTAACTATATATAGTCATTTTAAACATTGTAGTTCCAATGATTAGTGAAAGAATTGTTGTTTTTCACCCCAAAATTTTTTTAGTTTTGACTTTCAGTTTCAAACTCAAATTGAGCTTTATGTAAAATAATAATAATAAAGTTGTTTGAGATAATTAATTTTTGTTGTTAACTATATATAATCATTTTAAACATTGTAGTTCCAATGATTAGTGAAAGAATTGTTTTTCACCCAAAAATTTGTTTGGTTTTGACTTTCAGTTTCAAACTCAAATTGAGTTTTATGTAAAATAATAATAATAAAGTTGTTTGAGATAATTAATTTTTGCTGTTAACTATATATAGTCATTTTAAACATTGTAGTTCCAATGATTTGTGAAAGAATTGTTGTTTTTCACCCAAAAATTTGTTTAGTTTTGACTTTCAGTTTCAAATTCGAATTGAGCGTTATGTAAAATAATAATAAGAATAATAAATTTTTTTGAGATAATCAATACTTACTGTTAACTATATGGAGAAATTTTAAATATTTTAGTTTCCGATAATTAGTTTAGGAAATATTGTTTTATAACTAAAAAAATATTTAGTTTTGACATTCAAACTCGAATGCATTTTATGTAAAGTAAAATAAAATTCTGTTTTAGATAATCATTGCTCACTGTGAACTATACAGAGCCATTTTAAATAGTTTATTTTCTATAATTACCATAGGTTTGGTTTGGTTTGGAGTGCTACGGTCTACTTTTTGCAACACGTGGGCTAATGAGACCGGAACCTACAGTTTAAAGCCGATTCCGAACGGCTACGAACATCCATGACACATAATTAACATAGGAAATGTTGTTTTATAACCAAATTTGATCAGTTTTGACATTCAGTATTAGACTCCAATTAAGCTTTATGTAAAATAAAAGTAAATTTTGTTTTAGATAACTATACACCACTTAAAAATTTCATACCGTAAGAGGGTTAAGAATTCTTAAGAGTATAAAAAATGTTTTGCATTTAGTTATTTTATGAATTGGTACTATTTCGTACTGTTCACTAATTAACGTTTAATTCTATTTCTAAGTTAATTATCTTTAGAATTAACTTTCCGTCATTTATTCGTAAAGTCTCTTTGTAATTCAGAACTATAAAACTTCCCTTGACTAAAAGTACAAAAAAAATGTCAAATGTGCGCAAAACATTTTGCATTTAGCGATTGATTGAATTTATGCTGTCTCCTTAACTCATGAAGATAATTCTCTTTGCATTAGCATTAAACGTCAATTATCTTCAGAACTAAAGTTTTCTTAATATATTTGTAAAGTATATTTGAAATTTAGAATTATAAAAATTTCTGTGAAAAAGAGCACAACAATAAAATTCAAATGTACGCAAAATATTTTGCATTTAGCGACTGATTGAATTCATGCTGTCTCCTTAACTCATGAAGATAATTATCTTTAGATTATCTTTAGATTCCTTGTTAAGATTTAGGATTTATTTAGATTTTTTTTTTTTAGATTCCTTAAATTCCTCAATTATCTTCAGATTATCGTCAATTATCTAAAGTTTAATTAATATGTTCGTAAAGTGTATTTGAAATTTAGAACTATAAAATTTCCCGTGAGTAAGCGTACAAAAACAAAATGTCAAATGTGCGCAAAATATTTTGCATTTACCGATTGCTTGAAATTATACTGTCTGTTTAACTAATAAAGATAACGGACGTTTAGTACTAATGCACGACGAATCATCTTTAGAAATAAACTTTTCGTAATTTATTCGTAAAGTATATTTTAAACTCATAAATATAAAGAGTTCCCGCTGAATAAAAGCCTAAATATTTCTAAGAAAGAGAGAGAAATATTGATTTATCAATCACTTTTTAAACACCAACCAATATATTTCCTATCAGAACTTTTCTTTAAAATATTAAACTTTTCATTTTAAACTTCTGGGAAAAAACGTAGAAACATTTTACACCGAACGTTTACAAGAAATAACGAAGGAAAAGAGAAGAATTTAACATCTTTCAAGAACATTATTTTTCTTTCCTAACTCAACACAATTTAGTCCTTTTTAATATAATTCGGGAAAATGGTTTAATATTTTGTTCCGAAGCTTTTAGGAACAGTTTTTATTCTCTTTCGTGGATTAGAAATTTCATCGATTTTTTCGGTCTTTCTATTTTTATGAAAAGATATTGGAAAATATAACTTGATACACTTCTAATTTATCGACATGTTTAGATTCGAGGTAAATAAAAAGGAAAGAATCGCTTTAAAATCTAGAAAACTTAATAATTTTGCTGTAAAAAGATTAAACGGTCTTCCACAAACTTAATAATGAAGTTGTAATAATGTGTCTTCTCCAAATAAAGTTTTAGGTAAGATATGTGTTTTAGGTAAGTATCGGTTTGAAGTTAAAAGATATAACGGTAATTTATTATCAGTTTTACTTTACACAAAGCTTGTATTTTGATGTACATTTTAACATACATTATACGAATATCAGAGTTATTGTATCATACTAGCAGCTTTTTAATTTATTATCAGTTTTATTTTTTTTCACAAAACTTGTATTTTGATCTACATTTTAACATAATAAACGAATATCAAAGTTATTGTCGTATAATACTAGTAACTTTTTAATGTATTATCTTTAATGAGCTTGTATTTTGATGTACATTTTAACATACATTATACGAATATCAGAGTTATTGTCGTATTACACTAGTAACTTTTTAATTTATTATCAGTTTTATTTTTACACAAAGCTTTATTTTGGTCTACATTTTAACATACGTTATAACACTATCAAGCTATTGTAGAAATACTAAAACTTTTGAATATTTTCGTCCTAGAAATCTGTCGTCTGACTAAGTATAACATGTGATCCCCCTCCTTTATGTTGGTCTGTACATGCCCTATAGGATTCGTTCACTGAATGTTCACATCTCAGAAAATCAAAATTCATCTAGCTTGCTTTTAAGATTTTATTTAAAGATTTTGTGCCATGGATTGATAAAACCCATTAAATTTAGAGAAATTAAAGACCCATTTTTAGAAAATTTGAAGACACATTGTGTATAAAGTGTGCTCAATTTCAATAGATTATACTATTACAAATTGTAATACGTGTTACTTCATTGTAATACCTTTACTGGCTTGGTTTGATTGGAATGCTCGGTCTACTTTTTGCAACACGAAATGAGACCGGGACCTACAGCTTAAAGATTCTGAACGGCTACGAACATCCATACCACAGTGGGATTCGAACCCACGAACTTCGGTACCGAAGCAGCACCCGAACCAATCGGCCATCATTCGACTAATACGTTTACTGAAAAATAAATTTAGTAAACTTAAATAAAAACTGTATTTTTGTTTGTTTAAATAGACTATTATCCGTGTAAATCCCTTAATACGTAAGCATTAGGAATCTAAAAAATGACGTGACTAATGTTTAAACAGTTTTTCCATAAAGAGCACCAGTATTAAAAATTTTAAAAAACATTACTTAGGGTCATAAAATAATTTAAATTAACTTTTATATATATATAAATAATATTTTTTAACGTACGAATTTTTACCAGATCGCTAGACATAAATTAGTTCCTACTATTTTTAATTACCCAGGATTACTCAATGAGTGAGTCTAAGAAATCCGCAGTCGAAGTCCATTACAAGGAAACATCGAAGTCATGGTGGAACGCCCCACAGCGAGCAAAGGTGTGGAATAATTTACATGAGACCAGCAGCTCAGTCAGCTCTATTGTAGCAATTTAGTGCTTGTTCGAATGAACTATTTTATTGAGATAGCTGAAAGATATAGTTAGTGGACAAAAAGTTAGCATTTATTCCAGAGTTAGTTTTTGAAGACTGGTTTGAAAGAATGTAAGCAGCGAACATACATTTAAATAAAATATTACGCGGCTTGGAAAATATATATGAAAGAATGAGAAGAGGAAAAGGAGAAATTTAGATATTTTAGATGTAATAAACTTGATATATTTCTCTCTCACTCTATCTTTCACTCACTCACTCACTCACAATTTCTCTATCTCTCTCATACTAACTCTATTTCTCTATCTCTCTCATACTAACTCTATTTCTCTATCTCTCTCATACTAACTCTATATCTCTATTTCTCTATCTCTCTATCTCTCACTATTTCTCTATCTCTCTCAACAACTCTATTTCTCTACTTTTTCTCTCACTCACTGACTCCCTCCCTCTCTCTCTCACACACACCACTCTCCATCTCTATCCCACTCACACACCACACACCCACACACTCCCTCCCTCCCTCACTCCCTCCCTCTCCACTCTCTCTATCCCACTCTCCCACACACACTCACCCCCCCCCCCCACTCACACCACCCACTCACTCATCACTCACTCTCTCACCACTCACGCACTCTCTCTATCACTCTCTCTAACACACACTCTCTCTCACTCACTCTCTAACACTCACTCTCTACACTCACTCTCTAACACTCACAACACTCCTCTCTCAATCCCTTCACACACTCTCTCTCTCTCACTCACTCATACACACACACACACACTCTTCTAAAAGATCGCTTATTTTTTTCAACGAAAATTTTAATAGTTAAAATATATAGTTATCGCACACCTTCTTAAAATTTTTAAAATATTTTAAAACTACTTTTACTTCCAAGAGAAAACAAAGCTCAAAATTTTAGAAAACCATTGAGAAAATCACAAATGAATTAAATGCTAACTTAATCAGCTTATGCCAAATAAGAGATTTAGGATGTAATCAAGGATACACAATTATTTTGATTACATAAATGCAATACTTTAGATTAAACTACGGCAAAATCATTTTATGCATATTACCTTTAATCTTGTACGATGAGATGCTTTCCCTTAATTTTTTTATTATAGTTAACTGTCACCGTAATTATGTAGTGTCGCAGTTATAACCGATAAGAACAGAGGTACTTGTAAATGCTTAAGAAAAGGGGTGGGAATCTTTAGAAGTGAATGGAAGGCTTTATTTGCGATATGAAGGGTTCTTCACAAATAAAGGCACGAGAGCGCTTCAGATATTTATAGATCTCAAGTCGGAATGGTGCATCTCACAATGAACTGCGTTCTCGAGACTGGTGCATTGTGCTTTGAAAATAGTTTCATAATTGTTGCATTATCCCAAAACACTGCTATCGCTTAAGAGAAAACCGAATTGAAGTTCTAAGAAGAATAAAAAAATTACTAAATAGCAAATAAAAGAGGCCGGCGTTCTGTAAAGTGAGGAGATGCAATAAAGTTAAATTTGTCAATAGTAAGTAAATAAAATTTGAATAATTAAAGTGACATAGAATCAGATGATTTGCGTGAGAAAAAATTTATGTCTATATAAATAGTATGATCACGTCTGTCGACTAACCACATGAAATCTAGAAAGCATGTTGGAATTGGGGCGGGGATGATCAATATCTCCATATTTAGTCTGACATCGACTTAGGCAGTTCTTTTTTTTTCTAGAAATTGAAATGATTATTTTCATAATTACTGCTCTTCAATGTTTTGCTATAGTCCTCTCAGTGTCCTCTTTATCAATTGAACAATCTCACAGTTCTGCTGTATGTATCATCTGACAGTTACAAACATAAATTTCACCTAAACATTTTCGAAAATTCGTAACGCTTATTATTTACTCTTAGGGGTATAGTACCTTTAGAGATGAAAATTCTTCAATATAATAGATTATTTTTCATTTATTATAAAATAAAATGTCATGATCCATTTAGAATAAAATCATTCAATATCATTAATAAGGGTATTTACTTTATAAAAAAAATATTCAGTATTGTCATATGAAGAAATAAGCTTCTTAAAAAAATAACATACGTGCACCAAGTGTAAACAATAGAAACGCACTTACTTGCAAAATCACTTTTGAGATATGTAAATTAAAAACTAATTTTTTCTTCTTAAATAGATAATTATATTTCTTATTTTGTGAACATCAATTATACTACCACGTACTATGAACCCTCTTTTATAGCATGCTAAACGCTAATAGTTTGTAGACTAATTTTTTAGAAGTACTTTTTTAAATATTAAAAAGTCGGAAATGTTCAAACTTATAGGCTTATTGAATAAAAAATGTAATTAGCTTCAATTTGATATAAAAATTTGGCTTTTAATATACATATTTCAAAAGTTATTTTGCAGGTACACGAATCTCAACTTTATATATTTTTTAAAATTTTATCTATGTTTTTAGATATAGAAGGATTTTTCTATACTTTGAGGATGACTTATTTTACCAAACATTTCATATAAAACTGTAATTTTCTGGTGTAACTTAAGAGAATAGCAATTTGGTCTAGCATATTATCTCATTCAAGAATGTTTTTTTTTTAGATTATAATTTTCATGCACTTCCATTAGTTCATTTTTTTTTTCATTTATTCTATATTTTTAAAAGGCGAAAATCTTAGCTTTCTGAAAATTTTAATAATTAGATCAGTTATTTAATAGCAGAGGAAAATTTAACGTAGACAGGGACTGTCGAACGGCCTCTGAGTGGCACTGCAATCTGTATTGAAAAAAAAATAAAAGTTCGATGTAATGTGTGTGTTTTAATGCATTTATATTAAAGATTATCTGTTATTTATTTTAGTTTCTGGATAACTTAACATATCATCGTTTTGCTTTTGCCTTGAAAAAACGATGATTTAGGAATTTAGAATCTGCAAGCTTGCCCTCCCCACCCTTCGAAATGGAAAAGAGAATGTAAATCAAAACTTTTCTTCTAATTCTTTTTTTTTTTTGAGTTTTTCTTAACGATGGAAAAAAAATCTATAGTGACCTTCCTCTAGTCAAGAAGTTTTAGTGTTTAATGTTTTCCTCGATATCGGACCAAAGTTGTTTACGAATTTATGAAAGTTTGCGAATGAAATATTACGAAAATTATAAAAATTTACAAGTTTACAAAAATTTACAAATTTACGAAAATTAACGAATTTATGAAAATTTACAAATTAAAAAAAATTTACAAATTTATGAAAATTTACAAATTTATGAAAATTAATAAATTTAAGAAAATTAGCAAATTTACGAAAATTTACAAGTTTACAAAAATTTACAAATTTACGAAAATTTACAAGTTTACAAAAATTTACAAATTTACGAAAATTAACGAATTTATGAAAATTAATGAGTTTATGAATTTACGACTTTACGAAAATTAATTCATCATTCAATCAAGCCAGTGATGTCCTCCAGGATTCTTCAGGTGGTGGTTGGCAGATCACGATTATTGAGCCTTCCCGCTACCCAGGGCACCCGAGAAGTGCCCGGAACGCTCCCGTTGCGCCGCAGGTGCAATCCAAGAGTGAGCGTAGAAGACTAACCCTAAGTAGGATAATATGGAAGTGTACTGGATGCTTAGCGGACATCTTGACGCCGGAATTAGTGAGTGTGGCGCGACCACACGAGCTGAGAGAACAGAGGTACAAAGAAGAATGAATGAGCTCGTTGTACCTGAAGTCGAGAAACCGAAGACCCAAACTATAAGAACAGGAAATTTAGAGAGGCGACAATCGAAACCCTGGGCCACGGGACCATCACTCAAAAAGTCATTGTGAAAAAGAATTTATGGTCAGGCAAATCCACAGACACTTTTATTTATACACTGCCTACCAATAAGTATTTGAACACCAGAAAAGAAAAACTAACTTTATTCAAATTCAATAGTTGGTAAAGCCTCCACGAGAGGCAATGACAGCTTGAACCCTCCTGGGCATACTTTCCACAAGTCTTTATTACAGCTAGTGGTATTGGAGTAGACATACAAGTTCCTTAACCGATTTTGGACGGGTAGTGCACCCCTTGATTCGGTGATCCAACTCGTCCCAGAGATTCGCGATAGGGTACAGGTCTGGGATCTGGGCAGGCCAGTCCATTCGATGAATTTAATTGGCACCATACCAAACCTTGGTTAACCTCGAAACATGACAACTGGCACAGGGGTCCAACCCGTAAAAGTAACACAATGTAGGAAGTACATTGTAATCCAAAATAGTGCAGTAGGCATCGGCGTTGAGCTTATCATGAATGGGGACCAAGCGTCCCAGTCCATACCAGGAGATACACCCCCAGACTATAATTCCACCTCCGCCGCACTTGACTGTTGGACAATGCATTCTGGAAGGAGACGTTCTCCAGGCACACGCCAGAACCAGCCATCCGAAAGGTAAAGGGTGAACCTTGATTCGTCGCTCCAAAGAACCCGTTTCCACTGATCTATGGTCCAATTTCGATCTGCTGTGTACCACATTAACCGAGCAGCGCGATTGAATTTTGTGATCAAAGGCTTATGGGCAGCAGAACGACCATGAACACCAAGCAGATGTGCTTTCTTACTGATGGATTCAATGAAACAATACTCCCGGATGCCTGTTGAAACTCCTCGAGGATGAGGGCCATCGGTTGGGTGTGGTTCTTAAAAATTTCTCTGGACAGCACTCATCGGTCTTTATCTCCCAGTTTCGTTGGTCTGCCGACTCGGGGCATATTCCGACAATTTACCGCTCACCTTCCACTTCTTAATCACATAGGCCACTGTCGATTTTGGGTACTTCAGATCGCTAGATATGTCCCTTAAAGATCGGACACATTTGTGATACGCGATAATTATACCTTTCTCGAAATCAGAGAGCTCCAAACTGCGTGGCATCTTGCATGCGACTAATGCCGATGCTGTTTCCTACACGATATATACCGGCAGATGCCGTGACGTACCTCAAGATCGCAGATATCGTCATTTGCATAGGTGTCCAAATACTTAATGGTAGACAGTGCATATACATATAGAGAGATATTCTAATAGATAATAGATTCTAATTTTAATGATATCATATGAAAGGTATTCTAAATAATAAAAATATGCAAATCCAAATTTGAATTTATTTAAAGAGTAGGTAATCAAAGAACAAACTTATAAATTAAATCCTTTTGCATAAAATTCAGTGGAACCAAAAATATTATATTTACGTTTATAATATTCCTATTGGTTCTTCATAAATTTAATAAAAAGGTGCAAATAAATAATATGAAGATAAAAAATAAGCTCCGTGTAATAAAAATGAAGGCCTTTTTCTTTCCGAAATGAATAATGTATCAAAAGGGAATTTTAAATTTTCGAAGCCAGTGGACTTATCTGGGAGCTTTTAAGAATTCCAAATATGTTTCATAAAGCAAAAATATTGGAAAGAAAATGCTTGAACCAAAGAACAGAGCAAAATTTCAAACTACTGAAGATTGCATTATAATTTGTAAATGATTTTGAACTATTGTCAGTTATTTGACCATCTAAAGGGATTTCTTGGGAAACGTGGATTTTGAATTAGGTTTGTTATTCTTGCGACGTACTATGAATGTATTTCAAAGATATTTTAGAAAAACTAAATAAAATTTACTGAAAATTTCATATGTGAAATTGCTGATTTTTACCCGGTGTTTTAAGTTAAGAGCTTCTTAAAGTGAATATATATACATATATATGCATGCTTGTATATATGTGTATACATTTATTTATACACACACACACACACACACACACACATATATATATATATATATATATATATGTGTGTGTGTCTATGAATATGTATTCGTGTATATATGTTTATATACATATGTGTATATATATGCCTGTATATATGTGTATACATATATATATATATATATATATATATATATATATATATATATATATATATATATATATATATATATATATATATATGTGTGTGTGTGTGTGTATGAGTATGTATGTGCGTGTATATGTTTATGTACATATGTGTATATATATACACATATGTATGTATATCTATCCCTATTTGTATAAATATATATGTATATACACATATGAATTATGTATATACACATATATTTGTGTATGTGTGTATATATATTCATATGTGTATGTGTGAGTGTGTATGTATGTATGTATGTATGTATACGTATATATATAAATGTATAAACAAACAAACACACACACACACACACACACACACACACACACACACACACACACATATATATATATATATATATATATATATATATATATATATATATATATATATATATATACATATATATAAGATTAGATTTTTATCCCATCCCAAATGGAAGTCCGTAGCTGTGGAGTCAGTTTACAGTCGTGGCTAATTGTACACGAGGGAAAAATACCATAGAAATAATAACTTTGGAATTTTTAGATTATTCATAGTTTATTTAAAAAACTTCTCCCACGGACGACTATCCACAAAACCTATACATTGCGGTTAAATAGTGGTCTGTTCCAACCAATCAGAGTTTACTTACAAGTCAAGTGAGTGATGACTTAGTTTAAGTGTCAGGATCTATTTTAAGTTACTTATGAAACCGGAAGGAATCAACAGGGAGAAAAAAGATCACTAAAATTGATAAAAAATGATAGAATTGCCCGAAAATTATTTCTAGACATATTTATGTTTATTAATCTGTAGGCACTGGCTGACCCTCACTCTCTCCTTCTCACCATTTCTCCCTATTTCTCTCTCTCTCTCCCTCCTTCTCTATCTCCTTCTCACCATCTAACCCTATTTTCTTCCTCTCTCTCTCTCACTCCCTCCCTCCTTCTTTCCCTATCTACCTCTCACCATCTACCCATATTTCTCTCTTCTCCTCGTTCCCTATCTCCTTCTCATCGTCTAACCCTATTTCTCTCTCCTCCCTGCTTCCTTCTCTATCTCCTTCTCACCATCTCTCCCTATTTTTTCTCTCTCTTTCTCTCTCCGTCCTTCCCTATATCTCACTCACTCACTTCCCCTCCCTCCCCCCTTTCCCTCACTTACTCACTCACTCTCCCTCTTTCACTCTCTCTCTACATTTCTCACTCACTCGCTCACACACACATATAAAAATATATTACTCATCAAATGTTGCTTAAAACTAATTACGGATAGTCCATTATCCAAATATCAATCTTTAAATGTTTTTTTCTAATTCCCTATATTATAAAAAATAATAATAGAAGAAATGTATTTTTTTCGTATACGAAAACCTTTTATTGTTTAAACGTATGTTTTTGTCCATTGGTAATTCTTCGATTACTGTGTATCAAATTTTACACAAATTATATGTCTTTAGAAAATATTTACTATCCTGTTTAAACACGAGGTATAGGATAAATGTTGTGCATGCAAAAATAATATTCTCGAAATTCTTTGCTGCTATCTGTTCCTTTATCTTCCTAAGTCATTTATTTCGTGTTACGTTCTTTCCCCTAACTGTCCAGTTCCCCCCGTCCACTAATGGTTGTTACTATAGTGGACATTCTAATCACGCTTTCCATCCTGTCTTGACTCAGTCAGTGATCAAGTTTATTGAATTTCGACTTTGCAAAACTTGGACAAGCCGTAATATGTTTTTGATTATCATGGCCATCTCAGTAAAATTTCTCGTGGGATCTGCGTTTCGTTCTAAGAACATGACGTTTCAGTAAGCCGATTCGGAGCAAAAGAAAACTATTAGAAATTTTTTGTTCACCACATTCTATTCCTCGTGAACAAACATTTATTTGTGAAAGAATTTTCATTTTACACGATTTTAAACACTAATTAACCCATCACAAAAGAAAAAATGAATCCACATTGGTTTGGGTGCAATTATAAGTAACGTGGTCGAAAGAACAAAGAATACAAATTATTCTAGAATCATCTCCCGAAGGGTTCTGGGGGGAAAAACCCGTATATGACAATTTATAGGTGTGTGACCAAGACAATCAGTGTGTTAATGGTTAGTTGTGTGGTAACACGGGAGGAAGTGTTATTAACTATATAAGAAGGGCTGAAATCAGCCGAAATTAATTTTAGTGTTTTCGTACATTGCCATTAAAGAACAGAAATGCCCAAATATTATTATAAGATACTGTAATCACGTTATTTTGTTTTAGGTTAAAAATGTAATTATATATATATATATATATATATATATGTGTGTGTGTGTGTGTGTGTGTGTGTAAATATTTACTCAAGTCACAATAATTATATAGCCTCTATTATTTTTACTTTCCCGGGTAAGAAGTAAGCTAATCAGCTAGCTGTAATAGCGACGCAGTCGGGCCATTGAAACCAACTGGCACAAGTCTAATTAAAAGTTTTTTTAAAGCTGCTTAAACGGACATCTTTACTAGTCAACGACAGGCAAGAAAAAGACACAAAAATCACTCTGCTCGAACAGAGATGCACTCAAGAGCGAAGACAGAAAATTTTTTTCCAAGGGACGAGAAACTTACTCAGCGAATTTAAGTGTTAAGATAGGGAAAAACGTGGAGCCATTTGCCGGCGACAGCTGGAAAACGTGTTGAATAGACAGAAAATTTACATCTATAGGACAGAAAGCTTTGGGAAATGTATCGATAGAATTTTAAGTCGAGGACACTCCTTTGATTAAGACATTTAGAAGCTGGGAAAAAGCTTTTAAAGAATTAGAATGGGAGGAGGTTTTAAAGGAAATATTAAAGTTAAATAATTTTGATATATTGCAGATAAATATATATATATATATATATATATATATATATATATATATATATACACAGAGAAAGAGAGTGAGAGATTATACATAAATAAAATAATTATATACTTTAGTGACAAATATATAGTAACTATTCGTTTAAATTAATTATATATCAAAGCTTTATACGTTTCTAATAACTTGTATATAACTTAAGAATATAAAAATTAAATGCATAACACACACATATATATGTATGCGTGTGTGCGGTCATAAACATATGTAGCTGCTATTTTTGGGAATAGCAAGTGTCAAATGTTAGGTCGCCCTAGCACTCAAAGTTTTGAAAAGAGTGACACAGACTCGATGAGGTTCCATTCACATAATGACCTTCTAACAATTTGGTGAATATAACTGATTCATGGTTTATATGTATTTCCATGCAAAAGTTCACGAATAATGTTCCAGTCATTTCGAAATCCTTTGATGACACACCTATACATGTATGCATACATAGGATTTCTTTCATAGATTTACTGAAATTTCCTGCTAGTAACCCTAAGCCTGTAACCATATCCACTAACCTTTTTGCTTATTTAGTGTACTAATAAAACTATTTCATAGGTACTTTTCCTTTTTTAGTTTCCACATAGTTTTAAATTCTTATGAGAAACTCGTCGAAGCGATTAGTAAAAAATATCACTCGGCAATAATTTTCAGACGTGGACGGTCAATCTAATAATCTAAAATTGATACAGAGACAGAGAGGGGGATTTCTAGAAATTATTGTTCCCAATGGCAAAAAACTGAAACTTGCAAGACAACGTGCAGTTTGATGTTCAAAAAGAAATAAAAACAATGAAAGAATTTGAAGACAAAAATATATTTGGTTTGAAAGAGACGTACGATTTTTATTGTTACTTTTGTTTAAATTATACCACATAAAAAAGTGAGAAATATTTGTAAGAACTGAAAAGGATTTGTCATTGCATACAGATTCTATTCACAAAAGCCAAAGATATGGTACAAAAGTAAAATATTAGAACGGGTGTAAAAAGCATTAACACAGAATGCTTTAATAAAATGATTAAATCACAATTAATATATCAAGTAAAAGAAAATAAATCATTTAATGAATTAAAAGGCTTTTGATTTCTTAGCAATGGTATATTAAAATAGTATAGCATTGATCTATTATATTCATTTGTTTCATTTCCTTTTTTGAATTGAGATTCATGTAATAAAATAAATTCATTTATATTATTAGATTAACACTTAAATACCCTGTGTTGCTTTTTGGAAACATACCCAATTTAGTCTTCTATTAGAATATTATTGAAGATCTAATGCCTAATATTGCCAATAAAATACATACTGAAGATATTATTAAACAAATTTATAGCATGTAGATGGCACCTTTACTTCTTTTAAGAATATATATATAGAATTATTCGTTCATTTGTTTGCTGCCCTAGCCTTTTTTTTCTGGAAGCTTGTAAATACAGTATTTTGTACTGCAATGGTCAAGTAAAAATTATTACATGAAAAGGTAACGTATGTCGCTCACATTTATGACTTTTTTTTATATTTAACTGTAAAATATTTGCTGTAAATGGATTTTTCTGTTTGCTGCCAATTGGCAACAATGGGCTTAAAGTTCCACTAAGCTTAGATGAGAATAAGTAGTGTTGCATTTTTTTTTCTATATTCAATGAGGTAGTTTATTTTTGTAGTAGTTTATAACTGTAGTTTATATTTTTAAATGTATATACAATCAAACTTATGACATCCTCAAAGGTTGGGACAAAGACTTATGGATAATTTATACTCATATCGTCAAGTATCAGAGTAAACGATTTATTTTCTATTCCACATTGGTTTTTGTAATGTTTTGACAATAAATTTTGTATTTGTAATAAGATATAATTACTTTTTAAAAATATCTTGTATAAATTCCTCATCATAGTTGTTAAAATTCATGCGTGTTTGGTATTTTAAAATTTTATCAACAAAAGTTATTTTTTAATTAAAGTCCAGTGTTACCGACTGGCAACAAACCATATTTTTTAAACCTCAAACTACACTTAAAGCAAAATATGAATATCTTGTAGAAATTTCTCGTTATAGTTATTAAAATTCATGCTTGTTTCATATTTTATAATTTTATCAACAAAACTTATTTTTTAACTAAAGGTCAGTGTTGCCGATTGACACCAAACCATTTTTTAACCGTAAACTACATTTAAAACAAAATATGAAATTTTATGTATTTTTGCCCATTAGAAGAAAAGGAAGAAAAAATTTTTTAAATTAGTTTTTAAAAAATCGCATATTTAAGGGATAGGTTAATTTAATTTGTTAAATTAAATTGTTACCAACATAAAAATAAAGTAATTACAAATTACTTTGTTTTTATGTTGGTAGGACGTATAGGTACAGCAAGCTTCATTTTGTATGTACCAACTACCAGAGCCTAATGGATGTTATTGAAAGGCAGGATACTTAAGGCTTCTTACTTCGTTTTATATTTTACTTCATAATATTTATCAAGATTATTTTTCGTATACTTTAATCTAAAAAAGAATTTGTATCGAACTAATCAAATTAACGAAGTACATTAGAAATTGGCTTCCTAATTTTTTATCCATCAAAAGTTAGCATTATTCGTTAAAACCATGTTATGAGGTCAAAATATTTATTAATTGTTATGTCTCAAGTTATTAACACATTATATGCGGGTACATTTCGCAGCGGAATTTTACCGGGAGCGGGCGTTTGAAGCGTAAATTTAGTTATTCAGTTAAATCTCAATAGATCAAAAATTATTTAATTTTTTAACCAATTTTTCGTATTTTATATTGAAATATATAGACAAATATATAAATATAAATATATAAATAACAACCATAAGATTTTTGTAAACAAAAAATATATTTTTAGCGGATAAATTTATAATAGTATCGTAAATATGAAAAATCAAATAGAAATAGTAGTATATAGTTTTAATTTTTTTCTGCTCTGTGGTTCAGCAGCGACTGATGTAAAAACTAGTTTTTATTTGACTATATTTTTCCAGAATCTATGTAGTAGACAAGAATATTCGGTTTCGTTTTCCTGTATATACCGTTATTTTTGTACCCACAAACAAACCATGTTGTTATACTAACCCGTACTAGTTCGTGTCCCACGGTCAAGTATCAATCGCCAGAAAACGTACTAGTAAGTCTCCTGCTTACAATGTGATAATAAATGGGAGATTTAATGAGAGGTGGTTTGTTGGCTTACTATAGGCATTTAAAAATTGTGAGTATTGTAAGTATATTTACAAAGGCCTTTCAAATATTTAAGGAATTAAGATCATTAAAGCTATTACGATTAACCCTTTATAAGGCCGTGGGACGTACACTTCTCACCAATTTCATTAATTTTTATATGTCAATGGGAAGCTACTTTCCCATTTATTACTAGATATACTTCCCTAAAAATGATCTTTAAAATTAAATTTATTTTAGATAATAAGCTAAATGAATTACTTTTTATAAATTAATTTAATTCTTAAAAATATTTTAACATAACATTACTAGAAAAGAAATGGCCCTTTAAAGCGTAAACCAGGATATTTTATACTTCTTCAATCTAGAATTAATATAATCTGTCACTGAAATACAAACAATTAGTAAAAGGTATATTAATGATAACCTTAAAAAGCGTTAAGCAGTTAAATAAAGCTATTGAATTTAACCGGAGTATTTTACACTTATGAGTTATCTTGAATTAATGTAATCTGTGCCGGAAATAAATATCAAATATCAAACAAATACTAGCTGTATGCATTGCTTTGAATTAATAGTTTGTTTATATTATTTTTTACTTTGTAGTATTTTGTATTATTTGTTTGTTTATATTACTTCGCACTAACTTTGTATTCACTGTTTGCTTGTATAACTTTGTATTATATATTTAATACAATAACAAACAAATGCTAACAAATACCAAGTATATATTTATCATGTTTTTAAGGAGAGATAAGGATAATTAAAGCTATTGAATTTAACCGGTTGTATTTCCTACTCATGCAGTCTAGAGGTAGTATAAACTGTCGAAAAAACACAAAAATATCCAAAAGCTGGAAAAGCAATCTATATCATTCAGATAATCTAGAGTTAGTATAAACTGTCGAAGAAATACAAATAATTTCTAAAAGGTGGAAAAGCAATATATATTTAATCATTCAGATATTCTAGAGTTAGTATAAACTGTCGAATAAAGAAATACAAATAATTTCTAAAAGGTGGAAAAGCAATCTATATTTAATCATTCAGATAATCTAGAGTTAGTATAAACTGTCGAAGAAATACAAATAATTTCTAAAAGGTGGAAAAGCAATCTATATTTAATCATTCAGATAATCTAGAGTTAGTATAAACTGTCGAAAATATACAAATAATTTCCAAAAATTGGAAAAGCAATCTATATTTAATCATTCGGATAATCTAGAGTTAGTATAAACTGTCGAAGAAATACAAATAATTTCCAAAAATTGGAAAAGCAATCTATATTTAATCATTCGGATAATCTAGAGTTAGTATAAACTGTCGAAGAAATACAAATAATTTCTAAAAGGTGGAAAAGCAATCTATATTTAATCATTCAGATAATCTAGAGTTAGTATAAACTGTCGAAGAAATACAAATAATTTCTAAAAGGTGGAAAAGCAATATATATTTAATCATTCAGATATTCTAGAGTTAGTATAAACTGTCGAAGAAATACAAATAATTTCTAAAAGGTGGAAAAAGCAATCTATATTTAATCATTCAGATACACAAATAATATTCAACAGCGGACAACCATTTTAAAGAAACCATTCATTACAGTCACTGAACATGAAGGAAATGTGTCAAAAGATTGTTATCTCCTATCATATGTACTCTCGGAAATGATGGCTTAAGTTTTCTCTCATATATATAAAAAAGAGAAAAATCCCCGTGATATAAAGCTTTCTAAGCTTTTATGTCGTTGTGTCCTCCCCTCTCTAATGCAAACTCTAGAAAAGGGAAATTTTATCCGTGCTAGGGAAAAAATAGAGGGGAATGAATTCATGTGTGTCAAAACGTCTGGCTTAGACTAACCTTTTTGAAATTTTTGCAGTCGAAATAAGCTGCAACAAGTGGATTTTGAAATGGGGAAAAAAATACATTATGGAGGGATGAAAATGATTTGAGAGAAAAATTCAACGGAAGACTAGGTCCACTTTTTTATTATTTTTCATATTTCTTCATGTTATAGTGGTACATAGGTGAAAAACTATTTGGTAGTGTGTAAAAAATTTAGGTGATTGGTTTGGTTTGGAGTGCTACGGTCTACTTTTTTGCAACACGTGGGCTAATGAGACCAGGACCTACAGCTTAAAGCCGATTCCAAACGGCTACGAACATCCATGCCACAGCGGGATTTGAATCCACGAACTCTGGTACCGAAGGCCAGCACCCTAGCCAGTCGGCCATCGTTCGGCAAAATTAAGGTGAAGATATTAAGGAAAAAATAATCTGAATTACGATTTGACTTATAATTCAACTGAAGACTAGGTACACTTTTATATTATTTTTGATATTTCTTCAAGTTAGAGTTATACATAGGTGAAAAACTATTGCGTATTAATTGTAGGTTTCAGTTACTATTTGGTAGTATGTAAAAAAATAAGATAAAAAATTAAGGTGATTTGGTTTGGTTTGGTTTGGTTTGGTTTGGAGTGCTACGGTCACTTTTTTGCAACACGTGGCCTAATGAGACCGACACCTACAGCTTAAAGCCAATTCCGAACGGCTACTAAAATCCATGCCACAGCGGGATTCGAATCCACGAACTCTGGTACCGAAGGCCAGCACCCTAGCCAGTCGGTCATCGTTCGGCAAAATTAAGGTGAAGATATTAAGGAAAAAAATAATCTGAATTACGATTCGACTTATAATTCAACTGAAGACTAGGTACACTTTTATATTATTTTTGATATTTCTTCAAGTTAGAGTTATACATAGGTGAAAAACTATTGCGTATTAATTGTAGGTTTCAGTTACTATTTGGTAGTATGTAAAAAAAAACAAGATAAAAAAATTAAGGTGATTTGGTTTGGTTTGGTTTGGAGTGCTACGGTCACTTTTTTGCAACACGTGGCCTAATGAGACCGAGACCTACAGCTTAAAGCCAATTCCGAACGGCTACTAAAATCCATGCCACAGCGGGATTCGAATCCACGAACTCTGGTACCGAAGGCCAGCACCGTAACCAATCGGTCATCGTTCGGCAAAATTAAGGGGACGACATTAAGAAAAAAATAATCTAAATAACGATTTGACTAGTAAAATGGTTTGGTCATGTTGTTGAAACTATTCTGTGTTATTCGCCACGAGAGGGCGTTTAGGTAAGAAGTATGTGTTCGCTGCCGATCTGTATAAGCTGACTTTGTTTTAGTGTTTTGTCCTATGTTGTGTGGAAACAAAATAGAAAAAGACAATTTCGCCTCACTTTTGACCCCGACTGACAGTAAGAACATTTATTCTCTTTACCGAATGCTCTGCGAATAATTTGCGATATCAAAATTCTCTTTAAGGCTAATCGCAATTATTATATGCGAAAATATATGCTCTTCAAGACTTTATCGTGTATTCTATAAATCAGAAATATAATAAAAAAAAAACAAAGAAAAATTACTTTTTATATAAAAAGGAGCACACCGCCTTAATGTTTTGATGTTGGATCGGTATTTTACACCTCTGTTTTAATTCTATCTTCCACAGGCTTGTTATTGTGTTACTTAGTTTTAACTTTGAAAGTTAACGGAACAGAGTATAAGAAAAAAAATTAAATTTTTTGGGGAGCATCCTAAATAACAAATTTAGTTTGCAACAAACTTGCAGTAGTCTTGCAGTTCAAACCTGCAAACTTGCAAGTTTTGCATGATAAGTCTGCAAGTTTGAAACAAGACTGCAGCAAGTCTAAGAATTTTCGCTTGCTTCAAGGTTGTCATGACAAGGTTGCCACAGTTTTGCAGTAAAGTAGTGTTGCAAAAGAGTGGTCGCTTTATGTTCCGTCTAACTTGCAGGAAATTTGCTGCAAGTTTGTCGCTTCAAATTTGTTATGACAAGATATTATCCAGAAAAAATCAAACTTGCAGCAAGTATGCATACTATCTCAGATCCAGGTAAATGGTGTATGGAAAAGTACAAATACTGAACTGTAGAGAATTTATATAAAAAAAATCCAGATATAGCTAATATCATCAGCATTCAAAGCTTTATATGGGCTAAACACATAATCAGATTGAAGGACAACACATCAACAAAAGTTTTCTTGGCTAAACCATTAGGCACCCGGGAAAAAACAACCAAAACATAGGCGGTTGGACTCCATTGAGAATGACTTAAAGGCTTTATTAACTGAAGTCCACAGTGAAATAAAGGACTGCCTACTATAGTGTTATGAAGAAGGCTAGTGCCATTCTGTTACCTTACAGAAGAAGAAGAAGCATAGAAATAAAAAATAAATCCTACCTACAATATAAAAAAACTAAGTATAAACAAGAAAACGTGATTTTATTGCTTCGGCTTTATGTATTCATTTGTTTATATTGGATTTTCTCCTTAAAGCTCATGCTTGTCGTGATACAGCTTTCTCTTTTGTGAATGGTTTGCTGAACTTAAAATGACTAACAATAGATACTATATTGATATTCCAGATTTCCCTTTACCATCTTTCGAACACTTTTATATATTGATAAAATTGATTACCTGAATCATCATTTTATTACCAAAATTGTCTGGGCGAACAATAAGCAAAAAGGTAGCACGTTGCTTTTTGGTACAATTACTAGCAGAGTAAGTACTTATGAGTTCGAATCTTTCTGGAAGCTTGTAACCACTCGAAATCCGTTTTAGAAGCAGACCTTAGTCTTATTAACAATCGTATAGCAAAATGTAGGCCAACTGACTATATTACTAGAGCAGTAGTCGCAAAGCTTATAAAAGATCCGAGCTGCCGTGCTATTTTTAAAACTTATTGTGATCAAAGAGCTTACATTTGTTGGCTATCTTTTAGCCGAATAAGTAGTGTTAACCCTTTCAAATTAGTGGGAAGATTAATTCCCGCTTACATGATCTTACAAAATGTATCTGTGGGAAGCGCAAAACCCATGCCTTGTTATTATAAAAATGGAAAAAGACAGTCCCACTTTTGAGCTGTTATCTATTGTTTAATCAATTGAATATAATTAGCACTTCTGTTTTGAGAGTTAAAACGTTGTGTGATAAATAAATGGCCCCGAAGTATTAAACCATTATAATGGGTTTCATCTAGGTGCTGTGGAGTATTTTTATTTGTAGTCTCCTAACCTTCTTAGTGGATATAATGAACTAAAATTTTTAATATGGCAAGGTCAGCTTGATACTTTATTCTATCGAAAATCTCCCCATAAACTACTGGTAGCTCGTGATTGACGGGTTGGTGATCACAGATTTTAAGTTTATGCTGAATTATTATATTTTAAGCATTTTATAAATTTCTATTTTATGAAAAATATCCTATTTCATCATTAAGTAAAAGTTTGTTAACCTAAAATGTTATAATTTAGTGTAAGCAGGCCTTACGCACTGATGAAAGATGTTTTTTACCACACATATACACATGCCCGTGGGAATACATTTGAGCATTTATGTACAATTTATAATACAAGAATCAAAAGCGCGTGCACATACACACATATATATGTATGTATGAAATGAGGCTTTTTCCCTCATCTCAAAGTGGAGTTTCGGACGGCTACCTCCGCCTCGAAGTCGTGGAACCCACGACTAGACCGACAAAGAAATAAAGACAATGGAACTTCAAAACTATAGTTTATTTATTTCGAAACTATCGAAACATCCTTAACACCCGAAAAACCCTGATAAAACTTTTCCGAAAACTGTTTTCAAACACCATACATTTGCTTTAATAGTTTTTTTTTTCTGCCAACCAATTTAGCGATCACTACAAGTCAAGTGGATGACTTAACTTTTGCGTCAGAACTAATTTTAGATGTGCAACTGGAAGGATTTTACTAGGATACATTCGAGAACATTCGCAAGGGTTGTTAGAAAGGAATTACCAGAGAAACATAATCTAAACCGAAAGTGATAAAAAATATCATTGCATATATTTACTAATGGTAAAGAAAATAATAGAATCTGCAAATGGTAACTTTCCCTTAAATAGTCATTCTTGTAATTCTTGATTCAATAATCCACCAATTTGTAACACGTAAATATATAATCCTTTAGGCAACAGAATTACAGATATTGGCAATATTTGATATGAAACATGAAGACACCTAAAGCTGTTACCAGATCGTATCACAAGATCGCAAACCTACAAGGGAAGATATTGTTAGGCTCTCTTACATGTCGAGTTTTGACAAGTGGTACTTAAAGCTTTCCCCACTCTCGGGATTTAATGCTTTTGTTCCCCTTCTGTCATTCTCAGCATAGGGATAATTCATCCAGCGTAGGGGAAAAGAGAAAAAAAGAAAGATGGTGATTGAAATGGCATGCTACGATATACGAATCTACTGGATTTGTAAGCTTTCACGAGATTCCTTCCGGTGTCGTAAACCGAAATGAGGATAGAAAAAACTTTATTTTTTATTTTTTATGGAGAAAGAGGTTTAGGGATGACAATATAATGACACCATGAAGGAATACAATTAAAATTTCTATATGTAGACATTCAACTGAAAAATGCCAAACAATGCATGAATTTAATACAATTTTAATGGGTTTCTAACAATAGGAAATAAATCAGACATTAAAAAAATTCTTGGGTGAAAGAAGACAATCTTGTATATACCCCTGAAAGTTTCTACAGTTGGTATTTAATAATAAGCATTTATATACTTGCTATGGCTCTATAACAAATTGTTCTCTCTGGGAATGAATGAGTAGTACTAAATGAGTAATTGCTTTACAATCATGTATGACAAAATATATCTGTATTTCCAGTTGCATTAAAAAACAGTGTCTATAACTCCGGCATTTGCATAAAATCGTACGAGGGTCACGATGAAATTTTTGAGATATAACTAGGTTTTTAAAGTTTTACTTAGAAAATTTTAGGTGCGTTCAAAGCAGTCTCTTCCATCCTCATTGCACTTTTGTAGACGAATTTTCCACATATTAAATGCCTCAAGCCATTTGTTTCTTGGAATAGTTGAAAAAATGCATTTATAGCTATATCAATCTCTTATTCTGAATGAAAACGACGTCCTCGTAAGTTCTTTTTTAGATTAAAGAATAACCAAAAGTCACACATAGCTAGATCAGGTGAAGACGGGGGATGTTTTATCCCTTTCATTTGTTTTTGTTTAAGAAAATCAACTGTTAATCCTGCAGTATGTGAAGATGCATTATCATGGGGAAGCATTAGTCCCATAACATTCACTTCTTGTAGAATTTGTGGAAGACATTTAGTGGTATATCAGTTTGCTGTTACTGTCTTCTGTCCTTCCAACTTGATGGTTTTGACCAATCCCGTATTTCTGAAGAAAACGGCATACATCACTTTTTCCAGTGCTCGTTGTCTTTTCACCATTGTCGGCGTAAGATCATCTTTGCTTTCTTGACGTGCTGGAACGTCAAAAAACGGTATGTACGTTTCATCACCCGTTACAATTTTAGAAGTGATGCGGTGGCCACCATCGATTAGCAGTTTAAGAGTTTCTTTATTGATTCTGACATGATCCCCTTTTTGGTGCTCAGTTAGATTATGGGGAACCCAACGGCAAACTACTTTTTGCATATGTAATTGTTTATTAATAATTTTGTGTATGGATGTGGATCCAATGTTAAGTTCTTTCTGTATAATTTGATAGCTACAGCAATTATCATCCATTAACATTTTTCGTATGCCAGACACATTATCCGGGAATACTGCCGACGGTGGACTTTGTGTTCTTACTGAAGAAAAATGCGACCTCTGCTAAATTCTTTATACCATCTCAATACAGTCGCAGGAGCTGGAGATTCATCACTAAATTTCAATTGCAACCTTTGAAAGCATTCTTCTTGATTTAATCCTGCTTTAAAATCATAGAAAATCATAGCGCGAAAATGTTCTCGCTTCAACTCCATTTTCTCTTCCGTTTAAAATTTATTCCACGCTAAGCAAGTTGAAATAAGTCATTAAAATTTTGTCTGCTGTGTTAAAATACTTTGTGTTTTAAAATTAAGCCGTTATTTTTATTTTGTAAATTCTCGTCTGAGTATATCTCATAAATTTCAAAGTTACCCTCATATTTACCATCGCTCACAGAAGCACAATATTTCTAAAATTCTGCAATAAGAAATGAAATCTAAGTAATTTTAACTGAATAAAGTTGCTTAAAAATATACCAGCTATAAAGATTTTGCTACAATAAAAACATCAACTGAAATAGTATCAATATTTATATCAAGCCCAAAGACTATAACAAAGTCTAATATAATAGACCAAAGCACAAGAGCACAAATAAAATTTAGCTTTGTCTCACTTTATATCCATATTTTATATTGTAGACTCTGTTATTTATATTGCACAAAATCGTCCCATTTATTTTATGCTAGAAAGTTATTGTACAAAAACATTTCAAAAACTATGAATACGTTTTCTGATTTGATGAGTAAGTGAAAACTTCAAACAGAATAAAACAAATCTATCCCTGCTCATCAAATGGATAAATGTACATAAAAGTCAATTTTATTATATCATAACCATGAAAAGTTGCTCTAGAATTGCCTAAAGAGTATATTTTCAGGCTTAATAGTTCCTTTACGGTTAAACAAAAAAAGAAGAGTCAATTTCATATCCATTTTTTGTAGTTAACGGTCAATTGATTGCTGAAAAGCAATTAAGTTAGTGACTAGTACTGGATACTTCCAAGCAATTTGGAGGATATCAAAGAGAAATAAAATTTAACCCTTTTCCTTTATGAATAATTTGCTAAAGTTTATACAGTGGACTCCGCTTAATGTGATCACGGTTAAAGTTATCAATCGCTTATTGTTATCGAAATCATTTGGTCCAGATTTCTTCTATTCATCTGTATGTTAAAATTATCACTTTATGTGATCGTTACATCGGTTAATGTTATCAGTTTTCGAACCTCATTTTAACTGGCAAAGGAATATTCACAATGTATTTAGAAAGAACCTGAAGGTGTTATCGATATTGCAACGAACAACTCCATAACGGTACTTTAGCAGAACAAGGTTCTAGTAGTGATTAAAAAAATGACGAACTATTTAAAAAACAAAAACGTAGATTTATTTTAAATCTTAAAATAAAAAAAAGAAGCATCATACGATGTCCGCCTACATGCCGGGAAAAATGCACAAGTACTAAAAAAAACATCCAACAATCCTCTTATATATCCAGCAGCAGACATCGCATAAAATTAACATATACATGCAACTTCCTCTCCCACTCAGCCAATCAAAAAATTACAGTTCGTAGCTGCCGAGTGAGAGTTGAAGTCACAATCAAACATACAGCGAGAGTCAGCTTTACAAATTGCGATTAAGAAGCCTCGGTTAACTTTAAACAAAACAAAAACAGATTGCCGGGATTCACCGGAGGTTGAGAAGGTGCCGATTCGGCTGCAACTTCTAACAGAAGGGGATATGATTCCTGAAGAGTTCGAGTCATGGGTGGAAGTAGATCAAAACATTCCAGTAGCTTCCAGATTAACAAAATCTGAAGTCTGCCACATTGTCATAGGAAAAAAGACGAATAATGGAACTGATGAGTCACATGTATAATTTCTTGATACTGAGCCATCTCCTACAAGTGTTGAAGCGAGAAATGCATTGAAAGTGTTGAAACGTGAAGTACAACACTGCTCCGATGATTTAAAAAAACATTATGGTTACGAACAATTTATCAATGAGCTTCGTAGAAAAAATTGTAGACAATCAACAAATGATCATATTTTTAATTATGTATACAATTTTTATGTTTCAAAGGATAATATACAGTACATAAATATAAGGTGAGTTTATTTTGAAATTTAGTATGAGTAAATTAAAGGGGGGGGGTAAATTTATCTAATTTTGCATATCATTTATTGTTATCAATCGGTTATTGTTATCAAAATCACGGTGTACCAATCCTGATCACATTAAGCGGAGTCCACTGTATATTGCATAGAATAGATGAGAAAGTTTAATAGATTTTGTGGTTATGTGGTATTTAGTTTGGAATAAATTATTTTTTTATATGTTTATCATTTTAACTAGGCTTTCCAGAGTATGTATATTTACACTAATGAAATTTAAGCAAAATAATTTTTAAAATGTTGTCTGCATTATTTACTGAGTAATAATAACAATAATATTGTTATTATTTGGATACGGGTACAATCAATAATATTTACTCCTTAAATTTAATTCTTAAATCCACTAAATTCTTATAAGTTTCTTATGTGTATTATGGTATATTACACCCACCAATGAATTTGTCTTAAATGCACTTGCTTCCTCATAACTGTTCTAAAATCTGTTCTAAAGTATAAAAACATTAGTGATTCACGAGTTATTAAAAATAACTGTGCGTTTTAAAACTTGATCTTTTCAAGTTTTAAACGAACTATCAAGTTTTAAACGTTTTAAAACTTGATCTTTTCTTATGACTTTTTACTTGCAAATATTGTATTCTAGCACTTTGTTTTGTTTATATTTTGATACAAATAAAGATACACCACACATACCATCAAAATACTGGTACTGAGAAAAACTGATATTTTAATTCACTTTGATGCTGACACTGGGATAAAATCCTATTTGCGATCGCTACACTAAAGTATAATATTTGCAGAATTACGCGACACGAAATGAAATCTACGTAAATTTTAAATGAATGTTATTTTAATAGCACAAATAAAGATAACTTCAACTTGCTTTATAACCATATTTTATACTCTAAACACTCATAGTTATTATTCTAGAACAGAATCATCCAGTTTACTTTATGTCAGAAAGTAAATGTGCAAAAACGTTTGAGAAATTTTAAATACTTTTTCAGATTTGGTGAATACGGGAAAACTTCAAACTGAATTAACAATTCAAAGTATTCCTGCTCACCAAATGCTTAACACTAAACATACCAACACTTAATACATACCTATTTCTACCATAGCCGGTCAAATGACCGGACTTACTTTTTCTGATTATAAATGTATGAAATATGAAAATTGGAAGGAAATAGACAGATAAACTTTATTATAATTAAACAAAATTGTATATTGTCAATTTTTATGTATTGCAAACACAAAGAATAAGAATTTTTAATTTATTTCCCATCGCATTTTTTTACATAAACCTTATGGGTCATTTGACCCGTTATATGGTATGTTTAGTATTAAATATACACAAGACTTCTTTTCATTAGATCATAAACCTGAAAGGGAATGTAGAGTTGCCTAAAGATCTATTTAGCAATAAATTCAGCAATAAAAAGTATTTATCCAAGTTTAATAGTCGCTTTACGGCATAGCGAAGAAAGAAGAGTCAACTTCATAGCCAGTTTTTGGGTTGGCAATCAATTGATTGTTCAAAAGCAATTATGTTAGTGACTAACGCCGGATACTTTCAAGTAATTTGGGGGGATATCAAAGGGAAATAAAGCTTAACTGTTTTCCTTAATGGATAATTTGATAAACAGTTTATGTACTGGATAGAATAGATAAGAAAATTTAAGGGCTTTTGTGGTTATGTGGTATTTAGTTTGAAAGAAATTATTTGTTTATATGTTATCATTTTAAGTAGGCTTGTCAGAATATAGGTTTTCTAAAGAGTATTTATACTAATGAAATTTAAGTAAAAGAATTTTTGTCTGAATTATTTACTTATTATTATTATTATTATTATTATTATTATTTGCATATTAACAAAATAAATATTTACTCCCTAAAATTAATTTTTAATATGTAAGTATCTTTATATAATATGTATTATGATATATTGCACTCATTAATCAATTTGCCTTGAAAGTATAAATGGGCTAACTACCCCATTAATATTCTAAAATGGGTTTGCTCTAAAATACAAAAACCTTGGGTATTTACCCATTAACCCTAAAACTTGATCTTTTCTCGTGACTTTTTACTTAAAAATATTGTTTTCTAGTTCTATATTTTATTTGTTTTATTATAAAAAAGTTATACAAATACAACTCATATACACTCATAAGTACTAGCATTAAGGAAATCTGACATTTTAATTGACTTTGATATTATAACTGTGATACAACCCTATTTGCGATCGCTACAGTAAAAGTATAACATCTGAAAAATTAAGCGATGAGAAATAATAACTGTGTAGTTTTAAGTGAATAATGTTACTTTAATACCTGCTATAAAGATTGCTC
>CM063500.1:14407013-14412013 GCA_032207245.1 Pardosa pseudoannulata | reverse complement strand
GAACACTTTGGGTATACAGTCGAACTCATTTTAACGAGCTCGGATTTAACGAGTACTCGGATTTACCGAGGGAAGCGAGAATATTTGGATTTATCAATGTGAAGTCTATGGAACAGAAATCGCTTTTAACGAGCAAGACCTGGTTTTAGCGAGCAATATTTTTCTATCTTGCAAATTTTTTCTCCTCTTTCTAGTGTTTCTGTCTTATCTTTTTTTTTCTTCTCCACGGTTTAATACTTTTGTAGGAAAACTTCCTCCAGCATTCCAATGTCAATAGGGAGGGTTCACAACTCCGGTGCAATTGAATTTTTGCCACAAATTCTACATTCGTTATCCAGCCTATATACCAAGGAGTTATAATAAATTTTAAGTGACACTTCCTTAAACAACTGATTTTGATGATTCTAGACCGAAGAGATAGAAGTGGATCAACATCAAATACCAATGTCAACGTACTGGAAGCGATACTTTTGATGAACGATGCATGAGGAAATGTCACATCAACATACATCATCAAGTGTCTCCATAAGGCTGGATTGGAGAGTTGTCAAGATGGTCAATCCACTGAGGAAGAAGAGGTTGACAATTTCATACAACCTGCAAATTTGGAAATGACCGAAGAATTTCAAAACTATGTATCCATCGACGACGAACTGATGACCTCAGATGTACTTACCACTTAAGATATTGTTGCTGATGTACTAACGAATTCAGAGGAGAAACATGACGAAAGCGAGGAGGACACTAATGAATATAAAGAAAGTGAACCACCTCTAACTTGTTCTAGGATGTTGGAGAATGCAGAAATAAATTCAGACCTTTAAAATGCAGAAATGCAGACCTTTATTGAAGCGAGGGATGTCAGGGATGATGTTTTCGGGGAGATGAGTCTTCTCCGAAGAACAATAGCACAGGAAACAGACAGGGAACGAGTTCAAAGTAAGCTAACAAATTACAATTTTAAATATGTATATTAATGAAAAAAATAAATGTTTTGGTAAGAATCTTTTACTTTATTTCTCTTTCCGTTTATTGTTTCATTCCTTTAAGACTGTAGAGCAACTAAAAATTTTTAAGGTTGAGGGGGTTAAAGGTCATTAAATAAAGAAAAGTATTTAATTTAATTAATGTAATTAAAGTAAGTATTAATTAAATTTTAAATAAACTCAATCATTTAACCTTCCAAGCCCCCCTCTTCTGGTTTTACGTTTGCTTTAAGGACCCGTTTATTACGAGCACTCGGATTTAACAAGTAAATGTTACGATCCCTTTGGTTTCGTTATAAACGAGTTCGACTGTATTATTTTGCTGATAAACTAAACAGTTTGAGAAGAACATTTTTAATTTGGATTTTTTCAAAAAAGTGGCGATTATCTAAATTTAAATTTAGTTTTAATAACATTAGTAAATTCAAAATTTAAAACGAATTCTTGTATTTATATTCAAGCATATTATGATTATTTTGTAAAAAATTTGTAAGAATTTTTAACAAGTTTAATTTCTAAAACCATTTTAAAAAATAAAAAAATTTAAAAAAATAGTTTTTAAACTCACTGGATTTTTAAATAAAAATAAATCCTTTTTCACCTTTTCCTTATTTCTATTTGGGGCGAATTATCCTTTTCCGGACCCCATTTTCTTCACTGTGTTGTGCCCCAAAGACTGATGCACCCTTGGCGAGTGCAACATTTCCCACGCCCTAATTACGGCTCTGAGCCCGTCATATGACGGGATCATTAAAACTTTTAATTTTCCAGAATTGTAAAGTACCATATGAGGTAGGTAAAAAATGGTTTGTTTTTTGGCTGAGAATTATCTAGTACACGCTCAATAATTTATTTTCATACTCTTCTAAAGACTCCCTACACTGTGAATTCAGATTAGAATCACGTTGAATTTAGTCAAACCGTGTGGTTATGTATAAAAAACACACAAACTAACAAACGAACAAAATTCTTAATTTTCAAAGATACATAACTTAAAGGCAGGATATTTATTAGTCCAAAAAATAGACTCCTAGACTTTTATGAAAAAAATTTGTTAATACCGGTGATAAAATTTTCATTGCAAAAAAAGTAATCGATGTTTAAATTTAAAATTGTCCCATATGTACCTAATCTATTATTTAAGCCAAATATAAAAGAAAGTTATTTACGTAATATCTAATTTTACTGATAAAGCTAATGAAAATAATGCAGACTATATTTAAATCATTTTAAATAAGAAATGATTAAATGAGATGGTTAAAGGAATGACGTCATAATGCTAGAAAAAAGTATTATTTTTACCTATTTATTATGTGGTAAATTTAATCGCTTGTTCTTAACCGGGGAAAATAGGGATTGAAATAATGCCATAAAAAGCCCGAAAAGGAGTTTAAGGGAAGATTTCGAACTTTTTAAAGATGACAGTATTTTTCGCTGTGATATGAACAGTGATACGATAAGTAATAAAAATAATTTTATTGCGATCCTCCACCGTTATTGTTACTGAAGATCAAGGGGAGCTTTACCTCACTTAGATAAGAAAAATTATTTCACTCCCTTACTATCTCCAGAATTTTAAGCTAAAAATTTATTATTTATTTAAAACATATACTATGTTCTTATATTTCCTTTTTAATCTAATAATTTCTAGAAGTAATTTGTACCGTACTTTATAACTTTTTAATCTTTTGATAGTTTTAAGATAATTTCCTTAAGTAGCAACTGTATATTATAAATATAACTAAATATTTTATAAGCATAATTGTCTAAATATAACCAACTAATGCTTACGTTTTGCTTAATTTGCATTTATTGCGAAATTTTCGCACTGTTTTATTCAATAAACAGTACAAAAGCACCTTTAAATACATTAAAAATTCAAATTTAAATTTGTATTCATCTTAACAAAATTTTAAAGCGTTTTTTATTCAAAATATGCTTTGAAATTGGGTATAAACTTAATACATATATTATAAACATCATTGGCGAGAATTTGGCGATCACTTGTACAAAAATAGAACCAAAAACATGGCGGCGGGGCCCCCGGAACTGGGAATTTACCCATATTTATACCAATTTATTTTAGAATTGGATCGATAGTGTAGGTGGAGATAAACTTTGCTCGTTTTGAATTTTGTTAACCCTAACTAATAAGAATCCAATATGGATGTCTCTATCCATTCCAGGTCCAGCGGCTTTATAAATTCGAGGACAGACGAACAGAAAACTTAGGCTATTATTATAAGGTATTGCCAGGGCTAGCTAGTTATTGCAGCGCACATGCGCTAAGACCCTTAGCAAACGAAATAGAAAGCTGTGCAGCATTTAGTGAGCATCAATTATTGAGAAACAAAACGCATCTGTCTACCAACCTTCTTTATAGTGCAAAACCTCTGCATAGAATGTTGAGAACTATACATATTTGTCATCAATGTCGGCCCCAAAGTGAGTGAGTCACGTGATACTGTTCCCAGACTTAAGAGATAACAGCACTTTTGGGGTGTCAAGAGAGAAAGTCATTGGTTTTGTTTTGTTTTGTTTTGGAGAGCTACGGTCTACTTTTTGCAATACGAGGGCTAATGAGACCGGGACCTACTGCTTAAAGCCGATTCCGAACGGCTACGAACATCCATGCCATAGTGGGATTCGAACCCACGAACTCCGGTTCCGAAGGCCAGCACCCTAACCATTCGGTCATCGTTCGGCCCTTAGTCATTGATAGCATTTTGATAAAACACAGGCAGTAATTTAATGACTGCACAATTAATACCATTTTCTTAGAACAGCTGAAAAATCTGGCCAATGGACAGAAAATTAAAATCTATTTCAGTGCTTTAGTTGAGTGCCGGGTTTAAAGAATACAAATCTTTTTGCTGAGATTGACTCACACACGTATAAATTGTCATGTACAGGTTTTTCCAGCCCAGAAGGCTGCGGCCTTCAAAAGGGTTAAAATAAAAAAAAGGGCATGATAAGGCGAAAAATAAGGAAAAATCTTCCATTTAAAGGTTGCTTAAAAGTGATGATTCCCGTTAATAATGCCTAGGATATAACGACCACGAAACTTCTTTACGTGTCTCAGCGTCTATCAATGAACACATCACATTTTTAGGCAGGTCGATCCAAGAACTCACAACCCTCCGGTTACGAGATTGATACCTTTGTCAACTAAATTACCACATCTTAGAAATAATATTTGCGGGGCTTAAAAATATCACACTGAATACCTGGGAAAGAAAATTCAATAGTTTCTATATAAAATAACATATTTCAAATTTTCTGTTTGTGTTTATGGAAAATATTATAATCGAATATACTGAAGTTCGTAAGTTCAAAAGTTTCTTTCCTTATAGCCATGTATATTTTAAGTCATTTACATTCATTTTTTTTAAATAGGAGATTTTAGATCCTTAATTTCAACTTGAATTCTTTATGTATGATATTACATGAAAGCATACTTTTAAGAAATGCTTTTTAATAAAATTATCATCAGCATTGGCACGACAGCCCTTTGTGGGCCTGGGTCTTCCTTAGAAGCTTTTCCCAATCTGCCCTTCTCCCAGCAATTGATCTCCAGTTCTTTACCTTTAAGATGGCAAAATCTTCATCCACACAGTCTTTCCACCGTTTCTTAGGCCTTCCTTTTGGTCTTTTATTGGAAGGGAGTGCATTAAAAACCCTCAAAGTTGTTCGTTCTGGGCTCATTCTCATTACATGTCCTGCCCATCTCATTCTATTCAGCTTTATAGATTTGATAACATCATCACTGACAAAGATCTTATATAATTCAAAATTATATCTTTTTCTCCAGTTGTTATTTTCAAAGACAGCACCAAAGATGGTTCGCAGGATCTTCCTTTCGAAGGTTGCCAACATCTTCTCTTCTGTTTTTGTTAGGGTCCAAGTCTCCGAGGCATAAGTCAAAACTGACTTGATCAATACCTTATACAATAATATCTTTGTGTTTCTTTTTATCAAGTAGGTTTTCAGTAGTGATCTTAAACCAAAAAATAC
>CM063500.1:14392013-14399513 GCA_032207245.1 Pardosa pseudoannulata | reverse complement strand
AAAATTAAAATTAAAATTTTATTCCATTAAAAATATGTTTCTAATTTTTTCACAATTTTTTTCATAATTGTTCCAAAATTTTTGATCTAGAAAAAAAGAAGTATTTCTTTATAAAAATACTCCTAATTTTTTCACAATTGAACAAGAATTTTTTCCTAGAAAAAAAAATATTTGTCTAAAAATATTTCTGGTTTTAAAGTATACGTTTGTATTTTTCTGAATTTACACGAGTGAAATAATTGGTATCAATTTTTGAGTTTTTATTTAACATGCAATAACTGTTTTTGTTTTTTATTGCATCATTAAGAATCTGTTAATAATTTTTTCACAATTTTTTTTTATAATTGGACCAGAATTTTTGTCTAGAAAAAAAGAAGTATTTGCTTAAAAAATTTTTGGCTTCGAAGCATACCTTTGTATCTATTTGAATAAACACGAGAAAAATAATTGGAATCGATTTTGGTTTTTTAACATGCAACAATTTCTTTGGTAATAATTGAACTCCTAATTTTTTACAATTGAATTAGAATTTTTGTCTATAAAAAAGTATTTTAAAAAATTCTGGTTTTAAAGCATACTTTTGTATTTTTCTGAATGTAGACGAGTGAAATAATTGGTATCGATTTTGAGTTTTTATTTAACAAGCAATAACTGTTTTGTTTTTTATTGCACCATTAAGAATATGTTCACAATTGTTTCACAATTGGACTAGAATTTTTGTCTCGAAAAAAAAAAGAAGTATTTGCTTAAAAAATTTCTGGTTTCGAAGCATACTTTTGTATCTATTTGAATAAACACATGGGAAATAATTGCTATTGATTTTGATATCCTAACATGCAACAATTTCTTTGTTGTTTTTTTACAATGTAATAACTGCTCCTAATTTTTTCACAATTGAACTAGAATTTTTGTCTAAAAAAAAAAGTATTTGTTTAAAAAAATTTCTGGTTTCGAAGCATACGTTTATATCTGTTCAAATGTACACGCGTGAAATAATTGTTATTGATTTTGATTTTTTTATTTAACATGCAATAAATGTGTTTTTTTTGCATCATTAAGAATATGTTCCTAATTTTTTCACAATTTTTGTCTAAAAAAAAGAGGTATTTCTTTATAAAAATTTCTGGTTTTCAAGCATAGACTTGTATCTGTTTGAATGTACACGAGTGAAATAATTGGAACCGATTTTGATTTTTGAACATGCAATAATTTATTTTTTTACAATGAAATAACTGCTCCTAATTTTTTCACAATTTAACCAGAATGTTTTAATAGAAAAAATATTTGTTTGAAAGAAATTCTGATTTCAAAGCATACATCTATTTTTCTGAATGTACAAGAGTGAAATAATTGGTATCGATTTTGAGTTTTTATTTAACATGCAATAATTGTTTTGGTTTTTTATTTCACCATTAAGAATATGTTCACAATTTTTTCACAATTGGACCAAAATTTTTGTCTAGAGAAAAAAGAAGTAAATCTTATTAAAAATAATTAATAATAATCCTTTTATTTGCTGCATAAAACTGTAATATTTTTCTTCCCATTCATATCGGACTTAAGGGGACATACACCAAAAATATCTCTCATTGTACCATGTAAGTCTCCCAGAAATTAGTTTAGTTTTAGAGTAATGCAGAATAGAAAGAAATACTACAATGACTACAAAGACACAGCTGTCAATCTATTTTGAGCAGATGGAACATGGGATTATAATAGGTAAATGTAAACGCTAAATAGGTCATGCAATGTATACACGAGGTTTTATTTGTATCACTTTTGGAAAAGTGACATACGTGACTGTAGGTACATCTCCTAATGAATCTTACTTTCTGTGTGACCGAGATATTTGTAAATATTTTTGTAAAGAATAAGTATAAATTATGAGATTCTATTTCCTCATTTATATTATAGGAAAAAAAATTTTCCCCAAAATGTTAGTCAAAATAAATATTTCTAAGTATGTAAAAATAGTATTTTAAGCATAAAAGTACAAATATTTGAGTTATTCAAAATCTATTAAATAGAGACCATGTAAAATTTTATTGCATATAACTGCAATGCAAAATTGTCCCATTTTTAAATTTAAAGTATCTAAACTGTATTCTATTTATTTTGAAAATTCCATATATAATAATAGCCTGAGTTATCTGTTCGTCTGTCCTCGAATTTATGAAGCGGTTCGACCTGGAATGGATAGGGCATCCATATTGGATAGAGCAATTTGTCGCAACGTCACGAACTACTATAATGCCCTTCTCATTCATTTTCAGGTTTACAACAGCCAATAGACAAACAATAAACTGCCTTTCCGTTTGAAACTAAAGCCAGAATTGTCATAAATTACGATCTGCCTTACTGCGTGAAATCGCCTTATTCTTCATGAGTTAGGGTTAGCAAAATTCAAAGCGTCTTTAAAACGTTAGAAATCCACCACCCCTCTTTTTCAAGCGTTTAATGTCATTATTACAATCCCTATTTTCCTGGTAAAGAACAGGCTATTAAGTTTATCACATAATAAATAGGTAAAAATAATTTTTCTAGCATTAGGACGTCATTCCTTTAACCCTCTCATTTAGCCATTTGTTATTTTAAATTATTTAAATATCGTCTGCATTATTTTCATACGTTTTATCACTGAACTTAGATATGAGGTAAATTTTCTTTTATATTTTGCTTTAATAATAGCTTAGATACATACGTGATAATTTTAAATTTAATCATCGATTATTTTTTGTTGCAATGAAAATTTTATCGTCGGTATTAACAACAATTTCTTTTCATAAAAGTCTATGAGTCTATTTCACAGACTAATAAATATCTAGCATTTAAGGTGTATGTCTTTGAATATTAAGAATTGTTTGCTTGTTAAGTCTTTGTTTGCTTGTGTTTGTTTTTTAAAACATAACCACACGGTTTGACTAAATTAATTCAATGCGATTCTGAACTGCATTCACAGTGTCGGGAGACTTTAGAGGAGTACGAAGATAAACAAATTATTGGGCATGTACCAGATAATTCTCAACTAAAAAACAAATAATTCTTTTACCTGTCTCATAGAGTACTTTACAATTCTGGAAAATAAAAAATTTTACTGATTCCGTCATATGACGGGCTATAATGCTAGTTATTTAATACAAGAGTAATTATTCCTCAAAATTATATATTAATATTAAAATAATTTATTTGTCTATTAACACTAGAACGGCCAACGCGGTCAATTTGACCGCAAATGTATTTTAATCTCTCATATCTTTTGTTTTCATCTATTGTTGCGATAATTTTTTACTTTTTTAAAATATTCATTGGTAATACACAAAAAAAAATTCCTTTAAAAAATATACGTTAGTTTTTTTTTTATAAAAGCATTGTATTACTAGAACTGTCAGAAACGGTCAAAATGACCGCTGTTAGAAAAAGTATAATTTTTTTTCTAGTATAAGTGTTTTTTAGACAAAGAATACAAGTATGGGGGAGGAGAGTGCTGGACAACTGATTTTGTTGCGAACACCCCTCGCGCGGAAATAACGAACTATGTTGAAGCCACTATCGAAATTCCAATGTTTTCAGTTTGTATTCAGTTTTGTGGCAACGCTGTAAATTGTTATTGTTTTGAGTATTTAGTTTTGGTTCGCTTCGGCGAATGTTGCTAGTTTTTAGAAAGTGAATAAATGTGTTATTATAGTTTTAAAATATCCCTGTGAGATTATTTTGACTTCCTATTTACTTGTTTGACAGCCGTTAAGCATCGGATAGATGCACCAGAGCCCAATTAATATTTAGTTTTATAAATGTGTTACGAGATACAACAGATTTAGTTTCTTCGAAGAACACCTGTCTGAATTGTTTCTACTCACGCGCCACCAGGAGAAATACCCAGAAATATAGCTGCATAAGTGATTGTTTATTAGTGAAGTTATACTTGAATTTGTTACTTGCGCTTCAGAATTATGTAAACAATATTAGACTAACAACTATTTCATTTTCATTGTTTTGATTTCATTATTTTTCAGTAATGATTAACACTTGTCTATATACATGGTTTATATATGCATATACAGTAAAACATGTTTAAGAAGATCCCGCTTCAGAAGTTTATATTTTCGGTACCCATTCCCCCCCTATTCATAAAATGTTAAAATAACCCGTTTATAAAATTTCATTCCAAACTCTGTCCCGCTTAAAAAGTTTTCATTAATTTCTAAGTTTACTTACACGAAGCGTTTATAGCTGCCTTTCGATTACTGTTTTTTATCTCCTCTGTGTTTGTAAAGGTCAATGTTTATGGCTGAAAACGATTGTTGTCATTTTTATTTAAAATGTACCTGAAGAAGTTTTTAAAAGTTTAAGACAACTGGACTCTTATCAATTACAAATCGCCGATAAAAAACAAAAACAAAAAACTATAACTGATTTTTTTCTGTAAAATCGATTCCAGTGGTGTTTAAATAAAATTTCTTAGCTGAATTCTAAGATATTCTAAGGCAATTATATTGTTTATATTTATTAGTTAATTTTTTTAACTATACAAAAAATATAAATTTTTGAGAAACACCAAAATTATTGTTTATATATTATTTTTTTACAGAAAAAAATCTCTATCTATGTAATTATTATTTTTTTTAAATTAATTTCGTTTAAGAAGTTTTCTCTTTCCATTGTCTTAGAAAACTTCTTAAGTGGGTTTTACTCTATCTCTCTCTCTCTCTTTATTTATTTATTTATATTTATTTACCTATTTATATTTATTTATATATTTATTTATATATATATATATATTTATCTATCTATTTATTTATATATCTATATATATATATATATATATATCTATATATATATATATATATATATATATATATATTGCTTAAAATATTGTATTTGGTTTTGGTTTCAAAATTCTATAGTCAATTCTTTTAAAATGGAGGCGTTCTTCTGATTTTGGGATTTGCACACGACACTGTTAGTGGGATGGGTTTTTAGAATTCGAGAGAAATTTCTATGCGGCATGATTGGCTGTCTCTTGACGTCAATCATGACGTCGATTCCGGTTTTGAAGTGTTTTTAAATAGGCGATCACCAAGGTTCGAAGGGCTGTTCGCTGTTGTTTTCTAGTTGCTGTTTGTTGTGATTCTGGTGGTTCGAGTTGTTCGTTGTGTGCTTTCATTGTACCCATGTGAAACAGGAATAAGTGAAGTTAGCCTAAGCTTTTGTTTTCTCTGCATGCCAGTCCCAATGGACACGACTACATTCCGTGGGTACAGAGATGATGTGACTGCTAACAGTCGTTACACACACACACACAAACACACACACACACACACACATATATATATATATATATATATATATATATATACACACACACATACATAAGCATAAATATTGTTTTCCTGTATTGGTTTCGTGATTTCCCGTTTAAGACGTTTTCCCCCTTAAGAAGTTTTTTTATCAGTTAGGCCCTTGGAAAACTTCTTAAGCGGGTTTCACTATATACGGGTGGGAATCGTATAAAAACCAAATATTTCCACATTTTTTTAATACTAGTGTAATATTAAACATATTATAAATATCTCTACAACAAATAAAACATACATCAAAACGTAAATATTATGCTATAGCATAATAGCTTTATACATAAAAGGTAAAAAACACTTATGTTGTGGGAACACGTAAAATCACGAAAAACAAAATGGAGAGGAGGACGGAAAAGATACCATAAAATAAAGAAGCTGCATTTGTTTTGCTGAGCATCGGAGATGGTGCATTTACGTGATATACACACATATATCCCACAGCTCATTAAGAATGGATTCGCCAGCTTTGTATGAGATAAAAGAAGAATCTTACGCATAGATGCATTAAGGACGTATCGAAACCCTTCGCTACTGCAGATTGCACCTTATGGATGCGCCGACAGGCGATATCGGAGAAGAGAAAATAAGACTGAGTGGAAAAGTAGATTCATCTGGTTAATGGGTCATATAGTAACATGGAAAAAATGCATACACTCTGCATGTTTCTAATATGGAACAATCCCTAAAACTTTTATATTCCTTTTGCCATTTTTTCTCTGTTGTCACGAAATTACATGGATATAAATATTTTGTTGGTTTGGGAAATTGAGTAGTAGTCTCTTTTAAAATATCATAAAGGTACAGACTGATAAAAGATATACAGGTCGATGAACAGAGGCACACAAGTGGACATTAATGTTCACTTGTCTGCATCTGTTCCGTTATTGTTAATGTACTTAGTACATCAACAATAACGGTAAAAAACAGATCGAAAAAACTATCAAACTTAAATAAACTAGAAAATTGAATTTTTTCAATATGAAAACTAGGGTATTACATTATCTTATTTATTTATATAAATAAAATTATAAATTTTATTATTATATTTATTATATAAATAAAAATAAGATCACATTAATTAAATAATTTGATTGACTACATTGCGAATTAACTTGTCATAAAAAATTCATTTCTATAAATATAATATAAATGTGTACATTATATATATACATACATATATAGATACATATATATACACATAGGAACATATATCTACACACATAAGTTTATGTGTAATATGTGTCTGTTTGTGGTGTGAAAATAAATTAGTGCAAAAGGAAATAAATAAAGAAGCCCAATAAAAAAAAGAACCAAACTCACAAATATTTCTCAAACTTTAGGCTGTAATAAACAATATCCTTATATATAATAAACATTTTTGATCACAAAGGTTACGGAACAGTACATGAATGACAAGATGGAAGAAGAAATAATATAAAATAAAGAAGCTGCATTTTGTGGAGATGGTGCTTTTACGTGATATTCACACATATATTCCTCAGCTCATTAAGAATCGATTCGCCAGCTTTGCATCAGATAAAAGAAGAATCTTATGCTTAGATGCAATGAGGACGTATCGAAATGCCTGCACTGTTGCACACTGCACCTTATAGTTGCGCCGAAGGAGATATGGGAGAAGAGAAAAGAACACTGAGTAGAAAAGTAAATTCATCTGGTTAATGGGTCATATAGTAACGTCGAAGAAATGCATATACTCTGCGGGATTCTAGTATGGAACAATCGCTAAAACTTTTATATTCCTTTCACCATTTTGTCTCAGTGGTCACGAACTTACATGGAAATAGATATTTTGTTGGTTTCGGAAATTCAGTCGTAGTCTCTTTCAAAATAGTATAAAGGTAAAGAGTAATAAAGGATATAAATGTCGATAAAAAGGAAGCAAAGAAGTGGGCATTAAGTACATCAATAATAACGGTAAAATAATAATAAGAAAAAATGTCAAACATAAACTTGAAAACTGAATTTCTTCAATGTAAAAACAATTACATTTCGTTACCTTATTAATAATATATCTTATTTCTTACTCACTAGAAATAAAAATAAGGTCACATTAATTGAATAACTTTATTAACTAAATTGCGAAGGACACTCTTTAATTACGGTATTTTGTGACTGGAAAAATAGA
>CM063500.1:14374513-14389513 GCA_032207245.1 Pardosa pseudoannulata | reverse complement strand
CACATTAATAAGATATTTTGATCTACTAAACTGCGTAATAAACAAGCAATGAATTATATATATATGTGTGTGTATATATACACTGAAAAGGCAAAAAACTGTTAAAGTCATGCAAATACAGAGAAAGATCCAATCAGAATACATCGTTGCGATTGGCAACACCTATATAAGACAACAAGTTTCTGGCAAAGTTTTTAGATCGGTTATTGCTGATATAATAACAGGATATTAAGTTTTAAGTGTGTCTGATCTTTGTGTTATAGTCGGTTCATGGATGGTTATGGAACATAGTATTTCCGAGGTAGAGATGAAATTTGGATATTTCAGTACGACCATTTCACGAGTGTACCGTGAATATCGGGAATCTGGTTGTACCGATGTATTTTCCCACGAGGGTCAGCACTTGCATACACAGCATAAAAAGCATGGTCTTACCCTGGAGAATATGTAACAAATGTGCAACATGGGAAGAATTTGCACAAGACATTGACGACAATATCGTCCGAGCTGTCGAGTTCATCAAACGTGTTGACGGGTTTTGTCCTTGCACAGGGGAATTTTGAAGGAAAAAGAAAAACAAAGACAACTACCCATCACCATGTTTCTCTCCAAGGTAAAGCCCCCTAGCTCCACTGTCAACGCCTCCAGCAGAAGAGTCTCGGAGTGAGCCTAAAACTTCTACGAGTCAAGTGAGAGTCTCTCCACCACCAACATAAGACTCTTCACCTCTCTCAGAAAGCAATGTTGATTAATGTTTATTACTTTATAAGGTTTTGTAATTAACTTTATTAATTAACATGCTTAAGTATATGTACATACTGTTGTAATTTTTGTCTTAAATGTGTAAAGTATATTTACTGTTTACATATTTAAAACATTCGTGTACCCGCATACATGAAATTCGTAGGAGCTAAATTCTACTTCGCAGTTTTTCAGCTTTCGCGGAAGGTACTGGTCTCCATTAACCACGAAAAACGAGGGATCACTGTACTTCAATTCATCGTGATGTGTTTCATCATTAAAAACAGATTTATTCGACAATAGACTTCTGCTTTAAATCATCATTTCGGTTTCTACAGATCCTGCATATCAAATTCAAAAGGATAAAAGAAAAGTTAAGCAATTGCCTGACTCAATTATTGATTACTCATTACTGTTGAACATTTATACTAATTAATTGGCTTCCGGAGAAAACCAAAATTCAAGATTCATAGTTATTCGTAGAAATATTATTTCTATTCAATATACTAACATTCCTGAAATGTTAGGTTCTAATAAATAATAACCTTACATATTAAAACATTTACTAACTAAAAACGTTTTTTCGCATGCCGTGAGATTACAAAGTACATAAAGGAGGAGAGGGAAGAAAAAATAGCATGAAATAAAAGAAGTTACATATGTTTTGCTAAGCATCAGAGATGGTGCTTTTACGTGATATACACACTTATATCCCTGAGCTGATTAAGAATGAATTCTCCAGCTTTGCATTAGATAAAAGAAGAATATTATGCTCTAATGCATTAAGGAAATATCGAAAAGCCTGTGCTTCTGCAGATTGCACCTTATGGATGCACCGACAGGCGATATCGGAGCAGAGAATATAAGACTGAATGAAAAATAGATTCGTCTCGTGAATAGATCATATAGTGACGTGGAAGAAATGCATGCGCTCTTCTAGATTTTAGATTGAAAAGTCACTAAATCTATTATAATCTTTTTCGCAGTATATCACTTTGTTTTCCTTGGTAGCGACTTTCCTGGAAATAAATATTTTATTAGTTTGGTAAAATATGTAGATTCTTCGTAAATTAATTTGTAAATGACAAATGCTACTACTTAAAAGTAGCATAGAGATTTATAAATGATACAGATGTGAGAGCGATGAATAAATAAAGTTAAGTATTGAATACATTAAAAATAACGGTGATACGTTACGTAAAAATGTCGAATTTAAATAAACTGGTAAAATAAATTTCGTCAATATGAAAACTAGGCACTTCCGTTATCTTATTTATTTTCCGACTCATTGGAAATAAGAATCAGGTTGCAGCAACTGAGTATTTGGTTTAACTAAATTGAGGAATTAACTAGTCTTGAATCCTATTTGAATATATAATATATAAAATACTGGGAGAAAGGAATAACAGAGCTGGTGAAGATAACAGTTGGGTTGAAAAGTTCGTAGGCTGACACATAGATACACTACTAGTATTAAATCCATATTATTTTTAGTTAGCGGTAACCTTCGAAAGACACGGGGTTAAATTGGATAGCTGTAGGACTATTAATGTGTGATATATAGTATTTTGAGTGAAGAAACTCTTTTTAGTTTAAAAACAAAGGATAAAAAGGAATGTGTTAGCAAGGCATTGCTTTTTAGTGAAAAAAATATTGTTGAAGCCAAGGCTTGGCTTGATAAACATTATTCGGACTCTGCACCAGGAAAGTGAACCGTTGAGAAGTGGTTTGATAAATTTAAAAGAAGCGAAATGAACACCTAGGACAATGTATGTAGTAGACGCTCCAAAGAGGCTGTTACCGACGAAAACATCATAAGAGTCCACAAAATAATTTTGGATGACCGTAAAATGAAGTTGATCGAGATATCTGAGACTCTAAAGATATCAAAAGAACGTGTTGGACTTATCGGGAATGAATATTTGGGTATGCTAAAGCTCTGTGCAAAGTGGATACCGCGCGACTTAACAATCGACCAAAAACAACAACGGATAAATAATTCATAGCTGTGTTTGAGGCTGTTTAATCGCAATAAACCCGAATTTATGCATCGATATGTGATAGTGGATGAAACATGGTTCCATCGTTTCATACCGGAGTCCAATCAACAGTCAACCGAGTGAAATGCACTTGATGAATCAACTCCAAAGCCTGGAAATACGCAACAGTCGGTTAGCAAGGTTATGGTATCAGTACTTTGGGATGCGCATAGTATATTATTCATCGAATATCTTGAAAACGGAAAAACCATCAACAGCGACTAATACATAACTTTACTGGAGTGTTTGAAGGGCGAAGTCGGGGAAAAACGGGCCCAATTGAAGAAGAATAAAATGCTGTTTCATCAAGACCATGTCAATAAAAAAGATGGCAAAATTATATAAATTGGGTTTTGAATTGCTTCCACACCAATCATATTCTCTAGATCTGACCCTTAGCGACTTTTTCTTGTTCTCAGACCTCAAGAGAAAGCTCTCTGGAAAAAAATATAGCGCTGATGAAGTAATTGATGAAATTGAGGCCTATTTTGAGGCTATAGACAAAAATTATGTTAGCCTACAAACTTTTCAGCCCAACTGTTAGTTAAGTCCCAATCAAACAAAAACAAATGTGTGTGAGTGTGTGTGTGTGTGTGTGGGAACACACACACACACACCCACCCTTATATTTAATATCACATATATATTTAATATCACACTTGCGTACATACCGTATATAATAAAATATTGGATGTATTTTTTAAATAAATAAAAAAATAAGTTTCATTCTTCTCTAAAATGAATGTCAAAACCTGAATGTTGCTATGTAATAAACAGTCTTTATATTTAAAGGTAGAAATACTTTTCTGAAGCTGTGTGGATACGTAAGGTAACGAAAAAGAGCGAGATGGAAAAAAAAATTCCATAAAATAAAAAAGTTATTCCGAGCATTGGTGATGATGCTTTTACGTGATGCTCACATATATACAACTCAACTCATTAAGAATGGATTCACCACCTTTCTATCAGGTAAAAGAAGAATCACACGCATAGATGCATTAAGGACGGATCGAAAAGCCTGCGCATTTGCAGATTGCACCTCATGGATGTGCCAACAGGCGATATCGAGGGAGAGAATAAAAAACTGAATGGAAAAGTAGATTTATCTGGTTAATGGGTCATATAGTTATGTGGGAGAAATACATGCTCTCTTCTTTATTCTAGTCTGGACACAATAACTAAAGCTTTTATATTCCTTTTAACCGTGTGTTTTTTCGAACTGTTTTATAGTCTGTGGTCTAGGCCTTTTTAGAAATTTATATTTTGTCGCATGGTTTAGTAAGTTTAGAGTTAGAATTTACAAAGAATAAAAACTACTATTTTAAAATAACATATTGGTAAAGACTAATGAAAAACACAGATAGCAAGGGTGATGAATAAAATAAAGACAAAGGTCTATAATGAAAGCATATATAAATGTAGTAAAATATTGCGTGGGAAGATGTCTAATTAAAAAGTAAAACTACATTTCAGAGATATGAATTCTATGAAAACTAATTAATGATATTAAATAGTCTCACTGTAAATAGGAATATTAAACAAAATATAGGCTAACTGAATCAGGCATAGCATTCACTGTTATCTATTATTTCCTTGCGTATCATTGAAACAAAAATGTATCTTAATTGTGGTGTTATCAATTTGCTGCATACCATTTTAACAGAACGCTGCTCAATTACACCATTATTAATTTGCTGATTAGGTGTCTTTGCACTGAAACGTTATTAGTTATTACTTATGTATTACTTCAACTGGACACATATTAATTTCATTATATTAATGTACTTTATTATTTATTACAATATAATTTGTTTGCTTGCCGTTTGAACGGAAAATATTCTTGAAAATGCATTATTATGTTTCATAGAGGATTCAACATTCAGAATGTGCCGAATACACATTTTTACTACATAATACATAAAGATAGGTACATAAACAAACACTATATAGGCTGATTGAATTAGACGTAGCATTTACTGTTATATTTTATTTGTATATCCTAACTGTGCTGTTATCAGTTCATCTGCTTACCCTTTTAAGCAGAATGCACTTCAGTCACACTATTATCAATTTATTTATTACTAGTCTTTCAATTGAAATGTCATTATATTATATTATATTATATTTTATATATATAATATTATATATATATACATACACACATATTATATATATGTATATATACATACACACATATTATATATATATATGTATATATATACATACATATATATATATATATACATATACACACACACATATATATATATACATACATACACACACATACATATATACATACACACATATACATACACACACACATATATATACATACACACATATACATACACACACATATACATACACACACACTATATATATATATATATATATATATCACTAAACAGAAAATAATTTAATCATAAACAATTTATTTATTCACTTATTTACATAGAATATTTATATTAATTTCTTGGAATTTCCAGGATGCCGGAAAATTTACAATATTTTATGTACTTTATTTACATGCGCTTGAACGAGAAGGGTTCTTTAAAATGAACTATTACGTTCGATAAACTTTTTAACATTTAGTATTTGGGGAACATGCATTTAATAAAAGCACTAAATAAAACAAAGATTGATAAATAAATAAATTAATAAACACAATAAAGGTTAATTGAATTAGGCATAGCATTTACTTCTATCTATTATTTGTTTGCATATCATTGCATATAAAAATGTATCTTAATAGTGCAGTTTTCAGTTCCTCCGCATACAATTTTAAGCAGAATGCACTTCATTCACACTATTATCAATTTATTGATTATGCGTCTTTCAACCAAAATGTTATTAGTTTTTATTATGTATCACTAAATGGAACATAATTTATTCATAAAATATTTATTAATTTCCTTATTTATTTAGTTAGAAAATTTATGTAAATTTCTCCGACTTTCCAAGACGCCGGGAATTTTTCAGTATTTTATATACTTTATTTACTTGCGTTTGAACGGAAATGGTTCTTTAAAATGTACTATTATGTTCGATGAACTACTCAACTTTCAGTATGTGGGTAAAAACGCATTTAATAAACGCGCTAAATAAAACAGAGATTGATAAATAGATAGATCAATTAATAAACACAATAAAGGTTAATTGAATTAGGCATAGCATTTACTGCTATCTATTATTTGCTTGCATATCATTGCATACAAAACTGTATCTTAATAGTGCTGTTATCAGTTCTTCCGCATACCATTTTAAGAAGAATGCACTTCAGTCACATAATTATCAATTTGTTTATTACACATCTTTCTACTGAAACGTTGTTAGTTATGGTTTATGTATAACTTAAACGGAACACATCTAAGTTAGTCACTAAATATTATTTATTCACTCCAGTAAGCAAAATATCTCTTCATTTACTGTGATAAAATATTAGTCCACCTATTATTTAAAATGATTGCTTTTTATTGTTCAATATGCACGTAAAATAGTACGATAATTACATTGCAAATAAAATGACGTTAAACGCTATATATTTAGTAAAAAAAATAAAAGGGAATTAACAATACCAAAATTACAAAGGAGAATTAATGAAATATAAACAACGAATGTCAATCGAAAGAAAAATTATACTTGTCTATTATATTATTTCATATTTTTCTAGATAGCCAGTAGAGATTAACTTTAAAGTAACAAAAAATTAGTTCTACAATCATTGTTTAAAAATATGTCAATATTTCTCTACTTCGCCGATAAAATCGTTTGGTTATAAATCAAAATACACTTTTAAAATCCCTAAGCAAAAAGTAAAATAATTATTTATTGATTAGAATGACATTCGTGCAAGTCTACTAACTTATTTCGAGCAGGCTAGATAATTTGTTGTTTCATAATAATTTAAAATTAGGACTTGTTTATGATACTATACGATATATGAGAGTTTGCATTCAATGAGAGCTAGTGAATAGATAGTAATTAATGGGATATAAACACAGAATATCAACTGAAAGTAAAATCATACTTGTCAACCGTATTCTTTCATATTTATCCAGATAGACATTAGACATTACCTGTAAACTAGCACAAAATTAACTTTACAAACTCGTTTTAAAAATATGCTAATATCTCACAGTTTTACTAAAGAAATCTTTATGTTTTAAATGGAAGATATTTTTTTTAAATCCCTAGACATAAAACAAAAGTATGATATATTGATTAGTGTGACATATTTGTGCAACAGTCTACTAACTTATTTAGAGCAGCTCAGATATTTTTCTTTTTTCATAATAATTTATATATCTGACTTATTTATGATGCTATACAATATATACAAGTCTGTATTTAGTAAGAAATAGTGAATAAATCAACAGAAAAAGAAAGCAAAAGCCTCTTAATACTGGAAGAGTTCTTGTTCGTATCACAATTTATTTAAGGGCGATATAGGAACGAAATATTGATCTTTATTTCTTATCAGCGATGATAAATGAGACGTGATAAAATAAACTTCCAAAAAAAGTTATCCCAGCCATATTTCTAAAGTTTTGTGTTCCAGAAAATATACGAATGATGAAAAGGACTGCTATGCTGTCAAGTTTTTGTGTTTTTTTCAGATTAAAAAAAATTGAGACTCAAGAATTATTTCTCAGCGTATACTTGCCGTTAATGTTAATAAAAAACAGTACACTAAATAAGTATAATTAATTAGGTGTGCTACCTATACAAGTAATTATTTCCCTTGAGAATCCACGAAGAAAATTATTGAGATATGAATTTGTTTGAACCAGAACAAAGGTTCGATAAGGGCAACACGAGGGCTGGTCAGACCGGGGCCTACTGCTTAACTCTCAAAGTGGGGCACAATTAAAAAGAGGATGTCTCGAAAAATGGGCCAGTGGTCTGCTAAGTTTTGTACCCAAAGCGTTTGGAGCAGTTTTGGACTTCCCCCTTTGTCGGCTAGGATGGAATAAGGGAAATATCTATTTTTTACTGTCCAATACTTTATACTTTATCTTACTTCCTGTTATAAAGAATAGTGCACTGAGGGACTATTTACAATCTATCAGAGTCTTTGTGCCTCAGGGGGTAGCCTGGTCCCTTAATAAATATCAGTCAAAGAGGGGTGCAGTTCCCAAACAATCGAATGGACCCTCCTACCAAAAAAGTGCACGAGGGAAAGCAATGAAAGAAATGTACATGATATCCACATTGAGAGCGGTTTTGGAGGTAGAAAATTGTACGTGACACCACTTTGAAGACATCAGTGGTTTGGCAGAATTATACGTGCAAACCGCTTAGAAGGTTAAAGCCAATTTCGATTACGAACATCCATGTCACAGTGGGACTCGAACCCACGAACTCCGGTACCAACGATCAGTTCTCTAATCATTCATCCATTTTTAAACGTAACAGCTGAGGATTTTCATGGTGCATCAAAATTAATTTGTGGATGCTTGGAAAACGTTTAGAGGGGGTAAGAGAAAGGATGAATCTAAAGTTAAATTGTAATCTATTTTCATTTTAACGGAATTTATAATTAATATTAATAAAATGGCTTTTCTTGGGGGCTGCTTTCTTAAACAGAGATAAAGATTTGCTTATTTATTGTGAATATTTAATAATTCTTTGTTTTGACACAAATATAACAATTTATTGATAATACATAATCATAGAATTTGGGATTATTTAGCAGTTCTTATTCAGTAGAACGTAGATTTAGCAGTTATGATCCTCATAGCAGATTATTTTGGTTTGGAGAGGTACGTCCTACTTTTTTTTGCAACACCTGGGCTAATGAGACCGGTATCTACTGCTTAAAGCTGATTCTGAGAGGCTATGGATATCCATGCCACCGTGGGACAGGAATCCACGAACTTCGGTAACAAAGATTAGCGCCATAACCATTCGGCCATCATTCGGCGACCTTCGTCACGGAAAAAAAAGAAATATACTGGAATTTAGAGATTATAGAAATTTGCAGATGTCACTCACAAACATAAAAATGTTCCAAGTCATAGAGTCGAATATAAATTTACTTCAACCTGTCAGGCTCATATATCTCATTAGCAGTATTGAAAAATGTTTTTACAATTTTAAACACAAAAGAAGAATTTCAAAATTTGCTACTTTAAATATCAAAGTGTTTTATTCGTATTTTATTTTTACGTTACTATTGAAAACATTAAAGTTAAAACTAATTTGTTTTGGTGTATTTGTATATAGAGTTATATCAATTGGAGGCTCATGATGAAAGCTTTTTCTATATGAATGGATCCATTGGAAATGCTTTGGTACCACTGCCCTAGAATAATGTTCCCAATGTGATTTTTACGGACCCCAGGTGTCCGTTTACACTGAGAGGGTAAACGTTAAATTAATAATTTAGGGAAACATGGGCATTGATTTTGGGATACAAGAAAAGTTTAATAGAAAAGAAAATAATTGTGATTTCATTTTTACGAAAGTAAAAATAAATAGCAATCAATAAATGGGTTGCCATTTTTGGACTGTTCATTTAATATGAGATTAAGACTCGCTTAGTTATTAACATCAATTACCAACTCTTCATTATGACTTCAGACACAGATTTCAAAACATCCTACTTCAGGTTATCACCAATTTGATGTTGGAGTACTTTATTTTGACAAATAGACCCACAAACTCTGGTTGATTAATCAATACTGAAATAAAATCAACTTACTGATGAACCCACAAATCAGTAACTTTTTGAACAACGATACTACAAATATGCTTACAAAAGTATCTACAGTAAGTATCGGCTATATGGTCACCCGCTTATAAGGTCACCCCGCATATATTGTCAGTTTTCTAGTCTGGTCTAACTTAATAGGAAACATGTGTTAAAGTGCACCACTTATACAGTCATTTTCTTTTTCTTGTTACCGGTTATATGGTCAGATTCATGTTTTCAATGAGTTTTTTTTTTTTAAGAAGTCAGTGCAAAATCGAAGAGGATCTGAATTCAAGCCTTTATTCCCCCCCTTTCCGTCTTTCTTGTTTGTGTAGACATCACCTCTCTCAGTTATTTTGCCCCCTGAAAAGCATGACATCTGTCTGTTTATTGGTTGAAGTTACCTCTCCCGGCTTAAGTTGAAATTGAGACGAAGCAAGTAAAGGAAAATTTTGTTGCATTTGGATCATACGTCACGAACGTCAAATTTTTAATTATGGCTTCGAAAAGGAAGAATTTATCATTTGCTGCTAAAAATGAATTGATTAAAAATTTTGAAAAAATCTAATCTTTTAAAGGCTACTTTCTCCAAAGCAATTTCGATTACCCTTATGACATTAAACAACATTTTAGCTACCAAACTTTGGTCAAGTGTTCAAATCGGTGATCAAGAAAGAAAACGTCAGCGATTGTCACCTTATGGGAATGTGGATAAGGCTATTCTGTTATGGATTAAAAATGCACCGTTTATGCACAATAGGGTACGGTTCAGTATATATGGTCTCCCCGCTTATATGTCTGATTTTTCTGGACCGCTGAGCTGACCATATAACCGATACAGACTGTACTAATTTTAAGTCCTCCGTTATGAGTCACTAAAAAGAAACTGTAAATTGTTAATAAGTTCTCTTATTTAGTAGAACATATACTTAGTGCAGTTAGGAGCTTCATCACGGAAAAAATAAAGGAAATTTACTGGACGTTAGCTCTTGTGTTCTCCCCCACATAGAGCTGAATTTATATCAACCCACCAGGTTCACCCATTTTCTTAATATCATTGAAATACTTTATAATTTAAAACAAGGTAATAACTTCAAATAATTCAAGGATATTACTTCAAATAATAATTTTTTATATATATTTAATTTTTACGTTACTATTAAAAATATCAAAAGTTAAAATAGTAATATTAATATGTAGTTGTGTAAAATATTTCAATTGGTTCATGACAAGATGTACAAAATGTATAACTGAAGATAAAATTTTGTCAAAAATATATTTCCAATCATTTTTGTACTTAACCCTTTGCACTCCGTTGTCGCCGTATTTGAGACATTAAAATGCTAACATTAAATCCATTGTCGCGGATACGGCGACACGGTGAGCCTACTCGATAATGATTAATATACTCTATTTTATGCAAGTCCATTTTTCTTTTACATCTCAGGTATGTACTTGTAACTAATATAGTGCTGGAGTTATTGGTATCCTCTATGAGTTTCTAGGCTGGAGTGCAAAGGGTTAAACAAGAAGCCTTATAAAAACTTCAAGGTGAGCGAATATGTTGAATTTAGAGAACAGCCCCCCCCCATTGTTAGAGGAAAATAGCATGATTTCAACACTAAAATAAAACCGACCCTGGTAAGCCATACCTGGAAAAAGCTCTCAGAGTTAATGCATTGTAACCAAGAAAACTTACCAATGTCTGTGCATCCACCCCACGTTCCTTGGTGAGCATGTCTGGCAAGTTTACCCAAGGCATCGATGTAGGTTTTAGAAGCAGCTACAGCTCCTGTAAGAAATTGAAAGAGAAATTCAGTAATTGATTTTACTTACATTTGATATGATTTGGGGCGACTATTGAGACCTTCAATTTGTAATCTGTATTAACATGCAATTCATTTGTTTAATATTACAGACTAAAAGTTTTATTTTATTAAAAGCTTATCTTATCACTTTTGGATCAAATTGTACTTTTATTTCCTTAAAAATTTTCCCATTTTTATTTATTTATTTCAAAAGTAATAGGTGAGCTTAATTATAATACAAAAATAGTTCTGACAATAAAGACCGATGTTTAATCAAGATTGAGTAAGTTATATCGGTCCGAGTTACCTCAGAATTAAAGAAATTACATATAATAAAATTAAGATATTAATATGGAATCTATGTTTAAGCTAGTTTGAATTAGTTATTTGAGCTATCTTAGGATTAAGGAAACTGTACTTAACACAATTAAAATATTAATATGGTACCTATGTGTAAGCTAGATTTAGTTAATTATATCGGTCCGAGTTACCTCGAGATTAAGGAAACTGAACACAACACAATTTAAATATTAACATGGGACCTATGTTTATTCTAGATTGAGTTATTTATATGGGTTCGAATTACTTCAGGATTAAGAAAACTGCACACAACACAATTAAAATATTAATATGGGACCTATTTTTAAGATAGATTTAGTTAATTATATCGGTTCGAGTTACCTCGAAATAAAAGAAAAAAAACTGCAAGTAGTAATACATAGAATGAATTAACTCGGGTTATCTTAATAAACGATTAACTAAAATAAAGTCTTTATATGTTGTTTAAGTGTAAAAAATATTCTTATAAAAAGCTTTTTTGGTTATTATAAAATAATGGATTATCTATAAGCATTATACATTTCTGAGAAGCAATAATATGTAAACAAAAATATTCGAGAGTTATTCTGAATATTTTATCTTTGTAAGTAATAAAACAAAAAAACTGCAAACAGATTTTTTTGTCAACTACGGGAATTCTTTCCGAAACTATATATCAGAATTTCTGACCGCCTTTTACGATGACTATGTACCACCCCTGTAATACTTCTTTGCCTCAATAATACGTATTGGGAAAACATTTCGACTAATTGACGAAATATTCTTATAGATGGAATTATTTCTCTAATCTAGATGTTATGACAGAATGGAGGTTTCTCTAGAGGAATTCTAGATTACTTTTTAAAGAGAGAAAATATGATTTTGAATTATGTGTAAAAAGTATTGGTATACGTTTCTTTAAAATGCAAATACATTTAAAAAGATAATTTTTAAAAGTAGAAAATAAGGTCTAGAAAAGCATTTTTCCCCGTATGGTCATGTTTGTTTAAAGATATTTTTTAGAAATCGTTCAACTCATCGGTAGATATACTTTCTTTGGGCAATACTCAGCTAAAGATTGGTTGGTTTGGTGTGCTACCGTCTACTGTTTTGTTACAGGAGAGCTATTGCGCTTCTGCTTAAAACCTATTCCGAACGGCTACGTATATTCAGCCCCCCGTTAGATTTGAACCCATGAACTCTAGTACCAAGAAAAAATAACCCTACCCATTCGGTCATCAGCTAAAAGTTCCATTACACAGTGGACCTCCCCAAAACATCTGTTTGCGTAACTCTAAGTATAAGAATTTTCATTACTCGAATTACAGAGGACGGAGGCAATTTTTCAGTTTTTTGTTTATGAGACTGCACAACTATTCTTCATATTTTGATACTTTTATTTTGGCCTTTTCTGAAAAGGAATAATTTGGATTAGTTTGATTTAGAGCTCTACTGGTCTACTGCTTTGGTACACTGGATCTAATAAGACCGAGACCTGATTACGAACCGCTACGAAAATCCATGCCAGGATTGAGATTTCACCTCAGAATTGCGGCACCTAAAAGCAGCGTCTTACCCATTCGTATATCTTATGTTTTTTCAAAAGTAACAGTATCATAGCGAATCCAAATATTTACATCATTTGCCACAATTTATAATAAACTTTAAAGTAATTTTCCTCGATTTCATATTTTTTAGCTTACACACTACTCCGTGTATGTAAAAACGGAAGTAAAAGCAGAAATAAAAATTTTATTTCTGCTTAAAAAGATAGATGACTCAGAGTTTTTTATAATTTATTTGTATACTGTATATAGATAGTGTAATAATTAAAAATAAAAGTTAAGACTTTGAGAGTCCATAGGATTCTAAAGTTTAACAACACAACTAATATAGAAATCTAACATATTTTACTGAGAAATTTAATATATACATACTAGTATATAGTCCGTCATATGACGGGATCATTAATTTTTTTAATTTCCCAGAATTGTAAAGTACCTTATAAATATGGTTTGTTTTTTGGCTGAGAATTATCTGGTACACGTTTTATCTTCATACTTCTCTAAAGTCTCCCAATACTGTGAATGCAGTTTAGAATCACGTTGAATTCATTTAGAAAGATAATTCAAAGTTTTCTTAGCTACGTCGAAGTTTTCGTTAAGTTATACCTGATTGTTTGCCACAGTAATTAATGGAAGTAAAGGAATGAAACTATCATTTCCACTACACCCTGGAGGTAGATGGAATTTGTTGTTAATACCGGTGATAACATTTTCATTGCAACAAAAATAATCGATGATTAAATTTTAAATTATCACGTATGTACTAAAAGGCTTTGAGTGTCGTTAGGATTCTAAATTTTAACAGCACAATTAATATAGAAATCTAACATTTCACTGAGAAATTTAATACATACAAATACTGGGAAATGAATACAGTCTTCTGACGCCGTACCCTTTTTAATCAACTAAATGTATCTGGATTTACCTTCATAAACTTATATTTAGTTATGTATTCTTATGGAAAAAAATAAAAGTGCATCGCAAAGCATTTATTCCCGGAAGTCCCATGAAAGGGGGTTGAAACATTCATAATTCAAGAATTCCGAAAGAGTCTGAAAAACAGATCTGGAAACGGGAAAAAAAGGGGGAAGCCACAAATATGCAGACGGGAGGAAATATGAAGAAAAAAATTTGGAATACAGTGTGAATAAATAAGATTTATTCACGCCCCGTGCAAGCACATAGTTGAATTCTCACGTTAGAATAAAATTCTTTTCTATATTTCCCTTGTCTACGCTAGAGATGCCATTCACCAAGAAAAACGAGTTTTGCTGTATTAGATGCGGGATAATAGAATGCGTTAACTCTAACGGATACATTAAAATGTATTCTTCTTTTTCCATGTTGCTTTTCGATTGTCCCTAAAGCTTACGAGTTATGTAAGCATGTAAAGTTTGGAATACATTTAAGCTGTCGTTTATGAAAAGAATTACTTTTACTTGCTTCTACTTCCTTCATTTGCACCACTACATTTTATATTACATATGTATTTCTAAAGCGACAAGTCAAATATTCATGTTTCGAGAAAGGGACGAAAAACTGCTTAGGGAACTTACTAACAATTAACCACTTCCAGTAAAATGACGAGTCTAACTCGTCATTAGTTTTTCATTCCATACCGCACAATGACGAGCTACACTCGTCATGCGATTAAAGTTACTGTTAAATATGATAATTAATTTAGTTTAAAATTTCTAGTGTACTGAATTTGGCAACACTTTTATCACTTGTGAAAATCACAAGTCACTATTGCATATTGTTTACTTGGTACAAGTCATTGCCAAATTAATGAGTCAGAATAAAAGAAAACCTACTAAGAAATGCCGTGTGTG
>CM063500.1:14347013-14369513 GCA_032207245.1 Pardosa pseudoannulata | reverse complement strand
GTAAAGGATTTGTGAAATTCAAAAGAATCGCATGGACACGGAATGCATGACAGTTGATAGAGATAATATTGTTGTATTAATTTATTATACTTATCCAGAAAATTGTGTCATTTGATTTATTTTGCTGTCATTTGAGCAACAATTACTGTAATCCATTAACATTTCCCATACATGTAAAAATATTAAAATAATGTAAATAATAGTTATTTCGTGTAAAATTTTGTTTTATTTTATTTCCAAAAATAATCTATTTCTAACATTTTGATGATAATAACGAACAAATATAAAAAGAAATTTTTTTCCATTTTTGGCATTTTTTTCTCAAATATATTCTAAATTTAAGAGGTTAAAAGAGGCAAGCTGAAAACCTCTGATGAGAGCGAAATATCAATTTTGATAATTATCAGTACAAATTTCTGTACGTGGGCAAAAAGTTTTAAGTAAATAAAAATACATATTAAGCTATTGTACTTTCATGCCGAGTCTGTCAAACGTGATAGATATTCTGCCTATTTTTCAACGTATCATGTTTGTGATTTAAAAGATTTCCTCACGTCCACATTTTAATCAGAAAAAAAACTTTTGCTTTAAGTATTAATACAGGCAAGGCTGTATCCAGAGTATAATATCAGGTTGGTTTCGATTTAATCAAGATTGAAGTCAAGAGTTAAAGACTAATAAGCTCTTTAAAACTTTCAATTAAATTAAGTTAAATTTTAAAATAATTTAATTAATTAAAAAACTTATTTAATCTGAATTATATTTAGTGTAATTATGCCCCAAAAGATAAACTTATTTAAAGAAACTACTTTTTTTAAGGTTAACACCCTGGGATATCTTTTTCTCTCCTATGGCGCAGGGAAAGAAGTCATTTTTTTCAGAATACCGGAATAATTTAATTATTAAACGTACCTAATTGTTGATTCCTCACAGTACCTGCCAAACGATGGCTGAACGGTCAGGGTGCTAACCTTCGGCACCGAAGTTCGTGTGTTCGAATCCTAATGAGGCATGAATGTCAGTAGCCGTTCGGAATCGGCTTTAAACAGTAGGTCCCGGTCTCATTAGCAATCATGTTGCAAAAAGTAGACTTCCAAACCAAACATCACAATTAACAAGCAATTAAGGCGAGTTTAAAAAAAACACATATTAAGCTATTGTACTTTCATGCCGAGTCTGTCAAACGTGATAGAAATATTCTGCAAATTTTTCAGCGTATCACGTTTGTGATTCAAAAGATTTCCTCTCATCCACATTTAAATCAGAAATAAAAACTTCTTTTGCTTTAAGTATGAATACAGACAACGCTACACCCATAATATAATTTCGGGTTGGATTCGACTTATTCAAGATTGAAGTCAAGAGTTAAAGACTAATAAGTTTTTAAAAACTTTAAATTAAATTAAATTTTTAAATAATTAAATTAATTTTTTAAATAATTAAATTAAATTTTTAAATAATTAAATTAAATTTTTAAATAATTAAATTAAATTTTTAAATAGTTAAATTAAATTTTTAAGTAATGAAGTTAAATTAATTAAAAACTAATTTATTCTGAATTATATTTAGTGTAGTTATGTCACGAAAAATAAACTTATTTAAAGAAACTGCTTTTTTTAAGGTTGACAACCTAGGATATCTTTTTCTCTCCTGGGACGCAGGGAAAGTAGTAATTTTTCAGAATACCGAAATAAATTAATTATTAAATGTACCCAATTGTTGACTCCTCACAGTACCTGGCAAACGATTGCTAGCAATCGTTTGCCAGGCAACGGTGGTAACCTTCGGCACCGAAGTTCGTGTTTTCGAATCCCACTGAGATATGAATGTCTGTAGCAGTTCTGAATCGGCTTTAAGCAGTAGGTCCCGGTCTCATTAGCAATCGTGTTGCAAAAGTAGAACTCCAAACCAAACATTACAATTAAGAAGCAATTAAGGAGAGTTTAAAAAAAATCCCCGTTCATGTTGTGTTAACCCTAAATACACAATTTATCTACCTTCAACGACTCTTAAGCTAGTAAATGCATTCCAATAGCATATAGTTAATACGAACGTCAAAATGACGAAATAAATCAGGATGAAAAAATTCATTAATCTCATAAAGAATTTCCACCCTTATCGCAAATTCGAAATCATTAAAAGTGCACGATAAAAATATCCGCTACATTAAACAAGTTAGAATGCATGTTAACCGCGTCTTGCTTATCAATTACTGGGCTGCGTTTTAGAATAGAGCTTGGTTGTAGAATCTTCTCAATAACCTGTCAGCACGTGGGTGAATTTTAATTGGTTCGTGAAGGGTTACACGGGAAGGAACCAATGGTAAAGATCCTCTGTCGTACTCACTTTCTCTTAGCGTTAGTGGGTCAGGTGGTCTACGATAATCGAATAATCGGGGTTTAATCAAGTTCTAACAATAAGCAGATTAATATGGGTATTAAAACAGGCTATCGATCAGTCTTTGGACGGACTTTGTGTGGTCTGAGAAATATTTGGCATTCTAGTCTCGGAGTTGTGAATTACGAGAGGGACTCTTTAAATATGATTATGACTTTTCAAAGTTAAATCGAAGCCAAGATCGCAATCCATTAATTTTCATGAATAGATTTAATTGTTCAATTGAAATTAAATTTTATTTCTAAATAAGCTAAGTTAATATAAATTCAACTAAATTAAACCATTGTTTTATTTCTTATAGAAATACAAATATTTTGAAATATAACAAAAAAACCCCTTTAGGTATAGAAAGGGAAACATATGTAAAATTAAAATCCCTTATTTACATATTTTAATATTAATTTAATAACTTTCGTTCATAAAATACGCTGGGGGTTTGAGCGGTAACTCTGATTTTTCCCTCCAGACACGCTATAAACCTCTGTCAGCCTCTGTTCAGCCTCTGTCTGTACGATTTTAGCCAATAGTTAGCGCGTTCTCTTTAAACATGGGTATTTTTTATCACGTGATCAATTGTGCTTAGGGATTATTCGTTGTCTTTTTACCTGAGGAATTCCCACTTGAAAAGTGTATGTGCGGGATCACCTGGTCTATGTGCACGAGGTCGTAAAAGTGTTTGCCTGTTGTAAGGATTTCATGTACCTTACCAGAAATAAAATGTGCTGTGCTTTTGAATGAGTCTTGCCCATATTACATATATATCTTAAAAATTCTCCTCTAAACCATTCTTATTCAAAAAAAATTCCCCATTCAAATTCTATTTTCCCAGCTGACTGATATCTTATTTAAAAGGAGCGTTGCATTCTTTGAATTCATTTCTCAAATCTAACTCTGATATAAAGGCAAATTTTCTGTGCAGTCGACACATCTATCTGCCGTTCTTGATAAATGCCTTACTTTTTCTACTGATTTAAGTTCATTTTCACCGTCAAGAATGCTAACTAAACTGCCGATATCCTGGGAATATTCCCTGCATCATTTCTCTGTCCCATCTAGTGTTTCTATGTATCCCATCTCTGCTCTTGCCAAAGTGACATGTAGTTTTCTTACATCTTAAAGTGAAAGTTCTACTACGGACTTGCTGCTTCTTTTTATGGAACAGCCAGATTGCAACTTCAATATTAATATTATTAATTAGTTTTCTCCTTGACCAGCAAGCTCGGGCAAGAAAGAACAATAAGGATAGATTTTCATAATTTTTTGTAAACGGCGGATTAATTTCTCCTTGTTACTCATATGGGAGTGTATGCGTGTGGTTGGGGATGTAAGTCAACCAGAGTTCGCGCCGTTGAGCGAGAACGTTTTAGGAGTATGTTCGACATCCGAGTTCGAGAGGAGAAGAGCGGGGCCGCACTTGAAGCGAAGTACGGTGTGGTTGGTTCACAGGGGTCTGGACATAAAGGTCTTTTTGCGTTATATGTAATATTTTTAATTTGTTGTACTGTGTTGTGCTAAGCTGACCTACGAGCTTCCGGACGTAAATAAAAGTTGTCAGCGAAAATCAGCAACACAGTTTCTGACCCTAAATAAAACATTTATCCTACAGTGGGGGCTTAGCCGAAAGGAAATTTGTGTTTTATGTAATATTGTGAATTTGAGCTTTGTTGTGTGAGCTTAGCTAATTTATGCTTGTGGACATATATAAATGCCAGTGAAAATCATCAATACATTTTTGAACCTCGATAAAAGGGTTATTCTACTGTTGGTATAGACCCAGTTGTTATATTTTTTTTCGCTCTCTCTCTCCCGAGACAGAGAGGGTCAGATAGAGAGGGTGACGGAGAGAGAAGGAGAGGGAGAGAGAGAAAGAGAGGGAGAGAGAGTGAGGGAGAGGGAGACTAAGAGAGAGATATTTACAAGAATTATCTAAGGATTATGTTTAAATATCATTAATTTTAAAACACGTCCATGGAATTATTTTTAACACTATCCAGTAATACATGTTAAACTCAGAAATGTTATATATGATATCACCAGCATAACATCAAGTTAAGATTTATCAACGTTTCCAGATATTTTCAGATATTCGGAACGTGATGAGGTACGGTAAGATATTTTGTTTCCAGACTATATGCTCCTTTATTATTCATGTAAATTGTCTATGCTTGAATATGTTGTTTATTTGTTACTGTTTTCGTGTAGCATTTGATTTGGTTAATGATATTGTATCACATGAAATACATTTTAAAATGGGTAAACATTGCTGATTTTTGTAGAATTTTGAATTTAGCTGATTTATATTATTTTACCTGTCATAACTTCTCCTGTTAATTTAAATTTGAAGCAAAATATACAGTGAAAACTTTTCAAGTTTACAAAGTACAGGCCTAAAATGCTATTACTGGTAAAAATTTGCTGTGTCGTTCTGTAAATATCATATATTTGGGAAAAACATATCTTAATATGGTAAAAATGGGTTAAAAACAATCGGCCAATTTCCAAAAGATTTTGGAATGACGTAAGGAATATTAGTCTTTCAATTCCAAAAGGAGAGAACTGCTAGTATCATTTAAATTTTAGCGGTTGTTCATGTAGGTGGCACTGTCGAATTGAGCTGTAACTGCTTAACGCTTGAAACAGAACAGACTGTTGGAATAAGCATAATTATGTTGAAAATAAGGGAAATGTTTGTACAAGCGTTTAGTTTTGAATTCAATTTTGTTAAGTTTTAATAGTTAAGGATTACAAGAACTGTCTTAGGCATTTATTTTAACTTTAAGAACTTAAAAATTATTGAAATAAGTTATCTAATATAAACTTAAGCAATTCATTTAGTAATAAATTTAAAAAGCAATTTTCGGAGTCTTAAGTTTTAACAATCCTCATCTTCATTGCATCAATTAATTTTAATGAGAAGATTCAGTTGTTCAACTAAATTGAATTACATTTCAATTAATTAATATTCATAACAATAAGATGCTTTGCACAATTAAGATGTGAATGCATTGACAAGCAAACATTCTTTACAATACTGGACATTCACAACGAAATGGAAATACAATGTTAAAGTAATTAGAGAAACTAAATGCTTTAAAACTGAATAAAACTTTCCATTTATTTGAGACAATTATTTATTTTATAGTATAGTTTGAACAGTGGATTTATTTTTCGAATAGCAAGTTTATTTTGAAGATTATTGGTTAAACATATAAGTGGCGTATTTAAAAAAATATTCAAACGTTCTATTAAGATTTCAAGAACCGTAAAATTCACAAAATTTATTCACTAGTATTTATTAATTTCTTCCATCTCGCTCCCGTTAAAATAACGGGATGAAGTTTCACCCCCTATCACTCGCTCTCGTCATATCACCGGGCAGGAGTGTTTATTCCAAAGTAACGTGCAAAAAATTTTAAAACAATCTACACTCAAGAGCCAAAACATTATGACCATCTCTAAATTTTGAAACGAAATCGCCTGAATGACGTGGAAGGCACGTGATCAGGTGGAAGTGGTAGTTAACTGCTGTTGGAGAGTCTGAAGAATCATTCTTTCACTTACTTCTGTGTGAGATGGGAAAGGCTGTGGATCTAAGCGGTTTTGATAGAGGGCAGATTGTAATGGATCGAAGGCTCGGAACAAGTATTTCCGAAACCACACGAGTCTTGGGTTGTTCGCGATCTACAGTTGTTAGTACTTATGAAAAGTGGATGAATGACGGTGAAACTAGCAGTAGACGACATGGTGTTGGACATCCACATGCTGGGCGCAGGAACATAGCGACTGGTCCATGGATTAGTGGGAGAGAGTTGCCTGCTCAAATGCATCACGGTTTGTCATTCATCACGCCGATGGAAGTGTTAGGATACTCCGTCTTCCAGGCGAACATTTGCTCCCTCAATGTACAGTAGATCATACACAGGCCAGTGGGGGTGGTATTATGCTTTGGGGGACGTTCTCTTGGGCTTCTCTGAGACCCGTGGTTGTAGTAGAGCAGACCATGAATGCTGAACATCATTGCGGACCAGTTGCACCCTTCCATGGCTTCTGTTTTTTTTTAGCTGGAAATGCAATGTTCCAACAAGACAACGCCCCGTGCCACAAGCCTAAAATTGTGTTGGAGTGGTTCCAGCATATGATTCTGAATTTCAGTTAATATCCTGGCCTCCTAACTCACCGGATCTCACTCCGATAGAACACATTTGGGATGTCATGGGACGGCAGCTCAGAGTTCAAAGAACTCTGCATTAGCAATACCTCGGAACCATTAGCAATATCTCGGATTTGCTTAACCGTTGCTTAAACATCTGGTACAATCTGTTTCCGGCCATCTACCAAGTACTTGTGGTATCCATGCCAAGGCGGGTTGAAGCTGTGTTGCACGCCAAAGGTGTGCCAACCTGTTTCACAGGCGGTCATAATGTTTTGGTTCTTGAATGTATTTCTTATGCCCGGAATAATGTTTATTTCTCAATCTATACACCCGATGGCATTACTAGAGTATTTGTAATGCGCTAGATCAAACTAATTTGAATTCTTTCCTTATTTACAAAACACAATGTATTAGTTACATTGCCTACAGAGGCCGTCTAAGCTTAGATACTAACTCCAACCATTTGGTTAAAAGTCATTTTATTAGACAGATATCTCCCACTGATAAGAAATTACAACCAATAAGAGAGTGCAAATTTTGTTGTTCCAGAAGAGTTAAAAACAATAAGAGATAAAGGAAAAAACTCTGTACTACTTACTGTCCAGTTTGTGGTGTTAGACTTTGCATCTCGTGCTTTGAGATTTGTGACACAAGAAAAAAATTACCAATATTTATTTTATTATACGAAAATGTAATACAATTCTCTTTCAAAGTTTAAAACATTTATTTATTTGTTTTGCTAGAAAACCAACATTCAGTTATAATAACCATGAAAGGTGGCTTTACCTAAAAAATATTTCAAAGCTCAAAATGAACCCAAAAGGATTCTTGGATTCATACACTTTTATGACCATTTTCCTCAAAATTATGCTATCTTTTAGGTGTTAAATGCTGCACGTTATTTTACTTTGTATGAGTTATGCTTTTCAAGTAATGTTTCGAAATTTAAGACACACAAGCGTACACATTTTACCTCCACAAGAAAACTACTTTAATCAACAATTTAGCACAAATATGAGGGCTCTTGATTTTACAAGTGTAAAAAATTGAAAATTCAACTTAAAACTTACATATTTTGTTTTGTTTCATTTAATTGTATTTAATAATAAAATAAAATTATGTGATGATTTTTTGCAATTTTTTTCAAAACTTTTTTAAGGAAAGCAAATAATACAAGCATGTTGATGTATTAATGGCTTTACACAACTCCTGTAAAAGAGTCACTCTATCCGCAAAGGGATTACAACATACAGCCGCTAACTTCGAAGAAACAATTGAGTCCTTAAAAAATATCTTTCTCATCACTTTTATTAAACAAGTTAAGACCACTGTTTAAAGGGTTTTGCTAATGAATTATCACATAGGAAAGGAAGTAGAATCCTTCCAATAACTTGTCAGCACGTGGGTGCATTTTAATTGGTTCGATAATGGTTCCACAAGAAGGATCCAACAGCAAAGATCCTCTTTCGTACCCACTTTGTTTCAGGGACAGGTGGCTCATGGGACTCAAATAATCCAGTTCGAACAATAAGCAGATTCATATGGATCTTAAAACAGGCTATCGATCAGTTTGCGGACGGAATTTGGGAGGCGTGAGAAATATCTGGTATTCAATTCTGGTAAAGAGAGATTGAGAAAATATTTAAATAGAATTTGGAATTTTTGAAATTATGAGGAAGTCACAACTTCAGCTATTAATTTTAATAAGCAAATTGAATTTTGAGAATATTATGAGATCTGAATGGTTGATTCAGAATTTAAAACTTTTAATGACCACATTTTGCTGACCATACCGCTTGGCACCTCCTAAATGAATTTAAAGAATTCTGTGCTCTTGTAATATTCTCTATGATATCGTTTTAATAATTTAATAACAAATAATAAAAGATTGTTTTGGAAATTCCTTTGTCTAAAATATTTCAATAATATATTTAATTTCAATAATTTATTTAATATACTGTAAAATCACTTGTCCCTTTTTTCAAAACTATCATACAAAGATTAATATATAACTTTTTCTATTTAACCGAGATACCTCGGGATAGTAAGGTAATACAAAAAATAAATGCTTTTACACGTGTAAAAAATTAAAAATTCAACTTGAAACCTACATTTTTTGTTTTGTTTCATTTCTTTGTATATAACACGTTGTATGCGGGTCACGTACAAGTACGTTTTCTAACGATTCATATTTGAGTGCGGATCACGTACTAGTACGGGTTAGTGTAACAACATGGTTTGTTTGTGGGTACAAAAATAACGGTATATACAGGAAAACGAAGCTGAATGTTCTTGTCTACTACATAGATTCTGGAAAAATTTACACAAATAAAAACTAGTTTTTACATAAGTCGATGCGGAACCATAGAACGGGAAAAAATTAAAACTATATACTACTATTTTCATTTGATTTTTATGTTTACGATACTATTATAAATTTATTCACTAAAAAATATATTTTTTGTTTACAAAAACCTTATGGCTGTTATTTATATACTTCTATTTATATATTTGCTTATATATTTCAATATAAAATACGAAAAGTTGGTTAAAATTGAAATATTTTCGATCTATTGAGATTTAACTGAAAAACTAAATTTATGCAAAAACGTGTATAAAATATGAAAAGCTGGTTAAAAATTAAATAATTCTCCATATAGTGAGATTTAAATGAATAACTAAATTTACGCCAGAAACACCAGCTCCCGGTACAATTCAGCTGTGAAATATATCCGCACACAATGTGTTAATAATAAAATATAATTATGTGATGATTTTGTTTTTCGAAAAAAGTTTATGGGAAGCAGATAACACGATCATGTTGACGTATCAATGGCTTTACACGACTCCAGTAAAAGAGTCACTCTATCCTCGAAGGTATCACAACACACAGCCGCTGACTTGGAAAAAAAATTGGAGTTCTTAAAAAAAAAATCTTTCTCCATCCCCTTTATTAAAAAAGTTAAGACATCTGTTTAAAGGGTTTTGCTAATGAATTATCACATAGGAAAGGAAGTGGAATCCTTCCAATAACTTGTCAGCACGTGGGAGCATTTTAATTGGTTCGATAATGGTTCCACAAGAAGGATCCAACAGCAAAGATCATCTTTCGTACCCACTTTGTTTCAGGGACAGGTGGCTCATGGGACTCAAATAATCAAGTCCGAACAATGAGCAGATTCATATGGATCTTAAAACAGGCTATCGATCAGTTTGCGGACGGAATTTGGGAGGCTTGAGAAATATCTGGTATTCAATTCTGGTAAAGAGAGATTGAGAAAATCTTTAAATAGGATTTGGAATTTTCGAAATTATCATGAAGTCACAAATTCACCTATTAATTTTAATAATCAAATTGAATTTTGTGAATTTTATGAGATCTGAGTGATTGATTCGGACTTTAAAACTTGTAAGGACTACATTTTGCTGGCCATCTCACGTGGCACCCCCTAAATGAATTTAATGAAATCTGTGTTCTTGTAATATTCTCTCTGATATCGTTTAAACAATTTAATAACAAATAATAAATAATTGTTTTGGAAATTTCTTTGTCTAAAATATTTCAATAATATATTTAATTTCCTACACTGTAAAATCACTTTCCTTTTTTCAAAACTATCATACAAAGATTAATATTCAACTTTTTCTATTTGCCCGAGATACTTCGAGATAGTAAGGTAATATAAAAAATAAATGCTTTTACACGTGTAAAAAATTAAATATTCAACTTGAAACCTACATTTTTTGTTTTGTTTCATTTCCTTGTATATAACACGTTGTATGCAGGTCACGTACTAGTACGTTTCTCGTGATTGATGCTTGAGCACGGGTCACGTACTAGTACTATTTAGTGTAACAACAGGGTTTGTTTGTGGGTACAAAAATAACGGTATATACAGGAAAACGAAGCAGAATGTTCTTGTCTACTGCATAGATTCTGGAAAAATTTAGACAAATAAAAACTAGTTTTTACATCAGTCGATGCGGAACCATAGAACGGGAAAAAATTAAAACTATATACTACTATTTCCATTTGATTTTTATTTTTACGATACTATTATAAATTTATTCACTGAAAAATATATTTTTTGTTAACAAAAACCTTATGGCTGTTATTTATATACTTCTATTTATATATTTGCTTGTATATTTCAATATAAAATACGAAAAGTTGGTTAAAATTGAAATATTTTCGATCTATTGAGATTTAACTGAAAAACTAAATTTACGCGCAAAACGCCCGCTCTCTATACAATTCCACTGCGAAATATACTCGCACACAATGTGTTAATAAAAAAATAAAATTGTGATGATTTTTTGCAATTTTTTTCAAAAACATTTTAAGGGAAGTGGATAACACGAACATGTTGACGTATCAATGGCTTTACAAGACTACAGTAAAAGAGTGTCTATCGTCAAAGGGATCCCAACATATAGCCACTAACTTCGAAGAAAAAATCATTAAAAAATTTTTTCACATCACTTTTGTTAAACAAATTAAGACCTCTGTTTAAAGGGTTTTGCTAATGAATTATCACATAGGAAAGGAAGTAGAATCCTTCCAATAACTTGTCAGCAAGTGGGTGAATTTTAATAGGTTCGATAATGGTTCCACAAGAAGGATCCAACAGCAAAGATCATCTTTCGTACCCACTTTGTTTCAGGGACAGGTGGCTCATGGGACTCAAATAATCAAGTCCGAACAATGAGCAGATTCATATGGATCTTAAAACAGGCTATCGATTAGTTTGCGGACGGAATTTGGGAGGCGTGAGAAATATCTGGTATTCAATTCTGGAAAGAGATTTTAAGAAAATATTTAAATTTGATTTAGAATTTTTGAAATTATTAGGAAGTCACACTTTCACCTATTAGTTTTAATAAACAAATTGAATTTTTCTAATTTTATAAGATCTGAGTGATTGTAAGGACCACATTTTGCTGACCATACCGCGTGGCACCCCCTAAATGAATTTAAAGAATTCTGTGCCCTTGTAATATTCTCTATGATATCGTTTTAATAATTTAATAACAAATAATAAATAATTGTTTTGGAAATTTCTCTGTCTAAAATATTTCAATAATATATTTAATTTCATATACTGTAAAATCACTTGTCCCTTTTTTCAAAACTATCATACAAAGATTAATATTTAACTTTTTCTATTTGCCCGAGATACCTCGGGATAGTAAGGTAATATAAAAAATAAATGCTTTTACACGTGTAAAAAATTAAAAATTCAACTTGAAACCTACATTTTTTTGTTTTGTTTCATTTCCTTGTATATAACACGTTGTATGCGGGTCACGTACAAGTACGTTTTCTAACGATTCATATTTGAGTGCGGATCACGTACTAGTACGGGTTAGTGTAACATCATGGTTTGTTTGTGGGTATAAAAATAACGGTATATACAGGAAAACGAAGCCGAATGTTCTTGTTTACAACATAGATTCTGGGAAAATTTAGACAAATAAAAACTAGTGTTTACATCAGTCGATGCGGAACCACAGAACGGGAAAAAATTAAAACTATATACCACTATTTCTCTTAGACTTTTCATATTTACGATGCTATTATAAATTTATCCACTAAAAAATATATTTTTTGTTTACAAAAATCTTATGGTTGTTATTTATATACTTCTATTTATATATTTATTTATATATTTCATTATAAAATACGAAAAGTTATTAAAAATTAAATAATTTTTGATATATTGAGATTTAAATGAATCACTAAATTTACGATCAAAACGCCCGCTCCTTATACAATTCCGCTGCGAAATGTACCCGAACACAATGTGTTAATAATAAAATATAATTATGTGATGATTTTGTTTTTCAAAAACATTTTAAGGGAAGTGGATAACACGAACATGTTGACGTATCAATGGCTTTACACGACTCCTGTAAAAGAGTCACTCTATCCTCAAAGGGATTACGACATACAGCCGCTAAATCCGAAGAAAAAATTGAGTCCTTAAAAAAATATCTTTCTTATTCCCTTTATTAAACAAGTTAAGAGAACTGTTTAAAGGGTTTTGCTAATGAATTATCACATAGGAAAGGAAGTAGAATCCTTCCAATAACTTGTCAGCACGTGGGTGCATTTTAATTGGTTCGATAATGGTTCCACAAGAAGGATCCAGCAGAAAAGATCCTTTTTCGTACCCACTTTGTTTGAGGGAAAGGTGGCTCATGGGACTCAAATAATCTAGTTCGAACAATGAGCAGATTCATATGGATCTTAAAACAGGCTATCGATCAAATTGCGGACGGAATTTGGGAGGCGTGAGAAATATCTGGTATTCAATTCTGGAAAGAGATTTTAAGAAAATATTTAAATTTGATTTAGAATTTTTGAAATTATGAGGAAGTCACAACTTCAGCTATTAATTTTAATAAACAAATTGAATTTTGCGAATTTTAAGAGATCTGAGTGATTGAATCGGAATTTAAAACTTGTAAGGACCACATTTTGCTGACCATATCGCGTGGCACCCCCTAAATGAATTTAAAGAATTCTGTGTCCTTGTATTATTCTCTATGATATCGTTTTAATAATTTAATAACAAATAATAATTGTTTTGGAAATTTTTTGTCTGAAATATTTCAATAATATATTTAATTTCCTACACTGCAAAATCACTTTCCTTTTTTCAAAACTATCATACAAAGATTAATATTCAACTTTTTCTATTTGCCCGAGATACTTCGGGATAGTAAGGTAATATAAAAAATAAATGCTTTTACACGTGTAAAAAATTAAATATTCAACTTGAAACCTACATTTTTTGTTTTGTTTCATTTCCTTGTATATAACACGTTGTATGCGGGTCACGTACTAGTACGGGTTAGTGTAACAACATGGTTTGTTCGTGGGTACAAAAATAACGGTATATACAGGAAAACGAAGCCGAATGTTCTTGTCTACTACATAGATTCTGGAAAAATTTAGACAAATAAAAACTAGTTTTTACATCAGTCGATGCGGAACCACAGAACGGGAAAAAATTAAAACTATATACTACTATTTCCATTTGATTTTTCATATTTACGATGCTATTATAAATTTATCCACTAAAAAATATATTTTTTGTTTACAAAAATCTTATGGTTGTTATTTATATACTTCTATTTGTATATTTATTTATATATATTCATTATAATATATGAAAAGTTGGTTAAAAATTAAATAATTCTCCATATAGTGATATTTAAATGAACAACTAAATTTACTCGAGAAACACCAGCTCCCGGTACAATTCCGCTGTGAAATATACCCGCACACAATGTGTTAATAATAAAATATAATTATGTGATGATTTTTTGCAATTTTTTTCAAAAACATTTTAAGGGAAGCAGATAACACGAACATGTTGACGTATCAATGGCTTTACACGACTCCAGTAAAAGAGTCACTCTATCCTCAAAGGTATCACAACACACAGCCGCTGACTTGGAAAAAAAATTGGAGTTCTTAAAAAAAAAAACTTTCTCCATCCCCTTTATTAAACAAGTTAAGACATCTGTTTAAAGGGTTTTGCTAATGAATTATCACATAGGAAAGGAAGTAGAATCCTTCCAATAACTTGTCAGCACGTGGGAGCATTTTAATTGGTTCGATAATGGTTCCACAAGAAGGATCCAACAGCAAAGATCATCTTTCGTACCCACTTTGTTTCAGGGACAGGTGGCTCATGGGACTCAAATAATCAAGGCCGAACAATGAGCAGATTAAAATGGATCTTAAAACAGGCTATCGATTAGTTTGCGGACGGAATTTGGGAGGCGTGAGAAATATCTGGTATTCAATTCTGGTAAAGAGAGATTGAGAAAATATTTAAATTTGATTTGGAATTTTTGAAATTATTAGGAAGTCACAACTTCACCTATTAATTTTAATAAACAAATTGAATTTTGCGAATTTTTATGACATCTGAGTGATTGATTCGGAATTTAAAACTTGTAAGGACCACATTTTGCTGACCATATCGCAATTGTATTTAACACTAGATTGCCCAAGGCAGTCATTTTGACTGTTTTTTAATTTCAATTAGAAAAAAAATTATGAAATATATTGACATAATTTCTTAGAATTTTGTGACTTTTTCTATAACATGTAAATGGGTTTATGAATAATTGTAGTTACTTCCGTCCTCCTTTATTATATAATATTAAAAATTAATTTTAAACAAATTTCTTTACATATTTGTTATTTTTTCACAATGCAGTCATTTTGACTGTTTTTTGTGCAATATAGGTATACAAGAAATTTCGGGCAATCTAGTGTTAAAGAATTCTGTGTTCTTGTAATATTCTCTCTGATATCGTTTAAACAATTTAATAACAATTAATAAAAGATTGTTTTGGAAATTCCTTTGTCTAAAATATTTCAATAATATATTTAATTTCAATAATTTATTTAATATACTGTAAAATCACTTGTCCCTTTTTTCAAAACTATCATACAAAGATTAATATTCAACTTTTTCTATTTGCCTGAGAAACCTCGGGATAGTAAGGTAATATAAAAAAATAATTTCACACGTGTAAAAAATTAAAAATTCAACTTGAAACCTACATTTTTTGTTTTGTTTCATTTCCTTGTATTTAACACGTTGTATGCGGGTCACGTATTAGTACATTCTCTAACGATTGATACTTAAGCGCGGGTCACGTACTAGTACGGGTAAGTGTAACAACATGGTTTGTTTGTGGGTACAAAAATAACGGTATATACAGGAATACGAAGCCGAATGTTCTTGTCTACTACATAGATTCTGGAAAAATTTAGACAAATAAAAACTAGTTTTTACATCAGTCGATGCGGAACCACAGAACGGGAAAAAATTAAAACTATATACTACTATTTCTATTTGATTTTTCATATTTACGATACTATTATAAATTTATCCACTCAAAAATATATTTTTTGTTTACAAAATCTTATGGTTGTTATTTATATATTTCTATTTTTATATTTGTTTATTTTAATATAAAATACGAAAAATTGGTTAAAAATTAAATAATTTTCGATCTATTGAGATTTAACTGAATAACTAAATTTACGTGCAAAACGCCCGCTCCCGGTACAATTCCGCTGCGAAATATACCCGCACACAATGTGTTAATAAAAAAATAAAATTGTGATGATTTTTTACAATTTTTTCAAAAACATTTTAAGGGAAGGGGGTAACAAGAACATGTTGACGTATCAAAGGCTTTACAAGACTCCAGTAAAAGAGTCCCTATATCTTCAAAGGGATTACAACATACAGCCACTAACTTTGAAGAAAAAATTGAGACCTTAAAAAATCTTTCACATCACTTTTATTTAACAAGTTAAGACCTCTGTTTAAAGGGTATTGCTAATGATTTATCACATAGGAAAGGAAGTAGAATCCTTCCAATAACTTGTCAGCACGTGGGTGCATTTTAATTGGTTCGATAATGGTTCCACAAGAAGGATCCAACAGCAAAGATCCTCTTTCGTACCCACTTTGTTTCAGGGACAGGTGGCTCATGGGACTCAAATAATCAAGTCCGAACAATGAGCAGATTCATATGGATCTTAAAACAGGCTATCGATCAGTTTGCGGACGGAATTTGGGAGGCGTGAGAAATATCTGGTATTCAATTCTGGTAAAGAGAGATTGAGAAAATCTTTAAATAGGATTTGGAATTTTCGAAATTATCATGAAGTCACAAATTCACCCATTAATTTTAATAATCAAATTGAATTTTGTGAATTTTATGAGATCTGAGTGATTGATTCGAACTTTAAAACTTGTAAGGACCACGTTTTGCTGACTATCTTGCGTGGCACCCCCTAAATGAATTAAAAGAATTCTGTGCGCTTTTAATATTCTCTATATCGCTTAAATAATTTAATAACAATTAATAAATGATTGTTTTGGAAATTCCTTTGTCTAAAATATTTCGATAATATATTTAATTTCATATACTGTAAAATATTTTAGTACACTATTTCTAAAGGTAATTTGAGTAGAAGTAAATGAAAAAAAGTCTCTTTCAAATCTTCATTTCAATGATTAATGGTAATGTGTACACTTAAATATTTTTTGTACCAAAAATTTTAATATTTATGTTTTAATTACTAGCATCCACTCTAATCAAAAATAAGATCAATAATGGAATACTATAATAATTACTTTTAAAACATATATACTAAAATTTCTAAATACTTCTAAATACTATATGCAAACTAAAATTATTACAACTAAATTATACAAGTAAAATTTCTAAATACTTCTAAAACATATATACAAACAACTATAATAATTACTAATAAATAGAATAAATAAATCATGTAATAATATGATGAAATGATATGAAATAAATCAAATAAATCATCAAATATCATGAAATGACATCCTGAAAACATTCATGAAATAAATTAAGAAAAATCATGAAATAATATCATGATATATCATAATAGAAAGTGAAACAATATAGTGAAATATCATGAAGTAAATTAGGAAATAAATCATGTAATATCCCGTAATATCATAATATGAAATAAATATATTATGTAACAATATCATGTAACAATACGAAATAATAATGTCATGAAATATATCTCAAGTGTGCTTAATAACAAAATATATCATGCATATTAAATATTTTCTTTCCAAAATTTATAAAAAGTACAAAAATATCTCAAATCCAGAAAAAAACTATAATTTTCCTACTTTTACCTCTTAAAAAGAAACAAACATTTCTAAACAAAAACCTCCCGTTCCTCCTACGACGTAAACCTCCAGGCTTCGGGCAATAAAATTCATTTCATATAAATCCAATCAATCTTTCTAAACACTTCCCATGTCAAGTGGGTAAAAACATCATCCTCTCTAAAGCTATTAAGATGTCCTCAAATAAGTGAGGAAAGACAGCAAATCCTTTCAGCTTTAAGTGCGCTTTGAAAAAAAAACTTGAGTTACCCGTGAGTTAGAGGGTGACATTTTTCATAAAGGCGGTTAGAAATTTTGATGACAAATTCCGTTCCTTTTTAAGGAGGCTTAGAATTTTAATTTATTCGCTATTAAATGTGATACATTGAGAGTCGTAAAGTCTGAGAAGGAATTACGAATTCTAAAAGCTCTAGGAATGTTTGTACTCGAGAAATTTAATTAAACGCATATATATATATATATATATATATATATATATATATATATATGTGTGTGTGTGTGTGTGTGTGTGTGTGTGTGTGTGTGTCGTATCAGTTGGTAGGCGAATGGAAGAAGCAGTCTTACTTAGTAAATCATATGTTTATTCAAAGTAAAGTTTCGTTTAAAGCCATCACTTGCACCATTTTCATTTATTCGTGGTGGAGCTAAGCGTGGAGGCTGCTGACAGCTCGATGTCTACGCACCAAGTGTTTCTTATCGGTTTGCATACTCATCAAATTCCTCCAATATGCTTCCGCCTGACCGGATTATCCTAAAAGCTTACGCGAGCGTGGTTTTTTTTCATTTATTTTGTTATTACGAAAGAGTTCCCTTTTAAATTACCTTAATTTTTTCCAATTCCCCCCCCTTTTTAGACCTGACATATATATCTCGAGTAATGGGCTATTAGCCGTCTGAGATAAGATAGCATTTGGCCACCCCAAATTATACTGAATCCCAGAACATTCGGTACTTACCCCAATGCATAGAAGCTTACTATAATCATGTAGAGTTTCATGAAATAAATCAGGCAATAATATCATAAAATGATATGAAATAAATCATGAAGTAATATGAAGTAATATGAAATAAATGAAATAAATCATCAAATATCCTGAAATGATATTTTGAATATTCATGAAATAAATCAAGAATTATCATGAAATATAAAATTAAAAGGGAAATAATATAGTGAAATATCATGAAATAAATCATGTAATATCACGTAATATATAATATGAAATATATCATATTATGTAACATTCTGTAATATTATGAAATAATATGAAATAAATCATGTGTTTGCTTAATAAACCCAAATTGTATCATGTATATTAAATATTTTCTTTCCAAAATTTTTTATGAAAAAAGTAGAAACACATAAAAGTATCTCAAAACCAGACAAAAATCTATAATTTTCTTACTTTTACCCAGGGCTTCGAACCGGAACTGAACCGAAAACCGGAAAAAACCGTTATTTTGGTCGGAACGAAAACCGAGAAAATAATCGGATTTCGGTATAATTTTTACTTCTTGTTTGTAGGCCCTATAATTTTTACTTTTTGTAAAAATTACATATATTTTTACTTTTTGTCAAAATTGTAGGTATAATTTTTACTTTTTGTCGGAAATTGTAGGCCCTATAATTTTTACTTTTTGTCGGAAATTTTCAGGTTTAATTTTACTTTTTATCGGAAATTGTAGGCCCTATAATTTTTACTTTTTGTAAATTGTAGGCCTATAATTTTTACTTTTTGTCGGAAAATTGTAGGACATATATTTTACTTTTTGTCGAAATGTAGGCCCTATAATTTTTACTTTTTGTCAAATTGTAGGCCCTATAATTTTTACTTTTTATCGGAAATTGTAGGCCCTATAATTTTTAATTTTTGTCAAATTGTAGGCCTATAATTTTTACTTTTTGTCGGAAATTGTAGAATATAATTTTTACTTTTTTGGAAATTGAATATAATTTTTATTTTTGTCGGAAATTGTAGGCCCTATAATTTTTTATTTTTTGTCGGAAATTGTACCCTATAATTTTACGTTTCGGAAATTGACCCTTTATTTTTTACTTTTGCGGAAATTGTAGGCCCTATAATTTACTTTTTGTCGGAAATTGTAGCGGCCTATAATTTTTATTTTTGTCGAAATTGTAGCAATTTTTACTTAAGTCGGTTACAAATTGTAGGCCCTATAATTTTTACTTTTTATCGGAAATTGTAGGCCCTATAATTTTTAATTTTTGTCGGAAATTGTAGGACCTATAATTTTTACTTGTCTAGGCTGTTAGTGTAGGAGAAGCCTCAGAAACAAGAGTACTGAAGTACACAGTCGTGTCTCATTAAAGAGAACGGCTCGTCCGTAAAAGACATTAAACTTTATTTTAGAGCTACGAAAATAAATACGAAAAATTATAATGAATTTTCAAAAATTATAATTTATCATGCAATAATGTCATGAAATGTTAAGAAATAAAACATGAAGTAATATAAAATAAATAAATCATGAAATGATATGAAATAAATCATGAAGTACTATGAAACAAATTAAATCATGAAGTATCATGAAATGAAATCTTGAAAAAATTCATGAATAAAACCAAGAAATATCATAAAATTATATAATGAAATACTATATAGGGAAATAATGTAATGAAATACCATGAAATAAAGTAGGAAATAAATCATGTAATATCAAGCATATGTGTGTATCATATCATGTAATATCATGTGTTAATCAAAAGCTAGAAGTTTGGTTTTTGAAGTGCTACGGTCTACTTTTTGCAACACGAGGGCTAATGAGACCGGGACCTACTGTTTAAAGCCGATTCCGAACGGCTACGAACATCCATGCCATAGTGGGATTCGAACCCATGAACTCCGGTTCCGAAGGTCAGCACCCTAACCATTCGGCCATCGTTCGGCCCAAAAACTAGAAGAAACGAATGAATTAAAGACTATTGTGCACTTAATATTTTTCTCATTTTATTCGAAACTAAATTATTGACATAAATACGTTTATATTATTGTAAAATATGCTAATTTATGTCTCTTAAAATATTCAAGAGAAACAAAACAGGAACTCTGGCTATAATTATATAGTTTGCCATGCTTATCACATAAGCAATTAGAAATATTGAGTTTTCCCATTCTGTTCAAGAAATTGGGTAAACTCCCATTCTCAGTTATAAAATAAACGACTATTACATTTTAAAACTCTTTTAAAAATCTACTTAAATCTATAACATCTAGAGTACCAATTACTTTGTGGGAAAATCAAGTTATTAAGTTTTTAAACTCTCTTCAAAGTGTTTGTATAAGAAATCGAAAACAAATTCTCTCCATGAATACGTTCTGTGATATGTTGAATGTCACCCTATATATCCCTATACGAGGGAAATCCAGAAAATAAAAGTTACTGAGCTTTTGACTCTCAAAGTCCTTTCCAACAAAATTTCTGTTTATATAATTATATAAATTGTTGTAATGTACTTACAACCTTAACACCAGTGTTCGTTTACAAAGGGGAAACACAGTAAAAATATGATACCTTATGTTTAGATTAAGATATTTATTCTGTACACTATTTACAAATTGATATCCTTGATTACCATATAACATAACCAGCAATTATTTATGTTTTATATTCATATTTTCACCATAATTATTACAATTCTCTTTAGTTATGCGCTATTCCTTAATCACAATATTGAATTACTAACTGAGGCCTAAATGACCGTCATTAATACGTTAAAACTGTTTTACCTCCAGTAAAGGCACAGGGGAGCAGTCCTTCCTCATGCGGAGTGTCGGTCCGGGCGTTCGGGCCCACGGGACGGCGGTGCTGGCAAACAGGGCTTCGATGTCCAGCTACTCTTGAATCCCGACTTCGACTCCTTTTCTTAACTCTTTCCCAACTCCTCACCTCGGTTTTAAAACCCCTTTTCTTCTTTGCCAATCGCTTGTTTGGTGAAATTTTCCCACATCTGCACCCCCTTCGGGAGTGCAGGTAGGCTCATTAAAATAGCCCCTTTTGTGAAAGATCACATTATTTTTAATACCTGCCATCATAACTCTCGGTTACATCTCTGTGCGAGCGTGATCGTTACGCTTGTATCATTCCGTGATTTATACCTCCTTCACAGGGGTCCCTAAACTCGAAGTTAACAATCGAAGTCCTAAATTATTCTTGGAAACTTCCCCCACAGCTATGCATACACGTACTGACCATCGTTGGAAAGTACCTCGGTACATAAACATTACGAAAATAACCTAAAACAAAACTCCCCGTCACTAGTACCCAAGTGTTACCATAGCACACGGTGCCATTCTTCGATTTCAAGACCACGAGCTCTGGGACGGGATACATATGTCCCGGTTAGGTGGTCAACCTTTCCTAACTTGGTGCTTTGTCTACCCCCTAAGGAATAGAAGGTTAAGTCAACCTTGTTCAGTCCGAGAATCGAACCTCGGACCTATGTATTGGGAGGGCTGAGTCATACCCTGACGTAATTGGGCTTATAATTACAACAGGAAATATCCTATTCTACATTAATACTGTTTATATTTATTTCTAAAAGTTTACACTCATAAAATTATAAATCTATAATCAAATATTTAAAAATTTTTGTGCATTCATATAATGACAGAGAAATTATCCGTATCATCATCATCGTATCTATTAATCATATACCATATGCCATAAAAACCATACACCAAAAAAAAGTTAAATTTATTATTAATATTTTTCAAAACCATCTTCTCCAAATAATTGTTATTCCGAAAACAAAGAATAATTAAAGAAACTAGAGTAATATTTCATCTTTAAGAGAAAATTTATTTAACATTCCTCTCAATTCACCATTCTTCGGAATATTTTCTTAATCAGAGCATTAATCATAACATTAATAAAAAAATTTTAAAGAAAGAATAAGTCATAGTAACTTAGTTTATGAGCTTTAGTCATGTATCATTAAATTTCTATACAACCACGCATTACTCATTGCCTTAAAAAACTACTTTTAAACACATTTTTCACACTTTTCTAAAGAAAACTACCGGATTGCCGTTAAGTAGAAACTTTCTATCAAAGTTACTTTGAAACTCACTGTGTTAATTACGGCTCTGATATTTAAAAAAAATCGATTTTTCTTACTCCACTATAAACTTAATATATAATTACTTGCTTCGAAGATGAAAGCGATGATTTACTGCAAAAGTAGGATCAGGAACTTTGGATTATAGGTAAAAA
>CM063500.1:14329513-14342013 GCA_032207245.1 Pardosa pseudoannulata | reverse complement strand
TTGCACTTTATGATGAATCAACAAAAGGCTGTTATAGTGAACATTTTTCAGTTTGAATGGTGTCATGTACCCTTAAAGACTTTGGGACAATTTATTTTAAACTCACTGATTTTACTCTTCTATAATAAACGCACAAAGCTTTTCTACTTCATAATGACTCAACAAAAGACAGTTGAACTACACAGTTTTCATTTTGAAAGGTATATCTCCTTAAAGACATGAAGAAATTTTATTTTAAACGCACTGAATTTACTTTTCTTTTTCTAAACGCACGAAGCTTTTTACTTCATAAAGAATCAACGGAATGCAGTTGAACTGAACATCTTTCTGCTAGAATTGTGTCATATCCCCTTAAAAACATTGAAAATTTTATTTTAAATGCACTGATTTTACTTTTCTTATTCTAAACGCACGAAGCATTTTACTTTAGTATGAATTAACGAATTGCTGTTGTACTGAACATATTTCAGATTGAAAGGTGTCATATCTCCTTAAAAATATTGAGAAATTTTATTTTAAATGCACTGATTTTACTTTTTTTTTCTAAACGCAAGAGCTTTTTACTTCATAATGAATCAGCGAAAAGCTGTTGAACAAAACATCTTTTAGATTGAAAGGCGTCATATCACCTTAAAAACACTGAGAAATTTAATTTTAAACGCACTCATTTTACTTTTTCTTATTCTAAACGCGCGAAGCTTTTTACTTCATAATGAATCAATGAAAGGCTGTTGAAGTGAACATTTTTCAGATTGAAATGTGTCATATCTCTTTAAAGACGCTGAAAGACTTTATTTCAAACACACTGATTTTACTTTTTTATTCTAAATTCACGTTTATTTCATAATGAATCAACAAAATGCTACATTTTTCGACTCTATAGGTAGTATGTCCCTGATGCAAGACATTCCTCTCACCTGGTGCTTTTTGCCAAACCTAGTTTTCAATCCCCAGTATTTGAATATGCGGACCTAATCAAGATGAGGGGAAAACTGTGAAAAGCACACAATGAATCAACATCATCATCTATGTGCGGACTCTTAAAGAGTGCATGATATAGCAATCAATATTTTTCACTGCTTTTTTTTTTTACAGTAATCTTTATTTTTCTGTAAGCCTGTCGGGAGATGACTTATCTACCCTGCTATTGTGAAAAGTAAAATATATAGGGGGGAAGTTAAAAAAACAATGGCCGAGGGGGGAAATCTTATTTGAAATTCAAACTTCTGAATTATAGATAAGCCCGAGATATGCAGGTTAATTTACAGATTTCCAAAAGGTAAATATTTGGTTTCCTTTTAGAAATAATGATCTCTCTGCGGGAATGTCAAGTTTGTTTTGGATGAATGGAAAGGGCAGAACTTTTAATTTCATTTAGATGCTGAATCACGGTCGAAATTAATCAAATCTAGAGAAAAAATTAAGGCTTTATAGTTTAAGAATAAAGAAGCAGCCTTTATTGCTGATCTGAAGCCTTTCTCACTATAGCAATGGAGCTAAAAGATAACAACTGTCGTTTCTTGTGGAAAAATGATCCTTTTGATAAAATGTAATATAAGAATTTAGATTTTGCACAGTTTTGTTTGGGGTTACCATCAAATTTCGTTTGAAAAATTATGAAGTAGATTTTCCAGGTCAAAATATAATTTCCCGATTTCGATACTCAAATAACTATTTCAGCTTTCTCTTTAACTTCAAGTAAACAAAAAAAAAGTAATACTAAACTAAATAAATAATAATCAGGTGAGGGTATAAATTTAACAAAGGTCTATATCAATGGTCGACAAAGTGCGGCTCCAGAGCCGAGCCGCATGTGGTTCTTTGGCTCCTTAAGTGCGGCTCTGGCACAAATATCCACGGAAAGCGCAATAATATTTTCATTTTATAAAAAACTTGGTAAGAAAAAAATTACATCTTATTTTGATAAATTAAAATTCTTCTATAAATCGAGAACATGTATAATTTTTTGTTTAAGTTAAAAGTTAGATAGGTAATTAAAATTTTATATTGTTGTAAAAATACGTAACGAACATAGAGTTTAATTTTATTAATTTTCGTAAACGTAAACACAAACCATGTACAAGCTATCGGCTGAAATTGTTCGTATGTTTTCTGCGTACTCCGGTGTGATACAAAGGAACCACAAGCATGCGCGCTTATACTTTTCCTAAAGTAGTGGGGGGTACAAATTGGTATGATAGACCAGCAGTTGCAGTGTGAACAGTTTTGTCTTATCTACCATTAACAAATATCATTAATAAATATTTATTAAGTATGAAATTTAGTTTTATTTGGTGTACTACTTATTTAGGGGAATAAAAGTTTACTGAACAGGCAGATTTGGCTCCCAATTTTTTAAAAAATTGTTGTAATGTTCATATTTGGCTCTTTGGCTAATAAGTTTGCTGACCACTGGTCTGTATCCTTGAAAAAATTGTAGCTAATGCTGCACTATCTTCCATGTTTAAGATAGTTTATTAGTTAAATATTCACCTTTGTTAAACTTAAATCCTCGCATGCTTATTCTTTTGTTTGGTATTACTTCGTTTTTTGATTTACTTGAAGTCAATGTGAAACTTGAAGTAGTAATTTATTTCCGAAATCGAAAAAAAAAATAGTAACTAGCCTTAAATAAGAGTTTGGAGTCGTCGTTTTTGTAATATTTAAAAACATACATAAGTATCTTTATGTATATTTCGTCAATAAATTTGAAACAGTAAACCCTTTTTATCCTGACGGTACTTATAAGTACCTCTTCAATCAAACACCTATATATTCCTAATAAAGCTGTTTTTCCTGGCGGTACTCACAAGGACATGAACGATGCAGTTCCTACAGCAGAAAAGAAATGATAGCACCAATCAGGAATCCTTTTTCTTCGCATAGTAGGGGTTTTATAACAGGCGTGCTGCATTCGAAGGTCATTTTGTGGTAGAGTTGATACACGTGTTGTTTGTTCAATTGAGTAAATTTAGTGGCTTATTACCAGTTATTTGGTGCTATTATTTCTTAGAGACTTCTATACTTCGCAGGTAAGCATTTCATTTGTTTTATTCATAATTTCATGTTTTATTTTCTGTCATAGAGTCAAAAATATATGCTGGTACTAGAAAGTACCAGCTGCAAAATTAACTACTAAAATACGGTAAAAATTAATTTTCTTTTATCTACAATTATTCTCCATTAAAACTTATTCAATGGTGCAAAAATTCAGTAAGAAAGTTGATGGTAAATTAATTCAGCATATAAAGTGTTTAAAGAACGTTTGCCTATCTTTTTCTCTCCCAGGTTTTTTGTCTCTTAATAAATACACTAATCCAACCAAATGAAAGTGGTAAACTCTGTAAAAGCTAAAATCTGGACTTTCAACTAAGATGCGCTACATGGACTTCATGCTGCAATGCTGTTAATGAATTAGCAATAGAGCAATATATGTATATTTCGGTCACGATAATCTGATTTGCTGAAAGAGGGGACTAATAATATCAAGATATATTTATTAAATTCTGATTCCATTCTAAAGGACGTCTACGAAAATTTAGGCTATTAACTTAAATCAAACCCAATGACTTATCAAAAGGTACTGTACTACCCATTTAGTAATCTTCCAGCAGAAGGAAAGTTTAAGAATGGGGCACTTTTAATGACCTATGCTTTGTTATTTACAATCCATGTTCATTAATAGTAAATTGAGTACGTAAAATAGATTCGAAGTTGCAATGTTCTCCAAACTAAACCTCTGGAGGGGTGTAGGCCAAGCCTGGGAGTCTTGAGCCTTTAAATTACGAGGACTCTGTGTTGTCTTAACACATTGAAGACAGGTTTGGTTTGGGTTTGGTTTTTAGAGCGCTACGGTCTACTTTTTTGCAACACGAGGGCTAATGAGACAGGGATTTACTGCTTAAAGCAGATTCCGAAAGGCTGCGAACATCCATGCCATAGTGGGATTCGAACCCACGAACTCCGGTTCCAAAGGCCAGCACCCTAACCATTCGGTCATCGTTTGGCCACATTGAAAACGGGAGACGGGAATTCCCGTCTTTTATATTTCAACTTTTGGCGACAGATGACGGAAATTCACATTTTTTGGATTTTTTTATTATCACTTTAACAAAAAATGTGCGGGAACTGAAGCTAGACACTTTTCAGCGCATGCTGTCTTCAACGTGTTAAAGAATGATGTTGGTCGCATACAAGGTGTTCCCATGATAAAAGAGCTAAAAATATCCATGTTTTGTCAGTAGCGAATGCTATAAAAGCAATTGTAAGGCATTGGAAATAATAATGTTATTTTCAATTTCACTTTAATTGTGAACCTTAACACTATTGACTATTACAAAAGCATTACGCTATTTTAGCCCTCTTCAACATGCTATCTTTATTACGTTTTGTAAAGTTTACCTAAAATAGTAAAAAATAAATAGAGAAAAAATACCAAGTACATTCTAATTTCGTATCTTAGGTATTTACTGTGTGAAATATATCATTTTAAAACTATCTGTTTCTTTTGTATTTTCACTCTAATTGAAATCGAATTTTTTTCCTTCTGCATGCTGCTCAATCATATCTGAACATTCCTTGTCCTCCTAAGTGGTACAAAAATCAATACTGTTATCACATTCTTTCCTAAATGATTTCTTTTTTGTCTGCGAAAAATAATTCCACATTCAGACATTAAGCAATAATTAATCTGATAAAAAAGCTTCAGTGCCTGCTATCATATCGTCACCCGCTCTCCTTGGAACACCGGAAAGATATGATCGCAATTAAGCAGCCAGAACAGAAGGGGGTGCTTAAGGAATCAATACAAGTAAAAGAAAGCTACCAGCAAAAGGTGGAGTCAGGGAGGCATCCGGAACGATTTCCATATTTTCTACTGCTTCTACACAATGAGAAAGTACCCCTTATCAGTAGTTACAATGTCTCATTAAGAGCAATGACTGTACAGAAATTTGAAAAAAACCCGGAGTGGTTCCAAAGAGTGATTAAAAATGGAAGTAAATGCAGATTTGTGCATTTTGTTTCAAAGCGGGGTTGGGAAAGCAGGCAAAACACGTTATTGGCTCCACGGGTAATCGGTGTTACATTTTAGATGAAAAAGTTTATTTACGTGATTAGTTCGCGCTGATTGTTGTATATTTGGGTGCGTTAAATACTTTCATCCTCTCAATATCAGAGAAAAGTTAGAGAAGTTAGTAGATCTTGACTAAAACTGAAAAAATGAGCCTAGTTATCAATTAAAAGAACATTTATGATTGTGAGCAACCAAAAGAAGGATAATACAATGTTGGTGGTGAAATGTCACTCCTTCAAAAATGTTTCCTAGTTTAAATACCTTAGAACAATTGTCTCCAACAGTAATGGACATAATCTTGACGTTGATTATCGCTGGATGTTGGCAAACTACTTTGGCTTAACACCTTGCCTGTGAAGCCCAAACTCGGTTCGGGCAATATAAATGCATCAGTTATGGAATGCCCGATCTGAGTTCGGGCAAGAGTAATAACGGTATTTCAATTCCGTGAAGCCCGAAATCGGTTCGTCCAATACATAATATTTAATTTGCTATTTCCCAATAGTTATACTTCTCCGTTGTTTGAGCTATTCGGCTATTTCGTGCCATTTATGGCTATTTCTCGGATATTGTAAAGAATTTGTGAAATTCAAAGGAATCTGAGGGATATGGAATTCGTGACAATTGATAGAGATAAATATCTTAGAACAATATTCGCCAACAGGAATGGATACAATGTTGAGATTGACTACCGCTGGATGTTTGCAAACTATTTTGGCTTAACTCATCGCCTGTGACGCCCAAACTCGGTTCGAGCAATATAAATGCTTCAGTTATGGAATACCCGATCTGAGTTCGGGCAAGAGTAAAAAGGGTATTTCAATTCCGTGAAGCCCGAAATCGGTTCGTCTAATGCATAATATTTAATTTGCCACTTCCTCAATAGATATACTTTTCCGCTGTTTGCGGATATTCGGCTATTTCGTGGCATTTATCGCTATTTCTCGGATATTGTAAAGGATTTGTGAAAGTCAAAGGGACCTGAGGGACATGGAATTTGATACAGCTGATATAGATAATATTGTTGTGTTAGTTTATTATATTTATCCAGAAATTTATGTCATTAGATTTATTTCTCTGTAATTTGAGCAAAAATGACCGTAATCTATTAACATTTCCCATATATGTAAAAATAATGAAGATAGTAGTTATTTCGTTTCAAATTTTAATATTTTCAAAAATAATCCATTTCTAAAATTTTGGAAATAATAAACAAAATTAAAGAGAAGTGGTTAAGAAACCAACTAATATCATAGTTAAATAGCAATAAAATTATTCTGTATAAAACACTAAATTTGACTAATACGGAGAATTTTTGGTGCTGTCCTAGAAAATGTCTAGTAAATTTTTTATATTCCTAAAAATTTCTAATCGATATAAACAACCAAACATTGTTACAGTTATCAAATAGAGAGAAATGAGTTACCTTGAGCCTTGTTTTAAATAAGAAGATAACAGCCCCACTAAACTATAAACTCTTAGCAAACCTAGAAACACTAGGACACGTGGAAGACTTCCATGCAATATTTAATCAAACATGAGGGCAAACTTCTCCCGTTTAAGGCAAACAAGATATTAAGCCAAAGGACAAAGAAGGTAAGCAATTTTTTCTTGTGACTTAACTTTAGAAAAAAGTTTATCACTTTTCCAGAACTAGCCAATTGAAAAAAGCGTGTTTATTCTAGGAAATAGAATGTACCACCATGGTATGATACTGTCGTGTATATATCTTTGTTAGAGTATTGTGTATCCTGTTGTCAGAAATGTGTCATTTTGCATGAAAATACGCATTAACTTAAGTACCACAGTATAATTTTTTTACAGATATCATGTAAATAGTTTGATTACATTTAAAGCCATCCTAAATGCATTTTACTGTTTCATCGGTTAATACGAAGAATTTTTGATACTGTTCTAGAAAATGTCTAGCAAATTTTTTATATTCCTTAAAATTTCTAGTCGATATAAACAACCAGACATTGTTACAATTATCAAATCGAGATAAATTAGTTACCTTGTAGACTGTTTTAAATCAGAAGGTAACAACCGCATTAAACTATAAACTCTTAGCAGACCTAGAAACACTAGGACATGTGGAAAACTTTCATGCAATATTTAATCAAACATGAAGACAAACTTCTCCAGTTTAAGGCAAACTAGATATCATGCCAAGGGACAAAAAGGGTAAAGAATTTTCCCTTGAGACCTACCTTTAGAAACAAGTTTATCACTTTTCCAGAACTAGCCAACTGAGTAAAGCATGTTTATTCTAGGAGATAATATGTACTACCATGGCATGATACTGAAGCGTGTATATCTCGGCAAGCGTATTCTTGTGATTACTGTAGTCGGAAATGTGTCATGTTGTGTAAAAATACACATTAACTTAAAGACCAAAAATACTTTTTACAGTTATGTAAATAGTTTGATTATATTTAAAGTCATCCTATATGCACTTTGCTGTTTCATGGGTTAATACGACAATAGTTTGTTTTCACCCCTATGACTTGATTTAACTATATTTAACTATGAGATTTGGCTATGTATTTGTATATATATATATATATATATATATATATATATATATATATATGTATGTATATGTATATGTATATATGTATATGTATATATGTATATGTATATATATGTTTATATATGTATGTATGTATGTATATATATATATATATATATATATATATATATATATATATATATATATATATATATATATATATATATATATATATATATATATATATATATATATATGAGTTTTTGTCTCATCACAAAGAAAAGATCATAACTGTGGAAATAGCATGCGGTTTTGACTATTCGTGGACGAGTGAAAAACATCGCGAAAAAAGCAATGGAATGTTTTGATCAAATTGGCATAGTTTATTGAAGCAACAAGTCATAAGAATGACTGTACCCAAAAACCTGCACATCGGGGTTAAATAATTATCTGTGCCAACCAATCAGAGTTGATTTACCTACGTCACGTGGGTGACGCCGGTAGCGCAGTTTAAGAGTCAAGATATATTTTTAGTTACTTATGAAACAGAAAGGAATATACAGGAGAAACAGATATTTCTTAAGTTTGGTAGAAAAAAATGCCATAAAAGGATAAAATTGCCTGAAAATTACTTCAAGATACATGATTACATTTGTTGATTTTAGTATACACTATCATTACATATATATATATGAAAAAAAAGGCTTTTTGCCTCATTACGAAGCGGGGTTCCGGGTGGTTTTCATCACACTGCAGTCTTGAAACCTCGCGATGAGAACGCAATCAAGCCACTCGAATATTCAATCTAATTTCATTCATTCAACGACGTATCAAAGAATTATGATGAAACCTTATACGAAACTCTATCTATATCAAAACACCATCGAAACTGTATCGAAAAACCGTGATGGAACTCTACACATTTGCATAAATAGTCATTTGTGCTGACCAATCAGCTATTACTTGTAGTCACGTGGGTAAAATAACCCACGCTTTAGAAATCTGTTTTTAGGTATGGAGCCGGAAGGATTTCTACTAGTGAACATTCTAGAATATTTGCTAGGGTTCTACGAGAAGAATTACCGGGAAAATGGAATCTTAAACCGAAAGTCATAAAAATATTACATATATGTATATATATATATATATATATATATTTATATATATATACATATATATATATATATATATATATATATATATATATATATATATATATATATATAATATTCATATATATATGTGTGTGTGTGTGTGTGAGAAAGAAGCTGTTTAAACTAGTTAAGCACTTTTGTTACAAATAAGAAAAAATTAACTCCCAATAAGGTTTTTTGCTGAAATCAATTACTCAGTTATTTCTTACAATTCAGATATTTTGCTTCAGTTCAAAAACTAAATTAAATTAAACAAATATACATTATTATAAAAAAATAAATTATTAAAAATTTGATTAAATACACCCAGGTGTATACTTAAATTTTCTCCAGAGAAAAAACACGTAGTAAGAAAAAAAAATTCAAATATTAAAAACTTTTAGGACCATTTAAAATTATCTCGCACATACTTTTTTAATGGAATAATCAAATTAATACTTTCAGAAAAACTTATGTCAACAATCAACATTGAAGACTTACAAAAATGTAGTAACTCTCTCTAGGAAATGAAAATACAAAAAAGTTATATTTTTTTTACGGCGAGGATAAAACCATGTTCCTGTAACCTCACTTGGAATCCTTTCACCTGATCCTTTTCCAAAAAGAGGAAATCAATATCAGTGTTGACTCAAACCTTTTAAGATCAGTTTTTAGCACTTAAGTCTCATTAGTTCGTGTTCTTATGTTTGAGCTTTGGCGATATGAAAAAAAGCAATTTTGCAGGTGGTGAACGTTGAAAAAAAACCCAGGAAAAATCTCTAAGATAAAGAATGAGAAGGTAGGGTACAAAATTGAATTCCCACGTCACTCAGAAGAAAATATCTTCAGTTTTGCGGAACGTAGACTTCTGGATTTCGGAAATAAATTTCAGGTGTTAAAAAGGATTTTCACTCTCTGTATTTTATACCAGGGCATCAAACCGTAATTTTTATCGTTCCGGTATAACTAAAAAAGTATATGTCAGTTCAGCCCAGGAAAAAATATATTTCTATAAAAAAATGTATTTTTTTTTAATTGTTACATTATGTGAATTGATACAGACTACAGGATTCAACAGAAAATTTTCTGTATATTTAAAATATAACCCCATTAAATGTTTTATCACTAGTTAAAACCTCCCTACTTTAATTACACAGTTTCTTTTAAATACGATACTCTAACACATACATGTAAAAGGTTGCAATAGTGCTAGAATAATGGATATAAAAAATTCACCAGAAACTTCTTTCAGACAGTTGTACAGAGAAAGATTTCCTACGAAAAAGTATGCTGTGGATATTGGAGAAATTTCTTACTGTTCCATTCTTTTTATAAAAACAAAATCTACTTTTTTCTTTTTTTCTGTTTGTACAAAAAACAAAGGAAGAGGTCACACATGAGATTGCCTCTATGTCAAAGCACAGTGGGAAAAAAGCATTTTCTAACTAAATAAGAAAACTTAGTTTTAAACGAATGCCATCTAATTTATTATCGTGGAGTGGAGAGTCTCTAAGTAGCTACAATTCAAAAAATAAGGAATTACATTGATTATTTCTTTTATATGTATATATATATATATATATATATATATATATGTATATATACATATATAATGTACACACATACATACTTATATACATAAACATATATATACACATAATGTGTATATATATGTTCACACATGTACCCGTATATGTAAACACACACATGTACCCATATATGTAAACACACACATGTGCCCATATATGTAAACACACACACATGTACCCATTTATGTAAACACACACATGTACACATATATGTAAACACCCACATGTACACATACGTATATGTAAACACACACATGTACACATATATATGTACACACACATGTACACATATATTTAAACACACACATGTACACATATTTAAACACACACATGTACACATATTTAAACACACACATGTACACATATTTAAACACACACATGTACACATATTTAAACACACACATGTACACATATTTAAACACACACATGTACACATATATTTAAACACACCCATGTACACATATATTTAAAACACACACATGTAAACATATATTTAAACACACACATGTACACATATTTAAACACACACATGTACACATATATTTAAACACACATATGTACACATATATTTAAACACACATGTACATATACATTTAAACACACACATGTACACATATTTAAATACACACATGTACACATATATTTAAACACACACATTCACACATATATTTAAACACACACATGCACACATATATGTAAACACACACATGTACACATATATGTAAACACCCACATGTACACATACGTATATGTAAACACACACATGTACACATATATATGTACACACACATGTACACATATATGTAAACACCCACATGTACACATACGTATATGTAAACACCCACATGTACACATACGTATATGTAAACACACACATGTACACATATATATGTACACACACATATATATAAAAGACGAAATACAAGCAGCCTCTTCTCCCCAAAATTAATAGTTTCTATATATTTATACAAAAAGACATTTTTAATAGATTAGGCCATTTTTAAAATAATGATTATAATGTAGTTTTAAAAAATTTGTTACACTTTCTATGTCTAAAAATAACAGACAATAACACCTATTTCTAACACATATAGACGTAATATATATATTTGTGTATGTTTCTGTGCAATATTGCCAACGATACAAGTGACCGCTGTTAAGTGTAAACTAATAAGACATGAAAGACACAAAAATTTTAGAAAAATAAGTTTTGTTTAATATGAGACTATATGATTTTAAGTTGTTCATTCAACAATCATCCGTAAAATGTTTATATAATAGTAATTAATTGCTTTTATTTTTTCATTTACTTTTCGAAATAGCATCGAGACAAAAAAGGGTATAAATTTTCACTTAGGTTAAAAACCAATTGTATAAAAGAATTATTTAAAACTGTGCACAATTTTTACGACTATTTCACCGTCTTACAGAATTAAACCATCTGTAATTCGAGAAAATATTCTACAATTTAAAGTAAAATACCCAATTTAATGATAAACATTTGTAGGTAATCTCTAAAAGTTTACAAAAGAAAGGTATAAAAGCAATGCACCTGCAACATTACGATAAACTACTAATATAATAGAAGTTCATTCTACTGGAAAATATTTTTAAAAGAGTAAAATAAGGTATATGACAGTAAAAATTATCAGAAGGTCAGTAAATATTATCATATTAACACATTGTATGCGGAACACATACTAATAAGTTTTCTGATGATTGATACTTGAACCCGGGTAACGTACTTGAAACTGGTTAGTATAACTCAACATTTATTTGTGGGGTACAAAAATAACGGTAATACAGGAGCTGAATGTTCATGTCTATAACATAGATTCTCTGGAAAAATTTAGACAAATAAAAACTAGTTTTTTCATCAGTCGATGCAATTGATGTACAATTAAATAATTTTCGATCTACTCAGATTTAAGTGAATAACTAAATTTAAGTCAAAACACGCCCATTCAAAGTACAATTCCGCTGCGAAATGTATCCGCAACAAAATGTGTTAATAAGAATGTGGACACCTATTTTTTTCAGAATCATATTTTTGGTCAAAATCTAACATTCCGAAGGTTCCTTTTCTCCCAAAAATTATAACATTTTCAGTGATAACAGAAAAATAAAATGCTGAAAGTATATTCCGAGACTATTCGTACATCCAGATTTATATATAAACATCTAACCAGAAA
>CM063500.1:14319513-14327013 GCA_032207245.1 Pardosa pseudoannulata | reverse complement strand
TATATACAGGCTCAAGGCGTACGAGACTCATAAAAATATTAACAATTTGTAGTTCATTAACATTATTCAAAAATATAAAATACCTGAGTACATTTGACTAAGTACATTAAGGAAATGTATTGAGTTTTTTATAGTTCAGTGAATTTTATCTTCAAATTTTGTTTCTAAAAACAATGACACGAATGATATGTTCTTTAATTTTTTTTGTCAACATGCGTATCGGTTTTTATCCTTTTCATTTGAAATTTCACACTCTTAGGGGCTGGCAAAGTTAATTCCTTTATTCTTGTCAGTTTCAAAATACTATTAAAATTCCAAATTTCTAATCTTTTGGTTTATTGTTTTAAAAAAGTGGCAAATTTTCAAGATCTCGTATTAAAATATTTCATAAATTTACATTTTGAAAGGTAAAATTGTCATTTGTAGAAACAGAATAAAAAAATATTTAATTACTGCTGTTTAATTGTCTTATAGTACATAAATAAATTTGAATTGATATGTGAATATGAAGTAATAGCTAAGTTTTGCTTAACATCTAATATCTATAAAGTAATGTATTGATTATAGAAAATCAAAATTTCATGATTCTATACATAACCAGATATAGAAATATCATACTCGACAATTATTCTACTGTGAACAACCATATAATTTTCTTTCTACTTTATCGAATAAAAACACCTTTCATCTCAACCGTGTTTACACAATGTAAAAGAAAGGACATTTACGATGATTTGTTCTGAAGGTTAATTTTAAGACCTCGGGTCGACGAAATTTACGCCGAGGAATATATCAATGTTAGTACCGAGAGTAAATAATGTTAAGACTGAAACAATAGTGCCTTTTTCAAGAAGTAAATAGTCTGTTTTAAGTAGTTGTGTTATGTACAATAGTAAACAACAGTAGACTATTGTAAATTAAAGAAATAACAATAGCTATATTTTTAGAGCTAAATATGGAACCTTGGCTCTGAAGTATATTCATATGGTATATATCAGAGTTGTTATATATCATATGTTGAATATTATATGCTATATTATCAGAGAGCTATCTGACGCTATCTGTAATTGAAATATAGCAATTCATTTTTATAATTTAATGAAGCATTTTTTTTACTATTTTCAAGTAAAACATATTACTGCAGGCAATATAATAATTTTTCGCTCTGTTGAGTGTAGAATAAATATATTATCGAGAGTTAAAAGTCATATTAACTTTATTTTTTTTTTTGAAGATACTTTCATAAATGTACATATACTGTCGAGGATATTTTACTATTTAAGACAATGAATATATTGAAATATCGTAAAATATTACGAGTATACAGCAATCACGGTGCAAAAGAATGTATACAATACACATAAAATGACAAACTGAAAATATCATAGCATTCAAGAATATTATTTGGGCTTTATAATTTTAAAATTTTTGAAAATATGTTTTCTCGGAAAACTATTTATGTACGCGCCTTAACACTTACTTCAACTCGCAAGACACTTATAACCATGTGATTTTTGTGCTAAACTATTTGCATTGTTGTTTTTGCATACACACTCTTTTTATGCAGAATCCAAAATATGTTTGTTACCGTTAAATATCTGAAATGAAAAAAAAATATTACCTTGACTTATGTAACTTATTTGCTTAAATTCTGTGAAAAATATATCTTAACAGCCAAATTTTTTTGTTTTATTCTTTTTTTGTTTAAAATTCACAAAATGCATTTTATTTTAAAAGCTAAGTTTCTATGTAGAGTGTATTATAATTTTTAAAATGAATACATAATCATTTTAAATTATAACTTAAAAAAAATTTGTAGAGATCGATTTTCTATTAATCGACTACTTTTTAACTTTCCATATTTTTTACAAAAATGTTGTTTTTTTTTTTTCAGAAATCTGTTATATATGTTTAGTAAAATATTTTTTTACTTTACAAAAAATTAAATATTATATTTATAAATATATTATAATATATATATTTTATATTAACTTATAATTTTTTTTTGTTCGTTAAAGTCACTTGCGCGACTTGTTTTAAATAAAATATTTTCACACAAATGTTACATTTTATATTTTTAATGTAGAATTCTTAAATTAAGTTGAATCTAACTAAAGAACTATAAGTTAAGCAAATTTTTGAATATTTTTAGACATGTTTTCATTTATCCCTATTATGAGAAGAAATTTTTACATGTTAATAAAAAGCACAAGTACTACTTTATAGAATAATTTTTTTAAATTATAAGAAATATTTTTATATTTAATGCTGAAAAATTTGTGTCAAATTATTGAATAGATTTTGCGAATTTTGCGAGCAACATTAAAAAATCGTTTAATAAACGAAAATTAATTAAGTAAACAACTGCCAGGCACTAGATGGTTTTTTTATATGAATCAAACTTTTAAAACTAATAATTTTTATAACTTTTTAAAATGTATAGAACATTTCAATTTTTAACAATATTCTGTAATTTTTCTGAAAGTAAAAATTTGAATTTAATGGTACTGAGACCACTTAAATATAATATAAAGAAAATGAGCTTTTTAATTGCATTATAGTTTTTTTAACCAATTAGAGAGATTAAATTTTTTTTATCATATTTATCACAATCATTTGCAGTATTTTCTTTATTATCGTAAAAGCACATAAATTGTGACTTGTTTTAGGCAGCATTTAACAATTTACAACAAAAACAGTCTTTACGTTTTAACAACGTTTTAAAATGTCTTTTTTGGTGCAATAGAAATATTTTTGTTTTACGAAGTCTTTTCCATACTTTAGTATGATACAATTTTTAATGTAATTTTTGATATTATTTTATGTAAAGAAAATTTTATATTAGTTTCTAGTATGTAAAATGAAACAATTTTTTTTAAAATTATATTTTATGATTTTTTCATTATTAAATCATACCGGAAGGGGTTAATATGACGGTTGATCACTAATCAGGATATACGGTAATATTCAATGTTGGTTTTATTTCCTATGGGCTGAATAGAGTAAAACAAATAACTTGGCTTTAAGGATACCAGCAATATATATTTAAAAGAAATGACTCTGACATTCATGCGATAACTGTCATGCGTGTCGCTTGTATCCTAGAAGGAATTGACCTTTTTTCAAAATTCTGTGCCGTATCAACATAAGCTTCCCTTCACACGGATTGAATAGTGTTTATCATACTTGAAAATTTGTCTCACTTTTCAATATATGTGAATCCCGCAGGATCTTACGTTTGGGGAAAGATTAAGGGCTGAAAGTGATAACACAGGTGTTTGAATTATCTCAAATTTTGTTCAGTGCGTTAATGGGGTTTAATTACATCTAAGTTTCAGCCGCATTTATCTCCACTTTCAGTGCAAGTGTATATACACGAATACATATTTATATGCGTTATTATACATACTGCAAATAAGCATATACATTTACACGATTTTATTTATATACACTTCTATACATACTGAAAATGCACATGTATACATGAATATATGATAGATATATGCTATAAAATGAAATTTATTTTTATACGTCAATTATTATACCTCATTTTCAGCAAAATATTATGTATATATGTAGAGAAAGACAACCACGAGATGACTTTAAACATATTTATTAAGGAGAAAAATTTTCATGGGACAGAGATACATTTAAGCATAAAGCGTAAAATGATACACTGTCTACCAATAAGTATTTGGACACCTATGCAAATGACGATATATGCGGTGCTGAGGTACGTCAAGGCCTCCGCCGGTATACATCGTGTAGGAAACAGCATCGGCATTAGTCACATGCTAGATGCCGCGCATTTCGGTATAATTATCGGATATCACAAATGTGGTCGATCCTTAAGGGACATATCTAATGATCTGAAGTACCCAAAATCGACAGTGGCCTATTTGATTACGAAGTGGAAGGTGGGCGGTGATTATTGGAATGTGCCCCGAGTGGGCAGATCAACGAAACTGGGAGATAGAGACCATCGAGTGCTGTCCAGAGAAATTCGAAAGAACCGCACCCCAACCGATGGCCCTCATCCGTGATGAGTTTCAACAAGAATCCGGGAGTATTGTTTCAATGAATACCATCCGTAAGGAAGCACATCTGCAAGGTTTTCATGGTCGTGCTGTTGCCCATAAGCCTTTGATAACACACTCCAATCTCGCTGCTTGGTTAATGTGGTGCAAAGCACATCAAAATTGGACCGTAGATCGGTGGAAAAGAGTTCTTTGGAACGACAAATAAAGGTTCACCCTTTACAGTTCGGATGGCAAGGTCTGGGTCTGGCCTCTGCCTGGAGAACATCTCTTGTCAGAATGCATTGTGACAAAAGTCAATTCAGCGTAGGTGGAATTATGGTGTGGGGGTGTTTCTTTTGGTATGGATTAGGACACTTGGTCCCCATTCATGGTAAGCTCAACGCCGATGCGTACTGCACAATTTTGGATGACAATGTGCTTCCTACGTTGTGGCAGTTTTACGGGTTGGACCCCTGTTACTTTAAGGACAATGCCAGTTGTCATATTTCGAGGTTAACCAAGGCTTGGTATGGTGCCAATGGAGTTAAAAAAACTCTAATGGCTTCAATGGATTCTAAAAAACATTAAAACAGTATTCCAAAATCCGATATTTAGCAAAAATTTAAAAGCAAATGCCTTGGCAGATGGAGTGCTTAATCCATAACTCCTACTTAAGAAATCGTCAATCAATTAGACTGATTCCAATGTTACAGAGAGGATTCCAAAAGTTTTAGTACTAAATTATGACATTCTTAAAAAATGTAGGTCATATGCTCTGACAATTACAGTGCTTAATTTATATTTATTACACAATCAATCATTCAATCTAACAATAAGAATCTAGGCTACAAACATGATTTATAAAAATTAAAAAAAGTTTTAGTACTACAAGCGGAAAATACGCTATTCATCAAAAATTGCAGGTGAAATGCATTACCAATTACAGTGCTTGACCTATATTTAGTAAACAATCAATTATAAAAAACAATGAGAACAAAGGATTCTAAAAAACATTACAACAGGATTCAAAAATACGATATTTAGCAAAAATTGAAAAACAAATGCTTTGGTAGATGCAGTGCTTGATCTATAACTCCTACTTAAGAAATCGTCAATCAATTGGAATATATGCTACAGACAGGATTCCAAAAGTTTTAGTACTAAAATACGATATTCTTAAAAAATGAAGATCATATTCCCTGACAATTACAGTGCTTAATTTATATTTATTACACATTCAATCTATCAATAAGAATCTAGGCTACAAACATGATTTAAGAAAATAAAAGTTTATATATTGGAAAATACGCTATTCATCAAAAATTGAAGGTGAAATGGATTACCAATTACAGTGCTTGACCTATATTTAGTAAAAATTCAATTATAAAAAAACAATGAGAACAAAGGATTCTAAAAAACATTACAACAGGATTCAAAAATCCGATATTTATCAAAAATTGAAAAACAAATGCTTTGGCAGATGAAGTGCTTGATCTATAACTCCTACTTAAGAAATCGTCAATCAATTAGAATCTATGATACAGACAGGATTCCAAATGTTTTAGTACTAAAATACGATATTCTTAAAAAAATGTAGGTCATATGCCCTGACAATTACAGTGCTTAATTTATATTTATTACACAATCAATCATTCAATAAGAATCTAGGCTACAAACATGATTTAAGAAAATAAAAGTTTATACAAGTGGAAAATACGCTATTCATCAAAAATTGAAGGTGAAATGGATTACCAATTACATTGCTTGACCTATATTTAGTAAACAATCAATTATAAAAAGACAATGAGAACATAAAGATGCCTGGGAATTAGGAAGAAGCATTTACGTGCAACAGATCAAAAGACTAGTATAAGCACCAAACACAAGAATGAGATTACATGAAAACCTTGGGAGGTTTCCCTATTGTTATAACCTTTTTCCATTTAATCAAAGCTAAAGTTCTGTTCCACGAACTAAGCTTCCGAGAGTAATCTCTCGGCAAATAGACTATAAAAATTTAATCGTATCACGGGATTTAAGGGCGTACCTCTTAGATAAGTTATACTTCTACCCAGTTATTTTATTCTATTTTCACTCTGTTGGTATATGGAAAGAAATCTAATCAAAAAATATATATAAAAGTAAGGATAAAGTGCTCTATTCCAGAAATTTCCATTTACTATATTGAGATTATTAATACTTCAGTGTTCAGAAGTATTGAATATACCGGGTGGCCATAATTAAACTGACAGTGCTCACAGTGTTCTGTAGCTCTATCTATTTGTGAGAATGACGCCATAGTTTGTAGGAAGATTAAGCAAGACGGGGAAAAACAAATTAGCTCCAAAAGTCACCGCTAGTGGAATATTTGGTGCTGTGTTACAGAAAATAGAGTGTTAACAAATGCAAATTAATACGGAATAAAATTACCTTATTATGATGCACATTTTCTGATTTAGTTCAAGGCGACACTTTTAAAAAAGCGTAAAATGTGCATAAACACCGATAAAGTCTCGTGATCTGCAATATCACGTACGCTGAGCAGAAGAAGAAGTTCTTTATTCAAATTTCACGTTTTGATTTGCACGTTTTAATTTCCGTATTGATTTGCATTTGTTAACACTATTTTCGCCAAATATTCCCCTAGCGGTGACTTTTGGAACTAATTTGTTTTTTAACGTAATCCTTCGTCCCCCGTCTTGAAGAAGTTATTTATTCAAATTTCACGTTACATCCATTCACGTTACATCCACAGTGCCAGCTTCTTGGATTTTAAAAGGCAATGTGTTACGTTTTAATAGAATCGGATTGAAAATTTATGTGCAATGTCTCCTTCTTTAGTCGAGCGTGCGTTACTGGTCAAATTCTTTTACCTCAACCAGTGCAACGCGTCAGCCGCTCTTCGTACTTTTAGAACTCACAAAAAATGCGTAAAGGTAACGGTCCTGTGTCAGTTCATGGGCTAAAAGCAATGGTTCCGATGTTTGAGAAAACAGGTTTTCTGTAGGTTTAGTGAGGCAGAAGACGAAAACCTGTACCACAGGATACAACTGAAGCAGTTGCCACGGCGATTGTCGACAGAGGACCAGACAATATTCCTGCCACCTCTAGCGCTCGTGGAGTAACTCGGAGTATGGATATGCCTTACAGTATGGCATGGAAAATCTTGCGAAAGAACTTCTATCCGTACAAGATCAGCCGTGTACAGGAGTTACTGTACCCTGCCCATGATAAGCGATTGATTTTTGCTCTAACCTTTCTTGCCAGAATGGAGGTGAATGATGCTAGGCCGTGGAATATCTTATGGGGAACGAGGCCCACTTTTACCTGAATGGAACTGTGAATAACCAGAACTGCCGAATTTGGGATGATTTGAATTATGGCCACCCAGTATATCATCCAACATAGTGGATAGTATACACGGGCATATTATTGGACATAATGCATTTTAAATCAATGCACATTATAGATTAAAGTAATA
>CM063500.1:14284513-14314513 GCA_032207245.1 Pardosa pseudoannulata | reverse complement strand
GAGCGGAATTTGCAATTTTATCTCTACAGAAAAGTCAAAGAAAAGTGCACCTGTTTATTAAGAAATATTTTAAAAACATACATGGCAGTTTGAAAGCTTCGAGTGAAATATAAATAAAAATTACTTCCAAGTCTAGTGAGATGTTTTGTTTAGATAATTTTAAAAAAGGATTGGAATGTCTGTATTTAATAAATGTTTGTATGTTTTTCTAACTGATGCCCTCTGAGAAATTGGAATTATCGTAGGATTCAGTAGTTAGACTACTCTCCTTTATATAATAATTTTAAATATTAATAATGTATAAAAAACCATGAAAGGTAAACAAATATAAGAAATCTGTAACTTAATATTAGATTTTTTAATTAGTCGTTAGCATTAATTAAATAACGATTTATATATGTGTGCGTGTGTTCATATGTATATATAATTAAATAACGATATATATATATATATATATATATATATATATATATATAAATACAATATTTTATATATATATATATATATTTACACATATATATATATATATATATATATATGTATATGTATGTATATAAATATGTATGTATATATGTATATATATATGTATATATGTGTATATATGTGTATATATACACATATATACATATATATATACACATATATACATATATATATACATACATACATAGAAATATATTTGATTTTATAAACAAATTTTTAAAAACCTGAATTTTGATATATTTTGTACTTAGTCGTTAAATTTAATTAAATAACGATATATATATATATATATATATATATATATATATATAATTTCGTGCATAATATACATTTGAATTATAATAAACAAACTTTTAAAAATCGGAATGTTGATATTATATTTTCGAATCAATCTTAATGTTAATTATAACGAAGTGAAATTTTTAATATAAAATATGGAGTAACAAATGTATGTTTCAACCGAAATACATTAATCTACCAACGAGTTTGATAAAGATCTCGACTTCCACAAATAAGCGAAAAATTTATTTTTCCCATTTTCCAGGAGGTTTGGTCTTGGCAGCACAGAATCCTCGGAAGAATCGTAAAACACAATAAAACAAACATTTTGTAAGCACTCCCCCAAATTCAGAAAATAAACACAGCGAAATACTATGAGAACGGAATTCCCATAGCAACGCGGTCCCATACCCTGCCCAAAATTAATGCATATAATAAGAGTCCCATCTGGGAGAGGAAAACGTAGTGGGAACTAGAAGCCAAGAATAAAGAGAATTTGCAATTTTATCTCTACAGAAAAGTCAAAGAAAAGCGCACCTGTTTATTAAGAAAATGTTTTAGAAACGTACATGGCAGTTTAAAGCTTCGAGTGAAATATAAATAAAAAATCTATCCAAGGCTAGTGAGATCTTTTGTTTAGATAATTTTAAATAAATTAATGTTTATATTTAATGTATGTTTGTATTTTTCTAACTGATACCCTCTGAGAAAATGGAATTTTCATAGAATTTAGTAGTTAGACTACTTTCTTTTATGTAATAATTTTAAATATTAATAATGTATAAAAAACCCTGAATAAACGAATGTAACAAAAATCTGTATAATATTAGATATTTTAATTATGTTAGCGTTAATTAAATAGCGATTTATATATGTGTGTGTGGTCATATCTATATATAATTAAATATATATAAATTTAATTTTTATAAACAAATGAAAATCTGAAGTTTGATATTATATTTTGCAAATAATTATTAATAATTAAATAACGATAATATATATACACAAAATATATGTGTGTATAAATGTATGTGTGGTTATAAATGAGTATATATATATGTGTGTATATGTGTAGGCAAATAAACATTACATATATATATATATATATATATATATATAATTAATGTTTATTATATACATACATATATTATACATACATAAATATATATATATATATATACATACATACAATGAAATATATTTAATTTTATAAACAAATAAAAATGAATTTTGATATATTTTGTAATTAATAACTTTAATCAAATAACGATATATATATATATATATATATATATATATATATATATATATATATATATATATATATATATAATGTGTGTGTGTGTGTATATATATGCTCATATATGTACACATGTGTAGATATATATGTGTAGATATATATATATATATATATATATATATATATATATATATATATATATATATATATATATATATATATATATATTCTTTACATGCATAAATATACATTTGATTATATAAACAAATTAATTAAAAATCGAATGTTGGTATTATATTTTCGAATCAATCTTTAATGTTAATTTAGTAACGAAATGGAATTCTTTAAATATTAAATAGCCAGTAACAAATGTATATAATTCAACCGAAATACATTAAACTTTAAATATAGTTAAAATACCAGCGAGTTTGATAAAATCTAGACTTCCCCACACAATAAGCGAAAAATTTATATTTCCCATTTTCCAGGAGGTTTGGTCTTGGCAGCACAGAATCCTCGGAAGAATCGTAAAACACAATAAAACAAACATTTTGTAAGCACTTCCCCAAATTCAGAAAATAAACACAGCGAAATACGATGAGAACGGAATTCCCATAGCAACGCGGTCCCATACCCTGAAATTAAATGCATATAATTTCGGAAGAGTCCCATCTGGGAGAGGAAAACGTAAGTGGGAGACTAGAAGCCAAGAATAAAGAGCGGAATTTGCAATTTTATCTCTACAGAAAAGTCAAAGAAAAGTGCACCTGTTTATTAAGAAATATTTTAAAAACATACATGGCAGTTTGAAAGCTTCGAGTGAAATATAAATAAAAATCACTTTCAAGTCTAGTGAGATGTTTTGTTTAGATAATTTTAAAAAAGAATTGGAATGTCTGTATTTAATAAATGTTTGTTTTTTTTCTAACTAATGCCCTCTGAGAAAATGGAATTATCGTAGAATTCAGTAGTTAGACTACTCTCCTTTATATATTAATTTTAAATATTAATAATGTATAAAAAACCATGAAAGGTAAACAAATATAAGAAATCTGTAACTTAATATTAGATTTTTTAATTAGTCGTTAATTAAATAACGATTTATATATGTGTGCGTGTGTTCATATGTATATATAACTAAATAACGATATATATATATATATATATATATATATATATATATATGTACATATATATATACACATACAAATATATGTATATATATATATATGTATATATATATATATATATATATATATATATATATATATATATATATATGTGTATATATGTATGTGTATGTGTATATATATATATTATATATATATATATATATATATATATATACATACATAGAAATATATTTGATTTTATAAACAAATTTTTAAAAACCTGAATTTTGATATATTTTGTACTTAGTCGTTAAATTTAATTAAATAACGATATATATATATATATATATATATATATATATATATATATATATATATATATATAATTTACATGCATAAATATACATTTGATTATATAAACAAACTTTTAAAAATCGGAATGTTGATATTATATTTTCGAATCAATCTTTAATGTTAATTAGGTAACGAAGTGAAATTTTTTAATATAAAATACCGAGTAACAAATGTATGTTTCAACCGAAATACATTAAACTACCCACGAGTTTGATAAAATCTAGAATTCCCCACACAATAAGCGAAAAATTTATATTTCCCATTTTCCAGGAGGTTTGGTCTTGGCAGCACAGAATCCTCGGAAGAATCGTAAAACACAATAAAACAAACATTTTGTAAGCACTCCCCCAAATTCAGAAAATAAACACAGCGAAATACGATGAGAACGGAATTCCCATAGCAACGCGGTCCCATACCCTGCCCAAATTAATGCATATAATTTTGGAAGAGTCCCATCTGGGAGAGGAAAACGTAAGTGGGAGACTAGAAGCCAAGAATAAAGAGCGGAATTTGCAATTTTATCTCTACAGAAAAGTCAAAGAAAAGCGTACCTGTTTATTAAGAAATGTTTTAAAAACATACATGGCATTTTGAAAGCTTCGAGTGAAATATAAATAAAAATCATATCCAAGGGTAGTGACATGTTTTGTTTAGATTATTTTAAAAAGAATTGGAATGCCTGTATTTAATAAATGTTTGTATTTTTTTCTAACTGATGCCCTCTGAGTAAATGTAATTATCATAGAATTCAGTAGTTAGACTACTCTTATTTTATATTAATTTTAAATATTAATAATGTATAAAAAACATGAAAGGTAAACAAATGTAAAAAAATCCGTATTTTAATATTAGATTTTTTAATTACTCGTTAGTGTTTATTAAATAAAAATTTATATTTGTGTGCGTGTGTTCATATGCATATATACATAAATATATATATTTAATTTTATACACAATTTTTTAAAAATCTGAAGTTTGATATATTTTGTAATCCATCGTTAGTGTTAATTAAATAAATAAATAAGTAAATAAATAAATATATATATATATTTATATATATATATATATATATATATATATATAAAATATATATATATAAATATATTATAATATATATATAAATATATATATTAATATATATATTACATATATATATATATATATATATATATATATATATATATATATATATATATATATATTTAATATACAAATATATGTGTGTATACATGTATGTGTGTTTATATATGTATATATAGATATACACGTGTAGACAATATAGACATATTACATATGTGTATATATATATGTATATATATATATATGTATATATATATGTATATATATATATATATGTATATATATATATATGTATATATATATATATATATATATATGTATATATATATATATATATATATATATGTATATATATATATATATATGTATATATATATATATATATATATGTATATATATGTATATTATATATATGTATATATATGTATATATATGTATATATATGTATATATATGTATATATATATATATATATATATATATATATATATATATATATATTATATATATATATATATATATATATATATATATATCTATATATATATATATATATATATATATATATATTTATATATATATCTATATATATATATATATATATATATATATATATATATATGTATATATATATATATATATATATATATATATACATACATACATACATACATACATAGAAATATATTTGATTTTATAAAAAAATTTTAAAAACCTGAATTTTGATATATTTTGTAATTAATCATTAACTTTAATTAAATAACGATATTTATATATAGATATAGATATATATATCTGTGTGTATATATATATACTCATATATGTACACATGTGTAGATATAGATATATTACGTGTATATATATATATATATATATATATATATATATATATATATATATATATATATATATATATATATATATATATATATATATATATTTACATGAATAAATATATATTTGATTATATAAACAAATTTTTAAAAATCGTAATGTTGATATTATATTTTGTAATCAATCGTTAATGTTAATTAAGTAACGAAATGGAATTTTTTAATATTAAGTAGCGAGTAACAAATTTATATATTTCAGCCACACATATTCATTAAACTTTACATACAGTTAAAACTACCCGCTAGTTTGATAAAATCTAGACTTCCCAACACAATAAGCGAAAAATTTATTTTTCCCATTTTCTATGAGGTTTGGTCTTGGCAGCACAGAATCCTCGGAAGAATCGTAAAACACAATAAAACAAACATTTTGAAAAACCATGAAAGGGGATTTAAAAATCTAAAATAAACTGTCATGACTTGCATTTTTTATCTCTAAATATGCATTCTTCTCAAATAGAAGTATTCCTTATTAAAACACGCCTTCTCCAGAGTTTTTATTATATAAGATTTTTTTAAATGTTGACCTTTTGAAAAAGGCTTTCTGATGAACTAATGTATTTGCCGGACATGCGCTGTCCCAGCCCGTCTGAAAAGGTTAATAAAGTATAAAAAACAACGTAAAAGAAAATTTTTGTGGAAAAAAATTAAAACTTATGTATAATCCCTATATCAAAGCACGGAGAAACAGCTAGACACTGTAGAAACGCGTTATTCCCAACCTAATTTAGTAACTAAAGCTGCACCATAAGTGCGGGTGCGACATCCATTATATTCTGCACAGATACCATCTCCTATATAAATAATTGCCTAAGTTATCTGTCCGTCTATCCTCGAAATTATCAAACAGATGGACCTGGAATGGATAAAGACATCCATATTTTATTCTTGATGAGTTAGGGTTAGCAAAATTCAAATCAAGTAAAGCTTTTCTTCGCATAAACTATCAATCCGACTCTAAATTAAATAGGTATAAATATACTTTATATCACAGAGAATAATACTGTCGTCTTTAAAACATTCGATATCCCACACTTTTCGAGCGTTTAATGCCATTATTTCAAGCCCTATTTTCCCCGGTTAAAAGCAGGTGATTAATATTATCAATTTATCACATAAATAGGTTTTTCTAGTAATATGAAGTCATTCCTTTAACCATCTCATTTAATAATTTCTTATCTTAAATTATTTAAATATCGTCTGCATTATTTTCATACGTTTTATCACTGAAGTTAGATATTACGTAAATAATTTTCTTTCATATTTGTATTAAATAATAGGTTAGGTACATATGTGCTAATTTTAAATTTAATTATCGATTATTGTTTGTTGCAATGAAGATTTTATAACAGGTATTAACAAAAAATTATTTTCATAAAAGTCTAGGAGTCTATTTCACGGACTAATAAACATCTAGCGTTTAAATTATAAATCTTTGAAAATTAAGAAGTTTGTTCATTTTTTTTTGGTTTTTATACATAACCAAACGGTTTGACTAAATGAATTTAATGTTATTCTAAACTGCATTCACAGTATCGGGAGACGTTAGAGGAGTATGAAGATAAACAATCCATACCTTTTTTTTTAACTGAACTTAGATATTACGTAAATAATTTTCTTTTATATTTGGCTTAAATAATAGATTAGGTACATATGTGATAATTTTTAATTTCTTCATCGATTATTTTTTGTTGCATTAAAAATTTTATCACCGGTATTAACAAGAAATTCTATCGACCTCCAGGTGTAGTGGAAATGATAGTTTTATTAGTTTACTGCCTTAATTGCTGTGGGAAAAGATTGGGAAGAACTTAACGATAATTTCGACATAGCTAAGAAAATTTCGAACTATCTTTCTCAATGAACTCTTCAACGTGATTCTAAACTACATTCACAGCATCCGGAGAATATAGAAGGGTGTACCAGATAATTCTCAGTATCGAGAGTGTACCAGATAATTCTCAGCCAAAAAACAAACCATTTTTTGGCTATTATCATCTATTATCTATAATAGATTATGTACTTATGTGATAATTTTAAATTTAATCATCGATTATTTTTTGTTGCAATGATAAATTTACCACCGGTATTAACAACAAATTCTTTTCATAAAAGTCTAGGAGTGTCTTTCACGTATTATTTAATATCTAGCTTTTAAGTTATATATCTTTGAACATCAAGAAGTTTGTTCGTTTGTGTTTGCTTTTTTATACATAACCACAGGGTTTACAATCGATTCGCTAAATTTTGGACATCATTCATATATATCGTTAAATAATCACTGTCGATATTAAATCCTCTTCTGTCCATCCTATTAGGATAATCTTGAAGTAGCTAAGAAAACTTTGAATTATCTTTCTAAATCAATTAATTCAACGTGATTCTAAACTGCATTCACAGTATCTGGAGACTTTAGAAGAGTATGATAAACAAATTATTGAGCGTGTACCAGATAATTCTCAGCTAAAAAACAAACCAATTTGTTTACCTGCCTCTTAGGGTAGTTTACAAATCTTAAAAATTGAAAATTTTACTGGTCCCGTCATATGACGGGTTATATGCTAGTTGAGGAGAATTCAAGTAGGATTCACTGGAAAACAGCAATGTTCTGCTGGGACGTAAAGCAAATTTCCTCAACCAAAATTCCCTTTGCTAGCTCACCCTGGGAAAAGAGCTAATGCGTGTAATTTGGGGGGAAAAACCTTATATGATGTTGTTTGGTGAATGGAAAACAGGGTAAGTAGCGTAATGACGCGAAAGAACTAAGGTAGGGGGTCTCTACGACTTTTCTTTTTACCTCCCTTTCCCCAAGAAAACTGTATTACCAGTCATTTAAACCGCTAACATTTGTGAGAAGCAGGGAAAGTTCTGTACACTCAATTTGGTAAATGCAAAAGCGTAATGGTATAATGATCGCTTCAAGATACTTCAGTTGCTTTCAATACTAGATTTCCATCAGATGTGCAGGGTGAACCCCTTGTCTACTTTCATTTATTCAATGAACTTCGTAATTTTTTTATTAAATTACATATTTGCGTATTGAAAATGGAGAATGTCAAAAATAAAAAAAAGACTAACATTAATATTTGATAACTTCGTTTCTGTGAATAAATTTAGGAAGAGCTTAAATCGGTAATTTAGTCTACTCTTTAATAAAAAAAGCAAATATAGCGAGTTTGAGGAAGAGTACTTTTAAAATATATTACAATTTTAAACACTGCGTCATCAAATAATCGTTTTCTATAACTTTTATTGTCAAAATACCAACAAAATTGCTTTTGATAATCAGCAGAAAAATGGTATTACCAAAAATCTTAATTAAAAGTTTAAAATATATTTCGAATTATTTGAAATATTAATTTTTAAAAGTATTTCGGACTGCAGATTTGCTTTTGTTAGCATTCCGAAAGCAGAAACGTAAGACATACACAAGTTAAACCTTTGCATTCGAGGCTCTGGAGTGGAGCCATTTAACACTTCGCTTGCGGGATACGTATATTTACGTTTTTTGCAGTCTGTCACTATAGCGCATGTCACATAAAAATACGTATTTAGTAGATTTGGGGTGGATAGCTGCTAACCACCACAAATCTACTAAATACGTTTAACTATATGTATGTGGGACATATGCTTGTAGTTTGCATTGCTATGCAACGCTTTGCATTTTTTCTTTCCACAAGTCATGATTGTCGAGTTACTCGTTCTTTTGTTGCGTTATTTCGTCTTCAAACGAATTCCTAACTCCAGAACGTACAAGTCGTTTTTTGTCAACATGGAACTTGGTGTTTTTATTGTTGAATACATAATTGATAAAATGAGCCTTTGTGAGAAAGATAATTATGAAGAAATATACGCTGACAGATTATCGGACTTTAATTTTAAAAATAATTTATTTTTGTGATTTCGTAAAAATATTGTTTTTTCTTTGTTAAGTAATCATACAGTATATATTAAACTGTAAAATTAAAAAAGTTTCGTTCATAAAAACAAAGTTTTCGATTTATTGCGATTTTTCTGAATAATTAAACTTTCACGCGATTCACGAAAAAACGCCCGCAGCACGCGTAAGTTGGAGGTGAAGTATACCAGCACGCCAAAAGTTTAAAATTTCTCTTCAAACTCGAAGGCTCCACTAGAGACAATGCAAATAATTTTCAGTTTTTAACATAACAAAAACAAATCGTAAAAACTAATTATTTTGCATTGTCTTCGTAGCGGAGCCCTCGAATTTGAAGACAAATTTAAAATGGCTCCTCTCCGGAGCCCTCTAGTGCAAAGGGTTAAATACTTAAATCATATCTTTTAAAAAAGTATCTCTTTCTGAGAAAAATATTTAGAGAAAATTATGGAAATGCATGTTATTGTGGTCTAGAAGACTTGTAAGAGAGCTATTCAAAATTTGGGAAATTTATTTCTAATGGAGGATTTTGAGTGGAATGTTTTTTACAACTTTCGAGCCTCAGGGGCTTGGTTTGGTATCGTTTGGAGTGCTACGGTTTACTTTTTGCAACACAAGGGCTAATGAGACCTGGACCTACAGCTTAACCCACTGAACGGACTCGTCGATGGGGGTTCGACAGCGAATTCCTGTTCGAAAACGGACCTGTCGACCCCTTCTCGTTTGCACTCGTATAACATACTTTTGAGGAAAAAAAATATTGCAAAGCGATAATAAATGAAAGAAACTAATTTTGCGTAACGGAACTCCTTTACCTGGCAGGGAAAATAACTTAAAAGTAGCCTGACAACTTTTAAACCGGCAACTCTAGTATGGTACGGTAAGTTCCGTCTGAAATTTACGAAAAGATTGACTGTTTTGAAAGGGAAAAAGGTGGGGAGGGTGGTCGGTGGATGTGTTAAAGCCGATTCCGAAAGGCTACGAACACCCATGCTACTGTAAGATTCGAACCCACGAACTCCGGTTTTAAAGGCCAGCACCCTAACCAATCGGCTCGAGCCTCAGAGGTCTCGTTCAGAAGCCGAACGTTATAAAAACATTCCACACACACCCCCAATAGAAATAAACTTCCCAAAATTTCAGTAGCTGTCTTGTAAGTCTTCTAGATCCCATTAATATGCATATCCTCAATTTTCTCTGAATATTTTGTACAGAGATAATTTTAAGTTTTTCTGTAACAAGAGACACAGTGCATGCGCTACACTTTTGTACTTAAATTTATTGTTTGTAGTCTGGGGAGAGATGCTGTCAAAAATGCATATTTATTTCATTAAAATGATGAAATATAAAGATGATATAAAGATGTGATTTATGTTTTTAACTTGTGTCTTATGTTTGGGATTTCGTAATACTAATATAGAAAGATCTACAGTCCAAAATACTTTTAAAAAATAATTATTTCAAATACTCTAAACTAAATTTTAAACTTTTATTAAAGTATTTTGGTAATATAAATTTCTTGTTCATCACGAAAAGCAATTTTATTGGTATTTAGCTGAGAAATGTTGCACCATTTCTCCTAGATCCGTCGCGTGTTCTCGTGTAACTGCGGGTGGGCGCGCGTCCTTGCGGGGTAAATTACCATAAAAAAACTCAATGAAAATATGAAAATATTTCACGCGACATTTAAAATCTATAAACATTGAATCACGTAATCAAAATTTTAATTACTGCTAAAAGCAACAGTTACACAAATAGTAAATTTCAGAGATTTTTTTAATCGTTAATAATGAATTTATCCCTGTTAACCCTCTTAAGGTGCACTATTTTTCCCACTAAAATGTATTAGGGAGTAACAGGTTGCAGACCAAGCTTCCAGTAAATTTTAAAACCTCTACAAAATCTACAGTAAAAGAACAATGCATTAAAGATTTCTCCGAGGAAAGCCTTTAAATCGAATTAGAATGGTGATGAAATTTTCATCATGCTGTTTGTTTTCCTGGGTTCTGGGGATTACAAATATCTAGTTTTCTTATGAGTACTCGGAGAAAAAAGGGTATTGCCTACCTTCCATATCTCTCTCTCTCTCTCTCCTATACACTCCGAAGAGAAGCGTGTCTAAAAGCAACCTTTACGCAAGAAGCAGATAATGGATCTCCTAAAAATTTTAAATTACTACTGAAAGCAACATAGTTAATTTCAGCGCATTTTTAATCGTTAATAATGAATTTGCCCCCGGGTAACGCCCGAAAAATGCTCTACAGGTTGCAGTCAAAGCTTCTAGTAAATTTAAAAACATTTACAAAATCTAAAGTAAAAGAACAATGCTACAAAGATTTCTCCTAAGGAAACTTTTAAATCGCATTCGAAGGCTGATGAAATTTTCATCATGTTTGTTTTTCATGGTACCAGAGATTACAAATATCTAGTTATCTTATGAGTACTCGGTGAAAATGAAGGGGGATTGTCTGCCTTCATCACCCTCTCTCTCTCTCTCCCCATACACTTCCAAAGAGAAGCGTTTCTAAACGCAACCTTTAAACAAGAAGCCAATTAATGGATCTCCTAAAGAATAATAATTACTGCTAAAAGCAAACAGTTACACAAATAGTAAAATTTAGCGATTTTTGAATCATTAACAATGAATTTGTCCCAGGCTAACTCTCTAAAAATGCTCTATTTTTTTCCACTAAAAATGCATTAGGGAGTAACAGGTTACGACCACGTTTCCAGTAAATTTTAAAACCTCTAGAAAATCTACAGCAAAAGAACAATGAATTAAATATTTTCCTAGGGAAATTTTTAAATCGCATTCGAAGGGTGATGAAATTTTCATCACGCTGTTTTCGGATTACCGGGGATTACGAAATCTCTAGTTATCTAATCAGTTTTCCGAGTAAAAAAAGGAGCAGATTGCCTGCCTTGCATGTTTTACTTACTTATATAGACCCCCCCCTCTCTCTCTCTCTCCCCCCTCTCTCGTGTCTAACTCTCTTCCTTCTCTATCTATCTCTCTAACATACATTCTAAAGAGAAAAGTTTCTAAAAGCAATCTTTACACATAGCTAATACATCATCTCCTAAAATTCGAAGTGGTTACGGAGGATAACTCAGGGAAACGCAAGCACAGAGATTTATACCAATTATCTCATCTAAATACGCTAAATTTCCCTTTTGTTTTTTCTTTCAAAAATTGAATAAGAGTCTCTTTACGAGATTAAATTGGTAACCTTAAAAATGGAAATCTATTAACAGTTAAAAAACGGAAAAAAAAGATTAAAAACAGAACATGTCTTTAGCAAAAAGCTGAAATTGTCTTCGCGTATGAGGCGAATGTTAGAAATACACAGCTAGAAGGTGGAAGTTTTGGATGAAAATTCTGTTGTGTTATGTCATTCATTAATGAAACTTAACCAAGACTTATAAATAAAAAGGACTTAATTTTTATCATCATATAATTATCTCAATTATTACAATAATATGCACCTATTGCTATTAGTATCTTACAACGTTAATCTCAAATAAACTTTTTTTGCATTTTGCGAAACTTGAAGCAATTCTCGTATATTTCTAACTGTCATATTTCTTTAAAATCTATCCATTTATATATGTTGGCCATACTTAAATGTCTAAACACGTATGTCCATTAAGTACATTTTATATATATACACTAAGAATGTTTATTTCAGCAAGTAACTACAGAAGAATATAGATTCACCTGTTATATTTCAAATCTAACTACATACACAAAACTATTATACATACGCTAAAATATTGTTTCAGCATGGGAGTTATAAAAGTATACAGAACTTTTACATGTGGAACAGTATGTAGAACTTTTATTTTGCATTTGGAGGGTGATGAAGCATTCATCACATTGTTTGTTTTCCGGGGTACCAGGGATTACGAACATTTAATTATCTTATCAGTACTGTGGGGGGAAAGAGGACTGCCTCCCATCTTCCTCTCTATCCCATACACTCCAAGCAAAAGCATATCAAACACTCTTTACACAAGAGGCCACTAATGGATCTCCTAAGGGAGAAGTGATAAGAGAGGAATCCGAGAAACATAGGAACAGAGGTTTACTTCAATTATCTCATTTAAATATATATACTATAAATTTGTTTCATTTTTCGTTTAAAAAATGAATAGGGGTCACTTTGCGAGAAGCTACCTAAAAATGTGGAAAACGAGAAATACTAAACTCAGAACCTGTCAGTGGACACAAGCTCAGATTGACTTCTTGTAAGAAGCATATGTTAAGGCTACAATGGGTTTATAAGTTATTGGATGTTTGGATGAAATTTTCTTACTGGTATCTTATTTGTTAATAAAACTTAACTTAGAATTAACAAAACTACTAATAAGTAAAAAGTGTTTGATTTTTTAAATTTTTATCATCCTAGCTCACAACTTTCATCCCAAAATAAACATGTCTGCATTTTATCAAACTTAAAACACTTCTCCGCATTATTTCTACTGCTGTATTTCTTGAAAATCTATAGATTGGTTATATTTAATATATCTAAACCCATGTTCAGTATTGATGTTTATATATATACCAAACTCTATTTCAACATGTAACTCTAGAACTGTTAAGTTTCACCGGTGATGAGTAGTTTTAGTTTATACTTTTTGCCAAAGACTGGTTAATAATGTAATATCATTAATCTAAGTTTCATGATTTGAAACTACATCAGTGTATTTATTGTATATCCTAAAGCAATTCAGTGTAATATATGAATATATTTTAACCAGATACTTTTAAATAGAATTTCTTAAACCCACGAATCCTAGGGTTTAGCAAAAACCCACCACTTGAAAAAATTTTCAAGCCAGCATCGAAATTTTAAGAAAGTTATTAAATTAATTCTCTAATGTAAGAAGTATGAAGGTAAAGAAATAATGTAAGAAGTATGAAGATCTAAAGTATGAAGATAAAGAAAATTATTGAGGTGTACCAGATAATTCTCAGCCAGAAAACGAAATATTTTTACCTGACTCATAGGGTGCTTTACAATTCTGGTAAAATAAAAACTTTACTGATCCTTTCATATGACAGGGCATATGCTAGTAAGTAATATTTATCCAGGGATTCGGTTTGCTCTGAATGTGGTAAGAAGATTGGTTCCGTGGATAGAATGTTTGAGAATCAATGCTTTAAAATAAACAGTATTTTATCAAATACGCCAAAGATAAATAAATATTTAATACAATAAATTGTACAGTAAATCTCAGAAATTGTTAAATCATTAATAATATATTATATCCAAATTTGCCCACTTAATTTTAAAGGACTATATTTTATTCCAATTAGTCATTAGAGAGTAATATACAAAAATTCCAATCAGTTTTCAAATATTTAAAAATTATTAAGTGTAAGAGTGATGCATTAAGGAACCTCTCTGTAAAACTTTTAATCCCCATTAAAAGGGGATGAAATTTTCCCCATGCTGTTTACTTTTCGGGACCAGGAAATACAAACCTTTAATTATCTCATCAGTTTTCGGAAGAAAAATAGATTCCCCTTCTCCACCGTACTCTTCAATAAGAAGCATTTCAAAACGCAATACTTATACAAGAGGCCGTTAATGGATCTCATATAGACAAGTGGTAATTGAGAAATACTCTAGGAAACACAGACATGGAGTTTTACTAGATTTAAGTCCTTTAATACACTAAATATCGCATTCATTTCTTTTATTCAAACCTGAATAGCTGTCGCCTTGCAAGATTAATAGTTTAAGTATATATATATATATATATATATATATATATATATATTATATATATATATATATATATATATATATATATATATATATATATATATATATATATATATATATATATATATATATATATATATATGTATATATATATATATGTACATATATATATATATATATATATATATATATACATATATATATATATACATATATATACATATATATAAATATATGCATATATATATATATATATATATATATATATATATATATATATATATATATATATATATATATATATATATATTGGAGAATTGAAATACTAATTCTTTTCTAGAAAAGATTTTTTATATTGACTTTTATAATGAGAAAATAAGCTTTCAGAAAAACTAATTTCAGAAGTTATCACATAAAACATTTATTTTATAATAAATTTCAACTTTAACATAGTTAGTTTCTATTTATAACATACTATCTATCATTCTGTTATCTAATATAACTATAATAGTTCTAGTCATATAATTCTATTTATATAATTAAATGTCTAATACTGTGTATAATTTATTCCACTGGTTAAACAGTGAAAAGGCGGAATGTGCTTCTTAATAAAGGAAGAAAAACACATGCCCGCGAAAATCGCGGGATGAGCAAATTTTGCTACATTTGAATTGCCCGTGGAAATCGCGGGATGAGCAGTCAGAGGGTTAAAATAGGGTTCTTTAACCCGCAGAGTCCTAGGGTTCCGCAAAGACCCATCAGGGTTTCCTCGAAATAGTTTTTGAGCAGCATAGAAATTAAAAAAAAATTATTAATTACTGTTTTAATTTTCCTTAAACTTTTACATTGAATAAAAATAGTAACTCATGCACCTGAAGAGTAACAATAGGGAACAGAAAAAGGGATTTAAAATAAATCCTTTCAACATAGACGACAATACTGTACAAGAAGTAGTGGAATATTTATACATGCCTAAATACTGATTGGGTGATTTAGGGCTTTTGTTGCATAAATGTCTATTCTGATAAAGACATGTATTATATGTTAAAACGGATTATGTTAAATCTTTAAGAGTTTAACATAAAGTAACTTGTATAATAATAAGCTTTCAAACCACTCGCATGTTCTCTTAAAAGTTGGGGAAGGAGAGACAATTTTTATTGAGTAAATACAGGGAGCAAAGTAAATATATTCGTAAAAGTACAGCACACATAGACACTTAAAAAAAGAAGGAAAGGGCACAGATACCTTCGAAAACCGGTAAATATGAATACCAGTTTCTCCATCCCCTATATAATAATAGACTAAGTTATCTGTCCGTCTGTCCTCGAATTTATGAAGCGGTTGAACCTGGAACGGATAGAGGCATCCAAATTGGAAATATTCATGAGTTAGGGTTAGCAAAATTCAAAGCGAGTAAAGTTTATCTTCTCCTAAACTATCGATCCCATTCTAAAATAAATTCGTATAAATAGGTTTCATATCACAACGAAAAATAACGTCGTCTTTAAAATGTTCGAAATCCAACCCTTCCCCCCTTTTCCAACGTTTAATGCTAATATTTCAAGTGCTACTTTCCCCGGTTAAGAGCAGGCGATTAAATTTTTCACGTTATAAGTAGATGAAAATAGCATTTTATTTATAGCATTGTGACGCCCTTCCTCTAACCATCTCATTTAATCATTTCTTATTTTGAATTATTTAAATATCGTCTACACTATTTTAATATCTTTTATCATTGAACTTAGATATTACGTAAATGATTTTCTTTTATATTTGGCTTAAATAATAAATGAGGTACATATGTGATAATTTTAAATTTAATCATCGATTATTTTTTGTTACAATGAACATTTTATCATGGATATTAACAGCAAATTGTTTTCATAAAAATCTAGGAGTCTATTTTAAGGACTAATAAATATCTAGCGTTTAAGTTATATATCTTTGAAAATTAAGAAGTTTGTGTATTTGTTCTTTTAACATAACCACACGTTTTGACTAAATGAATTCAACTTTATTCTAAACTGTATTCACAGTATCGGGAGACCTTAGAGGAATATGGAGATAAACAAATCATTGAGCGTGTACCAGATAATTCTCAGCTGAAAAACAAACAATTTTTTTACCTGCCTCATTGGGTACTTTACAATTCTGGAATTTTAGAACTTTTATTGATCCCGTCATATGACAGGCTATATGCTAGTAAGTAATAATTATCCATGGGTACGGTTTCTCTGTATGGGGTAAGAAGAGAGTTCCATAGGATAGAAAGTTTGAGAATCACTGCTCTAAAACAAACAGTATTTTATCAAATATGCTAACAGTAAATTAATATTTAACACAGTAAATTGTATAGTAAATCTCAGAAATTGTTAAATCGTTAATAATATAGTATATCCAAATTCACCCACTCAATTTATTCCAATTATGAATTAGAGAGTAACATACAAAAATTCAAATCAGTTTTCTTATCTTTAATAATTGTTAAGTATAAGAGAAAAACATTAAGGAACATCTCTGTAAAACTTTTAATCCCCATTCAAAGGGGATCAAATTTTCACTCTGCTGTTTACTTTCCGGGACACCAGGAATTACAAACCTTTAATTATATTAGTTGCGTAAGAAAAGTGGATTCCCCTTCTCTTCCATACTCTTTAATAAGAAACATTTCAAAACGCAATATTTATACGAGAGTTCACTAATGGATCTCATAGAGACGAAGTGGTAATTGAGAAATACTCTGGGAAACACAGACATGGAGTTTTACTCGATTTAAATCCTTTAATACACTATCGCATTCATTCTTTTATTCAAAAACTGAATAGCTGTCGCTTTGCAAGATAAAGTTGTAAGATGTTACCTAATATTTGGAGAAAAGAGGAAAGTATTAAACACAGAACATGTCTGTGGACAGAAACTCAGAGGTTTCAGTAATATATATGAAAGCTAGAGTATACTTATACTTATTGGAGGTTTGGATGAAAAATCCGTATTGTTATAGCCGAACAATGGCTGAGTAGTTAAGGCGCTAATCTTCAGTACCGGAGTTTGTAAACTCAAATCCCAACATGTCATAGATATTCGCAACAGTTCGGAATCAGCTTTAAGTACCCTCTGACACCAAGGAACCCTGGGCAAAGAGCCTAATAAAAAACCTGGCACTGTAAAGGAAGGCCAGGAGCCTGGTTGACTGGTTCACCGCAAATCAAAGCGCCATCGTGCGGCCATGAAGATCTTAACATAAAACTGCACCTCAAGTGGCAAAGTCCCCCTTCACTAATAGCCATCACAACTGTCCTGTGCTGTTACTGCTTCCCACTACAACACCTACTCTCTTGTCAGAAAGTTCCATCTAGAACACCGGATCAACCGGACTTTTAACCTGGGCAGGACTCCTTCGGAATATCCACCGTACTTCCGGAAACTGCATTAGTTGTACTTATTTGTCTAGTTTATCTACATTTTTTTGTTGTTTTAAATTTTATGGTCGGAATTCTGACTTAGCCCTAAGTAACGTATTGCTGCCGGACGGTCACACCAAACCAGCAGTCCAACACCCTACACCCAACTTCGGGTGGGTGGCTGGTTACAGGTAGTACACAGCTTTAAGCAGTAGGTCCCAATCTCATTAGTCCTTGTGTTGCAGAAAAGTAGACCTTTGTACTTTTTAAATAACAGCACGATTTTATATTCATCGGGATAAGTTTGACACAGTCCGAGGTTATGCATACCGTAACTACCACAAAGATGTTAAAACCTTCAGTTTTAACACCTTCGCCGTACAAGAAAATCGCGGTAAAATTCCGCAGTACAATAGTGATTAATTACAAGGAATTTCAACGTAAACCTTTTAATCAACATTCGAAGTTAGGTAAAATCCTGTTTACTTTCCAAGGCACCACGGATAACGAACAATTAATTATCATATCGTACTCTGAGAAAAGGAGAATTCAGAGAAAAAAATTGCTCCTCACCTCCGCTTCTCTCCTATTCACCTCAAAGAAAAGTATATCAAATCGCAATCTTTACACGAGGTGCCTCTAATAGATCTCATATACTCGAAGCGGTAATTGGGAAATACTATGGGAAGCACTGGCGTAAAAGTTTGCTCCAATTAACTCATCTAAGTACGATAATTCTCAAGAAAATAGCGGTAAAATTCCGCAGTAATAGAGTGATTAATCATAAAAAAATTTCCGTTAAACTTTTAATCAATTTGGAAGGTAGTAAACTTTTAATTCGAAGGTAGGTGAAACTTAAAACCATGTTTACTTTCCAAGACACCAGGGATTACGAACATTTAACTATCTTATCGGACTCTGAGAAAAAGGAGAATTCACAGAAAACGAGAATTGCCCCTTACCTCCGCTTCTCTCCCATTCACCTCAAAGAAAAGCATATCAAAACGCAATCTTTACACGAGGTACCGCTAATAGATCTCGTATAGGCGAAGCGGTAATTGGGGAATTCTATGGGAAACAAGCGTGGAGGTTTGCTCCAATTAACTCATCTAAATACGGTTATTCTCCCTTTTATTCAAAATTTGAATAGGGATCACTTTGCGGGATTGATCAGTAAGAGGTTATCTAAAAAACAGTTAAAGTACTAAATGCAGAACATGTTTATCTGTTAACACAGAGATTTTCACATGAAACGTACTTCAGGACTTAACCCACGAGAATGTGTGTTACCCGCAGTTAGACACTTTTTTTCAAACAAATATCAACAAAATTGCTTTCGATGATCAACAAAAAACTTATATTACCAAAAATACTTTATTAAAAGTTTAAAATACATTTAGGATAATTTAAAATATTAATTTAATCTAATTACGTTTCCGATTATTATACACGTGGTAGCGTCAATTATTTTTAAAATAATTTTTTTCCTTAATTTTCAATCAAAACCGTCCAATTTATAAATTATTTAACCCTCCAAGTGGAACACATCTAGGGAAAAAAGTCTCCAAAAATAAGTTGAAGGTTTACTGCGTCAGTGGCTAAAGCGTTCTATGATTTTTCCTTCACCCTTTGTCGACTAGAACGGAATACGGGAAACCCACCCTGGTTATTGTCCCTTCCGGTTATAAATAGATATATAAATAGATATTATAGGTTGTTAATTTTTAATACGCATAAAGCTCGTCAAGTCTCGAAAATCATCACATAAACAATAATGGATTATAAAAGTGCAAATAAAAATAATCTTTGATCCACTTATTTATATTTTTTTTACGAAAGTCTTCCAAAATATTTAAGGGGTGCTATTAAAGATACATTTATTATCGCAAACGAAATACTTCGAAATAGAGATTTAGAAAGCCATGAAAAGTTATCAGCGTCTTTCTGCCTCAGGGGTTAGGGGTGCATCCTTCAATAAATGTCAGTCAAACATGGGTGCAGTTCCTAAACAATCGACCTGATCCTCCTACCGCAAAACTCCATGGGAGAAAGCACTGGCATAAATGTACATTACATCCCTTTTCGGAGCGCTTTTGGAGGTCGAAAATTATACGTTTTGAAGACATAATCGGTTTGGCGGAATTATACGTGCGAACCGTTTAGAGGGTTAAAAACATTTTACAATATTTGGATTTACAGCGTTAAAACAGGACAAATCTGTCGGGTGGACTCGTATAAATATAAAAATTTTAGATGCAATTATAGATGTGGCTTTTGTGGATGCTTTGTAGCCGACATTACTATTTTTTAGTGTAAAACGCTTAGTTTGTACCGTTTTGCTTTATATGGATGATAATGTGACCAGAACTCAGTGATTAAAGCTACGAAAATTCATGTCAACAGCGAATTTCGAAACCGCGAACTCCGGTATCAAAAAGCAGTCCTGGTTAATTTTAGTTCTAATTTTACAGACAATTTGATAGTGTAAAATGTGAAAAATATCTACTCCAAAACTCTGAAATAACGAATAATCAGATACGTCAATTTTAAATTACTTCTAAACAGTAAATTACGCAAGAAATTTCGATGACTTTTTAATTGTTAGTAGTACATTATCCCCGCAATTGCCCACGTAATTTTAAAGCACTTTATTTCATCGCAGTAATTACGCAGCTGAGAAAATAGGTTGCAGACCAATGCTCTTTTAAATTAAAAAACTATTAAAATTATACAGAACAAGAACAATGCATTAAGGTACTTTCCCCAAGAAACCTTTTAATCTACATTCGTGGGTGATGAAATTTTGATCTTGTTGTTTATTTATCAAGGTACCAGGAATTGCGATTACGAACATTTAATTATCTGATCAGTACTCGTAAAAAAGGGTATTGCATCTCACCTCCCTCTATCTCCCAGACATTGTCTCCCTATGCAATCTTTACACAAAAGGCTGCTAATGGGTCTCCTAAGGACGGAGTGGTGATAAGGGCAAACTCCGAAAAACATACATAGAGGTTTACTCCAATTAACTCTTTTAAATTCGCTAATTTACTCTTTCATTCTTCTTTTCATTTGAATAGGAGTTACTTTGAGCTTTAGCTGTAAGAGATTACCTAAAAAAACGCAGAAGAGTGGAAAGGACTAAATACGAATATGCTGTATGTGGGCATAAACTAAGATTTGCGTTATAAAAACAAATTCTGTTAAAGTACACGTTTCTGCCAGAGTAAACACTCCCCTTAGCAAAATGTGGTTGAAAATTTGTCTATTATATGTCATCCTTTAAGGAAGTTTAAGAAATAAAGAGAAGTAACACAGCATGCTGATAGTACTCATTATACCACAATGCTTAGATAATAGTATAATCTGTAAACGTTTTCTCTAATTAAAGCTTCTTTGTATTTATTAAATAACTGAATTTCTTGTACTGTTTTGACCTCGCATTTCCCTGAAATATTTTATATCTGTGTTAGACCATCTTATTTACAATTTCTTGATAACTCTCAACAGGCCCCGTATATTAATGGTAGTAAGGGGATCGTTGCTAAAGAATGAACCTGAAATATGATTATCCTCTGGACAAAATATTTTTGCTCCTGTTTACGTGACTTACTAAAACTTGATGACTTTCAAGCGAGTTGGCATCCAGACCGATATTCTACTGCTTGTTCTTTGGGAATGAATCATTGTACCTTTAGGAGGGGTTCTTTAAGAGCAGGGTACTGCGACCAATGGTCTATTATACCCAAATCAAAGAAACCAATTCCTTTGAGCTTCATGGAGTCAGTTGGTTAAAATAAACATCAGAAATTTGGCAGGAATAACCTGTCTCTCCCAGAGTTCATAAATGTGGTGATGAAAGTGTCAAACTTAAGAGTCTAGAAAAACTCGCAATCTCGCAGACTATGGAGATAGTCTCCACTAGATTGCAGCCACGATACAAGGATCAAAACTGATCACCATCACGTCAAAAGGCTTTCTGACGCCATCGTAATCAGTAAGAATACAAACAGACCTCTTCAAACATTTCTATGAAACATTAAAAGCTGTTTATGGCGTATACTGGGAAGTCACGATTGAGCTTTTTGGCTTTTCTATGACTCTCCCCAATGAGCAAGTTAAAGCATACAATATGATTGAAATAATGTAGAACACAGTTTCTGATAGACCTAGGAGCAATACCCTTCCCCAGGCGACAACTGACTAGATACGTCATTAAAAAAGCGGCGCTTGTTTAAAATAGTGACAAAGGGTAAAAGTATGATATCAAGTAGCATTCATAACAATGAATACTGAGTATTTTTTATCTAAAAACCATTAATTTTTTTAAATATGTTATAACTAACAGACAGTTTAAAAACGATTGTACCGTTTTTGTAAAAATAAAGAACGTTTTTATACGTCACAAAAATGTAGTCACGTTGACCAGTCTGAATCAACAGTGAAACTCAAAAATTTAATTTTAAAGTTAGAGATCTCTAATGCACTTAAATTTTAAGCTCGAATATGATTGCATCTTAAAAATTAAGCTTCTTTCAAGTATATATTGAAAACAATCAAACATCAATGTTCTCTAATTATAAAACATTTTAAATGCTGTTGTGAAATTTTTTTATATATGACCAATATGCATTAATGAAATAATTTATTTTAAATTATAGGGAAGTTAAATTTCTAGGGAAATCGTACATTCTTTAGATGGCCCTACTTTTATAAAGTGTGTGCTTTTTTACTTACTTAGTCTAAGCAAATGGTTTGAATTGATACACTTCAATACATACTGATTTGTAACGAACTATGTCGTTTGTCAAAGACTTCTACTTAAAAATGTACAAATTTTAACTTTTCACTTTTCAGGTTAATCTGAACGCCATCAGCTAGAAAATTCTCAAACGACAAGTAATTAATTGCGTCTACACAAAATTACTACATATTACTATAAATTACACTGTAAAAAATAGCCGCTAGCCAATGCCAAATGGTTTTAATGATGTTTAACAGAGACTAATAATAAACCATGCTATTTGTCTAAGATATGCTTAAATGTACTCAAATTTGAAGTTTCTTTTAATTTTTCAGAGGAACCGATGTACAGTATAAAAACTGCAAGCCAGAAAGCTCTAAAAACGATAAGTATTTAATCCGATGCATCCATACTATGGATCAAAGTAAATTACACAGACATTAAATAAAGAAGCATTTTTATTCGGTAGTAAAAATTAGCCGTTGGACAATGCCAAGTGGTTTTAATTAATACTACAGAGATAGACTGATGATGATAAATTGTATTGTTCATTTAAGACATACTTAAAGGAACAGAAATGTAAAATTTTCAGACTAATCATTGCATAACCTGAAAACCTGTCAGCCAGAAAGTTCTAAAACAAGTATTTAATTTGATGCGCCTACTATAAATAAACTCAAATCACAGTAAATAACACAGCAAATCTTTATACCATTTTAATCGTTGTCAAGGCCCTATCAAGGCAAAGTTTGGCCCAGGCCCTAGTAGTCTTTCGGGCCTCCTTACCCTTCTTTCAAGGAAAAAAAATTAAAAGAGGATACAAACAAATATTTTTGAAGGATTGTTTATATTAATTATTTTTATGTTTACATACTTCTGTGGTACAATCGAATGCCAAAAATCTGTAATATCCTCAAGGATGTAAACTGTAACACTTGCAATTAAGTTCTTATATAAAAAATAAAATAAAATAGCATAGGTAAAATTAACAAATAATAGCTATTAGTAGATTTTAAGACAAAATTAATAAGAAAAAAATTATAAAATAATAAAATTGTTAAGCAAATAACAATTGTATCCAAGTTTCAGAAATAAAATAAGAAGTGCAAATATTCTATTATAACTGGCTGAAATTTTTAATTTATTACTAATTTATATCATAATATATAAGATAAATGCTTTTTTCTTTTAATATTTTGTAAATTATTGTCTTAATGATTCATATTATAGATGTTGAATGTAATAAAATGTTATTCCAGTATTATGTTCCTTTAATTACTATGTGGGAGACCCCTTCTATGGCTCGACGATGATGAATGTAGTATCCGCAGGGATCACCACATACATATAACCATCTTCAGAAAGGATTTGTATGGTGCAGTTAAAATAGCACAACTAACTTTCGACGTACGCATTTATTTAAGATTATATAAACAATAAACAAACATCAGCACCCTCGATGCAACCGAGCCTTCGTGCTACTGGCGTGCTGACTCTTATGTAGACAGGCTGCATACAGCTATTTTGCATATTTACAATGGTGTGCTGCTACAAATAAAACTACAATAATAAAATTTTACAAATATGAATAAAGATCAATTCATATTAAAAAATGTCAGGATATATTACATTACAAAATACTTTATAAAGACTAAAAATATAAAAGACATTGAGATACGACATATGACGTCAATCGTCGCCAAAATTGCTTAATCACCACAACTGCAAACCATAATAAATTCTTTATGTATGCTATGAGCTATTTATAAATAAATACTAAAAGTTTAAACTGAATATTTGATTTACTTTGATAGTTTCTAATAAGAGAATAAAATCTGCAATAATAATTTTTAAATCAATAATCCTGTTCTTTATAAAAAAAATTTACAATTTTATAAAATTTTTTTTATAAAAATCCATTATTGGAAAAAAAATATTATTTGAAAAATTAACGAAAAACATTTTCAAATTTTGTTAATTAAATCATTTAAAATTTAGTAATTAAGTACCAAATTTTAGAGGGTCCTTAAAATTAAGGGGCCCAGGGCCTAGGCCTAGTCAGCTCGTGCTTTAATCAGGCCCTGATCGTTGTTAAAATAAACCCTTGATTTGTATACTTTATACTATAGCACTTCATTTAATTCCACTAAATATTCATTAGGGAATAACAGGTTGGGCAATTCACTTCCACTCTATTTTAAAACTTTTAAAAATTTCTAAAGTACAAGAGGAGTGCATTAAACTTCCAAGCGAAAACTTTAAATCCGCGTCCGAAGGGTGATGAAATTTTCATCATGCTGTTTATTCTCCGGGGTACCAGGGATTACGAACATTTAATTATCTTATCAGTACTCAAGAAAAAGGGGATTACCCCTCACCTCCATCTCCCCCACACTCCAAAGTGAATTGTCTCAAAATGCAACCTTTACACAAGAGGCCTTTAATGGATTTCGTAAGCAAGGAATGGAAAGGGGTGGGGGAAACTCTGGGAAACACAGCATAGAGGTTTACTCCAATTAAATCATCTAAATACGGAATTTTTTTTCTTTTATTTTTTCCTTCAAAAGTTAAATACGGGTTACTTAGGGCGATTAACTTATAAGACGTTATCTGAAAAGTAGACTTATCTGGATGTAAAACATGCTGTATGTTAGTATGAAGATTAACTTTCTTTAATTTTTTTCGTATAAAGTCTTTATTAAAACATTGACGGACAGTAGGTTTGGTTTGGTTTTGGTTTTGTAGAGCTACGGTATACGTTTTTGCAACACAAGGGCTAATGACAACGGGACTTACTGCTTAAAGTCGATTACGAACGGCTACAAACATCCATGCCATAGTGGGATTCGAACCCACGAAATCCGTTTCCGAAGGTCAGCACCCTAACGATTCGGCCATCGTTCGGTAGACGGACAGTAGGAACAAGTGAAGTTCGAAAATTAATACTATAGGTTTTTGTAATTTTTAGTTTAGAAGTATAGTTTTACTCTTTTTTGCTTAACACTAGATTGCCCAAGGCAGTCATTTTGACTGTTTTTTAATTTCAATTAGAAAAACAATTATGAAATATAATGACAATTTCTTAGAATTTGGTGACTTTTTCTATAACATATAAATGGGTTTATGAATAATTCTAGTTACTTCCGCCCTCCTTTATTATGTAATATTAAAAATTAATTTTAAACAAATTTCTTTACATATTTGTTATTTTTCCACAATGCAGTCATTTTGACTGTTTTGGGGCAATATAGGTATACAAGAAATCTCGGGCAATCTAGTGTTAAATAAATTTAATTTTGATTATTTCAGCACCTTTAATTAGGTTGTGGCTATAACCGTCATGGCGCCAGCGGACTCTACAGACTAAATAATCTGACGATGTCGGCTATAACAGTTAAAATTTAAAAACATAAATGACAGGTTTAATGACTGAAATAAGCCATTTTTTGTGTGCAACAAAGTATTTTTGGGAGTTTTACACGAAATGTTTCTTCATAATCAAACAAAAATAAATAAATGACAAGAAACAAATTTTAAAGAAAACACGTTCGCACTACTCCCTTCACAACCAGGGCCCGATGAAGGCAAAGTTGGGCCCAGGGTCTGGCAAACTTTTTCCCCTCCTCTACCCTCCTTTCAAGATTAAAAAAATAGCTTATAAACGAATATTTTTGGAGGGAATTTTATATTAATTTTTTATGTTTACATACCTTTGTAGTACAGTCGAATGCCAAAAATCAGTATATCCTCAATGATGTAAACTGTAACACTTGCAAGTAAGTTTTTATATAAAAAATAAAATAGCATAGGTAAGATAAACGAATAGCTATTCGTAGATTTTAAGACAAAATTAATAAAAGAAAAAAAATAAAATAATAAAATTCTTAAGCAAATAACAATTGTATCTAAGTTTCAGAAATATAATAAAAAGTGTCAATATTTCTTTATAACTGGCTGAAATTTTTAATTTGTTACTAATTTATATTATATAATATATAAGATAAATGGTTTTTTCCTTTCATATTTTGTAAATTATTTTCTTAGTGATTCATATTATAAATGTAGAATGTAATAAACTGTTATTCTAGTATTATGTTCCTTTAATTACTGCAAACCATAATAAATTTATGCTATAAGCTATTTATAAATAAATACTAAAAGTTTAAACTTTTAATTTTTGAATAAGGTTTCATGAAATATTACTTGAATTAACAAAAAACATTTTCAAATTTTGTTAATTAAGTCATTTAAAATTTAATAATTAAGTACCAAATTTTAAGGGGCCCCTAAAATTAAGGGGCCCAGGTCCTAGGCCCAGTCGGCCAGTGCTTTAATCGGTCCCTGTTCACTGTTCACAACCACTTGCATATTGAAGCTGCAAGTCGTGCAACAAGTGGAAAACGAAATTCAACCTAAAAAAATTGTTTTCAAAACATGACACTAGGTTTCTACTTATACACCAATAAATACATATTTGATACTATAGTCGTAGTGTCTAAAAACGACCGTTTCGTTTAGGACGGCTATTGCAGTCATGCCACATAATGAAATTCTCTTTGATGGCTATAGACGCAAGAGTCCGTCAACGTGTTTAGGTAAAGGGAGAGAGCATGGTTGACTCAAAATGTCTCTTATTCATTTATGAAATTGCCTATGAATGAAAAATGAATTTGAGATCTTTATTCATTATTTTATTATGAATGTAATTAAACAATCATCATTCTACTGAAGCCAAATAATTGATTGTAGAGGTCCATATTACTCAAAATATCTTGAGAATTTTATAAAAACTAAACTTCTTTTTAAATTTTCTCAATTTTCCCAATTAATGTATGTTCTTTCCTAAAAGCTAGAGTTCTTTATAGATTATTTATATTTTAGTGTTAAAATAAAAGTTTATTTATTAAAAAGTATTTATCGAATTATAAATAATTTAAAATTAGATATTAATAACGTATCGTAAATATTAGTAACGTACCTAATATTTAAAATATCTTTAGATATTTATCAAAACTAAACATCTTTTAAACTTTTTCAATATTTCAAATTAATGTATGTGCTTTCCTAACAGCTACAGTTCTTTATATATTATTCATATTTTAGTGTTAAAAATAAAAGTTTATTTATTAAAAATATTTATCGAATTATAAATAAAATTATTTATAATTAGATATTAATAATTTATTAATCCTATACTTAATAATTTATGCATTTATTTTATGTAGAGAAAACGACACTTTTAAAAAAGTGTAAAATGTGCATAAACACCGATAAAGTCTCGTGATCTGCAATATCACGTACGCTGAGCAGAAGAAGAAGTTCTTTATTCAAATAAAACTGATTTGCACGTTTTTAATTTCCGTATTGATTTGCATTTGTTAACACTATTTTCGCCAAATATTCCCCTAGCGGTGAATTTTGGAACTAATTTGTTTTTTAACGGAATCCTTCGTCCCCCGTCTTGAATTTCTTCTAATAGCTTAATTTCTGTAATATAGCCATTTAAGGTTTGCTTACGAAGTCTTGATTATTTTTAAAATAATGAAGGCTTCTCGAGTTTTTAAATTTCGTCAAATAATAAAAAATCAAATAAAAGTAAAATAATACATCCATTCACGTTACACAGTGCCAGCTTCTTGGACTTTAAAAGGCAATGTGTTACGTTTCGATAGAATCGGATTGAAAATTTATCAATTTTGTTTGTATACTTTAGTCGAGCGTGCGTTACTGGTCAAATTCTTTTACCTCAACCAGTGCACAATATTCAGCCTCATTTCACCAATATAAAACTCACAAAAAATGCGTAAAGGTAACGGTCCTCTGTAATATAGCCATAAAGCAATGGTTCCGATGTTTGAGAAAACAGGTTTTCTGTAAGGTTTAGTCACGCAGAAGACGAAAACCTGTACCACAGGATACAACTGAAATTTCGTCAAATAATCAAAATAAAGACAGAGGACCAGACAATATTCCTGCCACCTCTTCTTATTTATTATAGAATTATGGATGTTAAATACAGTATGGTATGGAAAATCTTACGAACTATTATCAACTTCTATCCGTGCAAGATCAGCCGTGTACAGGAGTTACTGTACCCTGACCATCTCACAAAATTTTTAAAAATGGAATGTTGATTTTTCTGCCAGTAACAAATGTATATATTTCAACCGAATAGCTTACGAAGCCTTGATAATTTTTAAAATAATCAAGGCTTCTCGAGTTTTTAAATTTTGTGAAATAATAAAAGTAAAATAATATTCTCAACGCCTTAAAAGTCACACTTATTATGCACTTTTTTATTATACGATTATGGATGTTAAACAATTTTGCTACTATACCATTCGTAGCTATGTTACATAATTAAAAAAATATTCAATATTCAGCCTCATTTCACCAATATAAAAATTCTAGTTACATAATGACTCCTAATTTAACAAAAAACCAATATATATATATATATATATAAATGTAATGTTTATTATATACATACATATATAATATACATACATACATATTATATATATATACATATATATATATATACATACATACAATGAAATATATTTAATTTTATAAACAGCTTAGTTTCTGTAATATAGCCATTTACGTTTAGCTTACGAAGCCTTACGAAGCTTTGATAATTTTTAAAATAATCAAACCTTTTTAAAAACCTGAATTTTGATATATTTTGTAATTAATCATTAACTTTAATTAAATAACGATATATATATATATATATATATATATATATATATATATATATATATATATATATATATATA
>CM063500.1:14234513-14282013 GCA_032207245.1 Pardosa pseudoannulata | reverse complement strand
ACTCATGAAGAATGCAATATGGATGCCTCTATCCATTCCACACACACCCCCAATAGAAATAAACTTCCCAAGCTATTATTTTCCGGGGTACCGAGGATTACGAATATGTAGTTTTCTTATCAGTACTCGGAGAAAAAAGGGGATTGCCTGTTTTTCATCAACCCCCCCATCTCACTCTCTCTCTCTCTCTCTCTCTCTCTCTTTACTTATCTCTACCACTCTCTCTACCACTCTCTCAACCACTCTCTCAACCACTCTCTCAACCACTCTCTCAACCACTCTCTCAACCACTCTCTCAACCACTCTCACACACTCCCACTCTCTACACAAGAAGCCGATTAAATATTATTAGAAACTGAGAAAAGAAAAATATCCCATTCTTTACCCGAGAAAACCCCATTAGAATAAGCCCGAAGAAAAGTAGATAATTTTCTGCTTCACACACAGTAATGAGATAATTAAATGTACGAAGACTGGGCTTAAAGATTTAGACAAATGGGCTGTTCCGGTTTTATCCGGAGAGATTCCAAAGATAGAAAAACTTGCTTCTTCGGGAAAGAAAGATTTATATTGATGAAAAATAATATTATTTTTCCCACTAAAATGTATTAGGGAGTAACAGGTTCTGTTTTTTATTTATATAAAGAAAATAATGAATGCTATTCATCAATAACTACTTTTAAGTATACAGACCTTGACAAACTCTACAGTAAAAGAACAATGTATGATACACTATGATAATAAGTTTTCAATCAAGGTAAAATTTCTTTTAAGGAGACAATTTTTTAGGTAGATAATTTTATGCTCCACACACAGTAATGAGATAATTAAATGTAGGAAGACTAGGCTTAAAGATTTAGACAAATGGGTTATTCCGGTTTTATCCGGAGAGATTCCAAAGTTGCTTCTTCGGGAAAGAAAGATTTATTTTGATGAAAAATAATATGGTATTAGAAATTTTGTTTTTAATTTAAATGGTGGTAACCTTGCAAAATAGAAAAAATGCTTTAATGTTTGTATTTCAGTTTTTTATTTATATAAAGAAAATAATGAATGCTATTCATCAATAACTACTTTTAAGTATACAGACTTGCATCGGAATGGTCAATAGTTTCTAATCAATCAAGGTAAAATTTCTTTTAAGGAGACAATTTTTTAGGTAGATAATTTTATGCTCCACACATAATTTCATGTTTTATTTTCTGTCATAGAGTAAGTTGCTTCTTCGGGAAAGAAAGATTTATTTTGATGAAAAATAATATGGTATTAGAAATTTTGTTTTTAATTTAAATGGTGGTAACCTTGCAAAATAGAAAAAATGCTTTAATGTTTGTATTCTTATCAAATGGTAGTGTACTACCCATTTGGTAATCTTCTGAATGCTATTCATCAATAACTACTTAAGTCCCAACGTCCTCCAAACTAAACCTTATGATACACTATAATAATAAGTTTTCAATCAAGGTAAAATTTCTTTTAAGGAGACAATTTTTTAGGTAGATAATTTTATGCTCCACACACAGTAATGAGATAATTATTTTGGCGACGGATGAGGAAAATTCACATTTTTTGGATTTTTTGTTATTATCACTTTAACAAAAAATTTGCTGGAACAAATGGGTTATTCCGGTTTTATCCGGAGAGATTCCAAAGTTGCTTCTTCGGGAAAGAAAGATTTATTTTGATGAAAAATAATATGGCATTCCGTCTTCAACGTGTTAAAGAATGATGTTAGTCGCATACAAGGTGTTCCCATGATAAAATAGCTAAAAGTGGTAACCTTGCAAAATAGAAAAAATGCTTTAATGTTTGTATCCATGTTTTGTCAGTAGCGAATGCTAATAGTTTCTAATGTATTATGATACACTATAATAATAAGTTTTCAATCAAGGTAAAATTTCTTTTAAGGAGACAATTTTTTAGGTAGATAATTTTATGCTCCACACACAGTAATGAGATAATTAAATGTAGGAAGACTAGGCTTTGGAAATAATAATGTTATTTTCAATTTCACTTTAATTGTGAACCTTAACACTATTGACTATTACAAATATGGTATTAGAAATTTTGTTTTAATTTTAAATGGTGGTAACTTTGCAAAATAGAAAAAATGCTTTAATGTTTGTATTTCTGTTTTTTATTTATATAAAGAAAATAATGAATGCTATTCATCAATAACTACTTTTGAGTATACAGACTTGCATCGGAATGGTTAATAGTTTCTAATGTATTATGATACACTATAATAATAAGTTTTCAATCAAGGTAAAATTTCTTTTAAGGAGACAATTTTTTAGGTAGATAATTTTATGCTCCACACACAGTAATGAGATAATTAAATGTAGGAAGACTAGGCTTAAAGATTTAGACAAATGGGTTATTCCGGTTTTATCCGGAGAGATTCCAAAGTTGCTTCTTCGGGAAAGAAAGATTTATTTTGATGAAAAATAATATGGTATTAGAAATTTTGTTTTTAATTTAAATGGTGGTAACCTTGCAAAATAGAAAAAATGCTTTAATGTTTGTATTTCAGTTTTTTATTTATATAAAGAAAATAATGAATGCTATTCATCAATAACTACTTTTGAGTATACAGACTTGCATCGGAATGGTTAATAGTTTCTAATGTATTATGATACACTATAATAATAAGTTTTCAATCAAGGTAAAATTTCTTTTAAGGAGACAATTTTTTAGGTAGATAATTTTATGCTCCACACACAGTAATGAGATAATTAAATGTAGGAAGACTAGGCTTAAAGATTTAGACAAATGGGTTATTCCGGTTTTATCCGGAGAGATTCCAAAGTTGCTTCTTCGGGAAAGAAAGATTTATTTTGAATTTTAGCCCTCTTCAACATGCTATCTTTATTACGTTTTGTAATTTTTAATTTAAATGGTGGTAACCTTGCAAAATAGAAAAAATGCTTTAATGTTTGTATTTCAGTTTTTTATTTATATAAAGAAAATAATGAATGCTATTCATCAATAACTACTTTTGAGTATACAGACTTGCATCGGAATGGTTAATAGTTTCTAATGTATTATGATACACTATAATAATAAGTTTTCAATCAAGGTAAAATTTCTTTTAAGGAGACAATTTTTTAGGTAGATAATTTTATGCTCCACACACAGTAATGAGATAATTAAATGTAGGAAGACTAGGCTTAAAGATTTAGACAAATGGGTTATTCCGGTTTTATCCGGAGAGATTCCAAAGTTGCTTCTTCGGGAAAGAAAGATTTATTTTGATGAAAAATAATATGGTATTAGAAATTTTGTTTTTAATTTAAATGGTGGTAACCTTGCAAAATAGAAAAAATGCTTTAATGTTTGTATTTCAGTTTTTATTTATAAAAGAAAATAATGAATGCTATTCATCAATAACTACTTTTGAGTATACAGACTTGCATCGGAATGGTTAATAGTTTCTAATGTATTATGATACACTATAATAATAAGTTTTCAATCAAGGTAAAATTTCTTTTAAGGAGACAATTTTTTAGGTAGATAATTTTATGCTCCACACACAGTAATGAGATAATTAAATGTAGGAAGACTAGGCTTAAAGATTTAGACAAATGGGTTATTCCGGTTTTATCCGGAGAGATTCCAAAGTTGCTTCTTCGGGAAAGAAAGATTTATATTGATGAAAAATAATATTGTATTAGTTAGAAACTTTGTTTTTAATTTAAACGGTGGTAACTTTGCAAAAACAAGAAAAAATGCTTTAATGTTTGTATTTCTGTTTTTTATTTATATAAAGAAAATAATGAATGCTATTCATCAATAACTACTTTTAAGTATACAGACTTGCATCGGAATGGTCAATAGTTTCTAATGTGTTATGATACACTATGATAATAAGTTTTCATTCACGGTAAAATTTCTTTTAAGGAGACAATTTTTTAGGTAGATAATTTTATGCTCCACACACAGTAATGAGATAATTAAATGTAGGAAGACTAGGCTTAAAGATTTAGACAAATGGGTTATTCCGGTTTTATCCGGAGAGATTCCAAAGTTGCTTCTTCGGGAAAGAAAGATTTATTTTGATGAAAAATAATATGGTATTAGAAATTTTGTTTTTAATTTAAATGGTGGTAACCTTGCAAAATAGAAAAAATGCTTTAATGTTTGTATTTCAGTTTTTTATTTATATAAAGAAATAATGAATGCTATTCATCAATAACTACTTTTAAGTATACAGACTTGCATCGGAATGGTCAATAGTTTCTAATGTGTTATGATACACTATGATAATAAGTTTTCAATCAAGGTAAAATTTCTTTTAAGGAGACAATTTTTTAGGTAGATAATTTTATGCTCCACACACAGTAATGAGATAATTAAATGTAGGAAGACTAGGCTTAAAGATTTAGACAAATGGGTTATTCCGGTTTTATCCGGAGAGATTCCAAAGTTGCTTCTTCGGGAAAGAAAGATTTATTTTGATGAAAAATAATATTGTATTAGTTAGAAACTTTGTTTTTAATTTAAACGGTGGTAACTTTGCAAAAACAAGAAAAAATGCTTTAATGTTTGTGTTTCTGTTTTTTATTTATATAAAGAAAATAATGAATGCTATTCATCAATAACTACTTTTAAGTATACAGACTTGCATCGGAATGGTTAATAGTTTCTAATGTATTATGATACACTATAATAATAAGTTTTTCAATCAAGGTAAAATTTCTTTTAAGGAGACAATTTTTTAGTAGAATTTTATGCTCCACACACAGTAATGAGATAATTAAATGTAGGAAGACTAGGCTTAAAGATTTAGACAAATGGGTTATTCCGGTTTTATCCGGAGAGATTCCAAAGTTGCTTCTTCGGGAAAGAAAGATTTATTTTTGATGAAAAATAATATGGTATTAGAAATTTTGTTTTTAATTTAAAATGGTGGTAACTTTGCAAAATAGAAAAAATGCTTTAATGTTTGTATTTCTGTTTTTTATTTATATAAAGAAAATAATGAATGCTATTCATCAATAACTACTTTTAAGTATACAGACTTGCATCGGAATGGTCAATAGTTTCTAATGTGTTATGATACACTATGATAATAAGTTTTCAATCAAGGTAAAATTTCTTTTAAGGAGACAATTTTTTAGGTAGATAATTTTATGCTCCACACACAGTAATGAGATAATTAAATGTAGGAAGACTAGGCTTAAAGATTTAGACAAATGGGTTATTCCGCTAAAATAGGTAAAAAATAAATAGAGGAAAAATACTAAGTACATTCTAATTTCGTATCTTGGGAAAGAAAGATTTATTTGGTATTTACTGTGTGAAATATATCATTTTAAAAACTATCTGTTTCATTTTGTTTTTTAATTTAAATGGTGGTAACCTTGCAAAATAGAAAAAATGCTTTAATGTTTGTATTTCAGTTTTTTTATTTATATAAAGAAAATAATGAATGCTATTCATCAATAACTACTTTTGAGTATACAGACTTGCATCGGAATGGTTAATAGTTTCTAATGTATTATGATACACTATAATAATAAGTTTTCAATCAAGGTAAAATTTCTTTTAAGGAGACAATTTTTTAGGTACATTTTGTTTTCAAAGTGGGGTTGGGCCTTTAATTTGACACTTCCCAATAGATTATTTTGATGAAACATGGAATTTGATACAGCTGATATAGATTAATTTAAATGGTGGTAACTTTGCAAAAACAAGAAAAAATGCTTTAATGTTTGTGTTTCTGTTTTTTATTTATATAAAGAAAATAATGAATGCTATTCATCAATAACTACTTTTAAGTATACAGACTTGCATCGGAATGGTCAATAGTTTCTAATGTGTTATGATACACTATGATAATAAGTTTTCAATCAAGGTATTTATCCAGAAATTTATGTCATTAGATTTTTTATGCTCCACACACAGTAATGAGATAATTAAATGTAGGAAGACTAGGCTTAAAGATTTAGACAAATGGGTTATTCCGGTTTTATCCGGAGAGATTCCAAAGTTGCTTCTTCGGGAAAGAAAGATTTATTTTGATGAAAAATAATATGGCATTAGAAATTTTGTTTTTAATTTAAATGGTGGTAACCTTGCAAAATAGAAAAAATGCTTTAATGTTTGTATTTCAGTTTTTTATTTATATAAAGAAAATAATGAATGCTATTCATCAATAACTACTTTTAAGTATACAGACTTGCATCGGAATGGTCAATAGTTTCTAATGTGTTATGATACACTATGATAATAAGTTTTCATTCACGGTAAAATTTCTTTTAAGGAGACAATTTTTTAGGTAGATAATTTTATGCTCCACACACAGTAATGAGATTGAGCAAAAATGACCGTAATCTATTAACATTTCCCATATATGTAAAAATAATGAAGATAGTAGTTTTAGACAAATGGGTTATTCCGGTTTTATCCGGAGAGATTCCAAAGTTGCTTCTTCGGGAAAGAAAGATTTATTTTGATGAAAAATAATATTGTATTAGAAATTTTGTTTTTAATTTAAATGGTGGTAACCTTGCAAAATAGAAAAAATGCTTTAATGTTTGTATTTCTGTTTTTTATTTATATAAAGAAAATAATGAATGCTATTCATCAATCATTTCTAAAATTTTGGAAATAATAAACAAAATTACACTATGATAATAAGTTTTCATTCACGGTAAAATTTCTTTTAAGGAGACAATGGATGTTGTATTTAAATTTTTAAAATATTCAATTTTTAACAAAATTGTTTTTTTCCAACGCAGTAGGCGATATAGACATTTATCCTACCGCCTCAACAAGGCTGCGAACCTGTTACTCATTTTTATATTCCTAAAAATTTCTAATCGATATAAACAACCAAACATTGTTACAGTTATCAAATCGAGAGAAACTTAAGTTATGTACGCGTAATTTAGAAGCATTCACCAAACAGAAAACCCCCAGACTTGGCCTGATACCCCTAGAGGTATCAGTTTTACTTGGATGACTTTGAGCCACGAACCTATGAGTTACCTTGAGCCTTGTTTTAAATAAGAGATAACAGCTCCACTAAACTATAAACTCTTAGCAAACCTAGAAACACTAGGACATGTGGAAGACTTCCATGCAATATTTAACACGGCGGATCTTAGGCCGGCTCTAGTCCCGAACCCGCAACCTTTCAGTTACGAGATTGCTGCCTTTGCCGACTGAGCTACCGTGGTTCATTCATCGAAAACTACTTTTAAGTATACAGACTTACATTGGAACAGTTTACAATATTAAGCCAAAGGACAAAGAAGGTAAGCAATTTACTCTTGTGACTTAACTTTAGAAACAAGTTTATCACTTTTCCAGAACTAGCCAATTGAGAAAAGCGTGTTTATTCTAGGAAATAGAATGTAAGTCTCCATTAACGTGACAAGGGATGTTGAATTTCAATTTTCAATTTTTAACGATGTTGTTATGAGAATTTATAATAGTATAATAAAACATATAATTACATGAAACTCTGTTGAAAAAGAATTGTTTTATTAAAATACGAGACTAAAATACAATATTTTAAAAATTTGAATTTGGTTTGAATAAACTTGATTAAAATACGAGATTAAAATGGAATTGTGTTTATCAATATATCTTAAAATGCAGCATATAAACCAATTGCTTGTATTTTTAAATTAATTTCCTCTATTTTGCATGAAAATAAGCATTAACTTAAGTACCACAGTATAATTTTTTTTATAGATATCATGTAAATAGTTTGATTACATTTAAAGTCATCCTAAATGCATTTTACTATTTCATCGTTAAGCAAATTTTTTATATTCCTTAAAATTTCAAGGAACAAAAAGGGTAAAGAATTTTCCCTTGAGACATAACTAAGTAAAAATCGGAAATCATTCCAGAACTAGCCAACTGAGTAAAGCATGTTTATTCTAGGAGATAATATGTACTACCATGGCATGATACTGAAGCGTGTATATCTCGGCAAGCGTATTCTTGTGATTACTGTAGTCGGAAATGTGTCATGTTGTGTAAAAATACACATTAACTTAAAGACCAAAAATACTTTTTACATTTCATTAATGTGTTGATTTTAGGATAAAAATATCATTATATATATATATATATATATATATATATTTTGAACCAACAGTTTGTACTGTAAAGCAATGCATCTATTTAGCAATCGTATATCTCATGTATTTTAGGTCTTGATATATATATATATATATATATATATATATATATCCTGAATTCCGACAGGTCAAACGGGGCAAGCGCCCTGGCCATCATTATATATATATATATATATATATATATATATATATATATATATATGAAATAACACTTTGTGCCTCATTACGAAGAGGGGTTCCGGGCGGTTTTCATCACACTGCTTGAAACCTCACGATAAGAATGCAATCAAGATACTCGAATATATTTAGTTTTCGTATCAAAGCATCACCATGAAACCTTATACGAAAACTCTATCTATACACGCAGCTACATTCTGTTTCACTAGTGAACAATCGAGAATATTTGCTAGGGTTCCACAGCAAGTTAAAGAATTAATTATCAGGTGTCCATATTATATAAATATATATATACACACACACACACACACACATATATATATATATATATATATATATATAAAATTAAATGATAAGAAAAGAAAGTTTAAGGATATAAAAGCATTTGTTTTATTAAGAAAATACTGTACGAGACAGCAAAGATAAAGTGAATGATGAATATATACATATAATATTCATATATATGGGTATGTGTGTTACTACAGATGTGTGAGAAAGAAGCTGTTTAAAACTAATTAATCACTTTTGGTATGAAATTCTTTATATTGTCTTTTATTGAAAGCCTGTATACTTAAATTTTCTCCAGAGAAAAAAACACGTAGTAAGAAAAGCAATAGCAGCTTTCTGTCAAAAATCGCAACACATTTCAAGAATTATTTCTTAAATATACAACCACTTGAGTTACAGAACACTGAGATTCTTTATATTATATGTCAGTTCAGCCCAGGAAAAAATATATTTCTATAAAAAAATGTATTTTTTTTTAATTGTTACATTATGTGAATTGATACACTTAACCAGCATGTACAATACGGAGAGTATAAAACGATGAGCAATGGCATTGCTGTCCATTTTCAAAATTGCATTTGCTCAGTATCTCCCTCCCTCTCCCTTACTCAGAGTCTCTCACCCAGTTCTCACTCTCTGTGTCTCTCAGTCTCTCTAAATCTCAGTCTCTCTATATCTCAGTCTCTCTATATCTCAGTCTCTCTATATCTCAGTCTCTCTATATCTCAGTCTCTCTATATCTCAGTCTCTCTATATCTCAGTCTCTCTATATCTCAGTCTCTCTATATCTCAGTCTCTCTATATCTCCGTCTCTCTAAATCTCATATCTCAGTCTCTATTCAAACTTGTATCAAAAGCAATAGCAACTTTCTGTCAAAAATCGCAACACATTTCAAGAATTATTTCTTAAATATACAACCTCTCTATATCTCAGTCTCTCTATATCTTGTCTTTTATTGAAAGCCTGGTGTTGAATAATTACTTCAGGTTATCTATATCTGTCTCGGAACCTCCTCTCTATATCTCCGTCTCTCTATATCTCCGTCTCTCTATATCTCCGTCTCTCTATATCTCAGTCTCTCTATATCTCCGTCTCTCTATCAAACTTGTATCAAAAATAATAGCAGCTTTTTGTCAAAAATCGCAACACATTTCAAGAATTATTTCTTAAATATAAAACCACTTGAAGTCTCTCTAAATCTCAGTCTCTCTAAATCTCAGTCTCTCTAAATCTCAGTCTCTCTAAATCTCAGTCTCTCTAAATCTCAGTCTCTCTAAATCTCAGTCTCTCTAAATCTCAGTCTCTCTAAATCTCAGTCTCTCTAAATCTCAGTCTCTCTAAATCTCAGTCTCTCTAAATTTATTGAAAGCCTGGTGTTGAATAATTACAATCTCAGCCTCTCTAAATCTCAGTCTTATCTGATTGTCTAAGTTTATGCCTCAGTCAGTCATCACTCACTCACTCACTCACTTTAAAAATTTCCAATGAATATTTGGCATCCGTACAGTCTCTCTCTCACTTACTTACTCACTCACTCACTCACTCACTCACTCACTGCATTTAATTCAAACTTGTATCAAAAGCAATAGCACTCACTCACTCACTCACTCACTCACTCACTCACTCACTCACTCAGTCAGTCTGTCTCTCTGACTCTCTCGAATTATTTCTTAAATATACAACCACTTGAGTTTCAGAACACTGAGATTCTTTCTATTGTCTTTTATTGAAATATATATAATGTAGCAAAGACATGAAAGACACAATAAATTTTAGAAAAAAAGTTTTGTTTAATATGAGACTATTAGATAAAATTAAGTTGTTCATTCAACAACATCCGTAAAATGTTTCTATGCGTATAATTAGTAATTAATTGCTTTTATTTTTTCATTTACTTTTCGAAAATAGCATCGAGACAAAAAAGGGTATAAATTTTCACTTAGGTTAAAAACCAATTGTATAAAAGAATTATTTAAAACTGTGCACAATTTTTACGACTATTTCACCGTCTTACAGAATTAAACCATCTGTAATTCGAGAAAATATTCTACAATTTAAAGTAAAATACCCAATTTAATGATAAACATTTGTAGGTAATCTCTAAAAGTTTACAAAAGAAAGGTATAAAAGCAATGCACCTGCAACATTACGATAAACTACTAATATAATAGAAGTTCATTCTACTGGAAAATATTTTTAAAAGAGTAAAATAAGGTATATGACAGTAAAAATTATCAGAAGGTCAGTAAAAGTTATGTTAATTGTTAACACACTGTATGCGGAACATGAACTAGTACGTTTTCTGACGATTGATACTTGAGCACGGGACATGTACTAGTACGTTTTCTGACGATTGATACTTCAGTGCGGGACACGTACTAGAGCGTTTTCTGATGATTTATACAAAGCAGGGTCACGGTACATACAGGTTATTGTAAAAACATGAGTTTGTTTTATGTCTACTACAAAAATAACGGAAATATTTAGGACAAAAAGCCGAAAGTTCTTGTACATTAGTCATAGATTCTAGAAAATTAAAACTGTAACAATTAAAAAACTGTAGTTTTTAAATCAGTCGCATACTGTAATGTAAAAATTAAAGGAGTTTTTGATCTATTGAGATTTAACTGAAAACTAAATTTACTCGCAAAAACGCGAGCTCCCTGCTACAATTCCGCTGCGAAATGTACCGCACACAATATGTTAATAACAAAGCGCGCACCTAATTGCATTTAATTCAAACTTGTACTGGTCAAAATCTATCATTCGAAGGCTAATTTTTTCTAAAAATTATAACACTGGCAGTGATATCAGAAAAATCATTTCAAGAATTATTTCTTAAATATACAACTATATATAAATTTCTAACCCGAAAAATTCCCAGCTGTAAAAACTGTGAGACAATTTTATTGAAAGCCTGGTGTTGAATAATTACTTCAGGTTAATTATATCTGTCTCGGAACCTCAGTTATTTTTCTCAGAGTAGAAACATAAAAACTTCTTTCTAACCGTATTAAAATGTTTATAAATTTACATTTTGAAAGGTAAAATTGTCAGTTTGTAGAAATAAGAATAAAAAAATATCTAATAACTGCTGTTTAATTGTCTTATATATAAATAAATTTGAGCTGATATGTAGATATGAAGTAATAGCTAAGTTTTGCTTAACATCTAATATCTATAAAGTAATGAATTGATTATAGAAAATATCGCATTTAATTCAAACTTGTATCAAAAGCAATAGCAGCTTTCTGTCAAAAATCGCAACACATTTCAAGAATTATTTCTTAAATATACAACCACTTGAGTTACAGAACACTGAGATTCTTTATATTGTCTTTTATTGAAAGCCTGGTGTTGAATAATTACTTCAGGTTATCTATATCTGTCTCGGAACCTCAGTTATTTTTCTTTTAAATAACCAGATATAAAAATATCATACTCGACAATTATTCTACTTTTAAAAAATTTCCAACGAATGAACAACCATATAATTTTCTTTCTACTTTATCGAATAAAAACACCTTTCATCTCAACCGTGTTTACACAATGTAAAAGAAAGGACATTTACGATGATTTGTTCTGAAGGTTAATTTTAAGACCTCGGGTCGACGAAATTTACGCCGAGGAATATATCAATGTTAGTACCGAGAGTAAATAATGTTAAGACTGAAACAATAGTGCCTTTTTCAAGAAGTAAATAGTCTGTTTTAAGTAGTTGTGTTATGTACAATAGTAAACAACAGTAGACTATTGCTCGTTTCCCGCAAAATATCGCATTTAATTCAAACTTGTATCAAAAGCAATAGCAGCTTTCTGTCAAAATCCTGTTTTACAGCTCCCGGACATCTCTCCCTCCCCGCCAAAAAAGGCTATAAAACTACTCGGAAGGAAGTAAAAGCATTCGGAACTAGCTCTTCCTCCCCTCCGCAAAAGCATGCTTTAGGTTTTTCCATCCCTCCCTGCGAGCGAGAAGTAATCTTGTACATCCCGTACCCTAAGCAGCCAAAGGAACGTCGAGGGCCAGTTGACAGTTTTCTGCAGGATCTTATGTGCTGAGTCAGCAGTGCCAAGACGGTGATGACGTTTAAATAAATCGTTTTAAAAAGCGATCGATGCTCGTTTTTGTGCTGAGTGTTGCGGCCAAAGACACTGCCTACCGCATTGTTGTGGGTTCCCTCTAATCCGATAGTTGAGTCACATGGCCCGGCACATACGTATACCCAAAAGAACAAAATAAATAGAATGCTCGGGAATGTGCATGGATAGGTTGTTGTACTGCTTTCTGTTATTAAAAATGTAGGTAACGTATCAGGCAGAGGTAAACACATCTACATTATTCCAAGTTCTGATTGCAAATGTCAATTCATATTTTACTTTCTGATATGCGTAGTATACTTTGAAAAAGTAGTTTGGCTTCCGGATAAATGTCTACACACCGTTGTCATATTGGGGGTTGATATTTTATTAGCTTTTACTTACTAAGAAAAGTAAGTGCTAATAACGCTGAGGTACCTGTATCGAGTGGTTTCCCGATAAAGATTTTCACTCCATTGCTGTATTGTGGTCCTATTTTATACTAACGTTTATGTACTATATATTTAAAAGTTCATTAAAGGTACTTGTTGAGCTAAATATGGAACCTTGGCTCTGAAGTATATTCATATGGTATATATCAGAGTTGTTATATATCATATGTTATTACTAAACAATCTCTTTTATATGTCTCTCTCACAGATAAGCACTTAATAAATGAAAATTTCAGCATTTATTGAAAAAAAATGTGGTGTTTCACAATTCATAAACAATATATCTCATTTTATCATCAACTTGGCTTATATTACATTTTCATTCTTTGCATTTTGTACATCTTTTCAGCCGTATCACAACTGAATAAACTTAGCAAAAATTAGCTCTTAAAATTTTATTGATTTAACACTTTTCTTAAAAGTTCGGATATAGTGAACCCTCGGATATATTGATCAATATTCGTAGATCCCTTAAAGATCATTATAACAGGTTTTCATTAATTATTACTTACATAAATAGCAATATTCTGTTAGATATTTGAAATAAACCATGATTTAAGAAACGATAAAGATTATTTCTAAATCTTTAAAAAAAATCAATTTCGCTCTGTTGAGTGTAGAATAATATAATATATTCGTTTAAATTCTCTGAAAATTAATAGTCTTTTCAGCCTTTTCAAATTTATTTAAATTAAGTGTAGGAACATTTTAAAAATATAAAACAAGCCGTTACGCTAATTAGAAACGAGTTTATGGCTTAAAATGTGAAATAAATATATAGCAAATATATACAGTTTAACTTTAATCTGCCTTTTTTAAATTATTTTTTCAAACCTTGATCACAATATTACTTCAAAACCAAGACAGTACAATTTTAAAATTTTAGATATTTGTGTATATTATAATGTAGCATAATCTACATACTTTTAAGTATTTTTACTATTTTTACACTTTTCTTTAGATATCACTTTTTTCATATTTTTTAGTACAGAAAGCTAAAAACAATATTTTTATTCAAACTAAGCTAATAATTTAGGAATAGATTGTAAAGTAACCTTTTAAGAAGATAACTTTTAAAACAGGAAATTTGTGAAGATATCGTTTTTCGTATTAAGGGGTCTTAGGACATAAAGATTCCATTATTTTATTACTACATTTCAACTTATTTTATTACTACATTCCATATTTTTTTCACAGTAAAATGTCTGATTTGTTCTTGAATTCATTTTTTTTTTGTTTTCAGAAATCTGTTATATATCCCTTTACTTTAAATACTTATTAACTTACCTTAAATACTTATAAAAATAATAAAAAATATTTATTTATGCAAAAATAGCAATGTGAAAAATATTATACTTTTTAATACATAAAATATTTTTACTACATTATTTTAATCCATAATCTACATTAATTTTATCTTATTTATGCACAATGATATGACTGAAATTATTTAGTACAAGAAATATTTTAAAATTTAACTGTATATATGCAACAGTTTTTATTAAAATGTGCGCACAGAGCGTTTGTATAAAAACGGCAATCTTAATATATTTAGTACATAAAGAAGTTTCTACTACCAAAGTTTCTACTGCTAGTATATTAGCATTAACTTGGTGCTAGTTTCTACTGCTAGTGTATTAGCATTAACTTGGCTTACATTACCTCTTCATTCTTCGCATTTTGAACATACTTTCAATTGTACTACACTTGAATAAACTTAGCAAAATCTAGCTTTTAAATTTTCTTAGACCTAAAACTTTTCTTGAAAGTTAGGCTATAGTGAATCCTCGGATACATTAAACAAATTCGTCAATTCCTTGAAGATCATTATAACAGCTTTTGATTAATTATTACTTACAAAAATAATAATATTCTATTAGGTATTTTTAATGGACAACAACATACTTGTACTTTAAATATTTATTAACTTACCTTAAATACTTATAAAAATATAAAAAATATTTTTTTAAATATACATTTATAGCTTGATTTTTTTGTTTGTTAAAACTGTTCTTTCTTGCGCGCAATTTTACAAAAAATATTTTGCACACAAAACTTAAATTTAGAAATACTTTTAAAAAATAAACAAATAGTTATGTAACTTAAAAAGCCCAAAGTATAAGCACAATGTATATATTTTTAAAAGATGTCTACAACTATACCCCTTTTGGTGTCATTTTGACATGTACTTACCTCTCTAAAAGAAAATATATTACTCGCAGAACAATAATTTTATTTCAATTACAAGAAAACATTATGAAATGCGGAAAATATTGTACCAAAATATTAAATAGGTTTTGAGCTTTAAACTGATTTTTTAAAACTATTATTTTAAACCTTGATCACCACATTATTTTAAAACTAAGAAATATATAATTTTAAAATTTTAGATATTTATGTGTATTATAATGTAGCATAATCTACTTACTTTTAAGTAAGTGCTTTTACTATTTTTTTTTTTACTTTTTTTTTAAAGATTTATCACACTTTTTTTCATTTTTCAATACTGAAAGCTAAAAATAATTTTTTATGCAAATTGTGCTAAGTATTTTAGGTATAGGTTATAAGTAACCTTTTAAGAAGACATGTTTTGGAATTTAAATCTATATGTGATTAAGCGGAAATTTTATGATTTTTTTTAAATGCTTAGAATATCTTAATCTATAACATATGTTTTTGAAAAATACAAAAATTTTGAAGATTTAAGGAAATTTTTGCTACATTAATTTTACCTATTTATGTATTGTCAGTCATATATGACATTTAGTAACATATAGTGTTTATAGTGTAATTAATGAAAATAGAAGAAAATATAGTTAAAAAAATTATAATGCATATAGTTACTGTAAATTATAGTGATTAACTTTTTTTCTGGGACCTACTGCTTAAAGCCGATTCTAAACGGTTACGAACATCCATGCCATAGTGGGATTCGAACCCATGAACTCCTTATCGTAAAAGCACATAATTACCTGTCATGTTTTAAACAGCTTTTAACGCTATACAGTAACTGATACAGAATAAAACTACAAATGGTTTAATAGTATTATATATATATATATATCACTATTTCATGTAAGAAAATTGCCCTTATATAGAGCTTTCTAGTAATTATTATTATTTACAATCAGCCCAAAAAGAAGAAAAAATTACATAAGATGAAAATTAGATAAAATGAAAAAAAATATGCACACGTACAAATAAAAGAGTAAACAAGCAGGCTAGAAATAGTCAATTAAATTTTTAAAATGGCAAAATTTTATATATAACAATGTAGGTTTAATTTTCAGCCTCGGGAGTTAATTAACATACCGTCCAATGACGTTTAACACTTTCCAGTAAAATGACAAGTCTTTTCAGAAGATTCCTTTGAAATTTAAATAATGCAACAATTTTTACTAAAATGTGTGCATAGGGCATTAATATGAAAATGACAATATGAACATATTTAGTATACTTTAGTATATTGACATATTTAGTAAAAAAATTCTGATAGTTCAGTCATATCACTTATGTATAATGATTAATATATTTATAGTAAGTAACCATAAAGGAAGATATCTTTTGAAATTTAAGTGTATATGTGAAACAGTTTTTATACTTAATTTTACTGTTTCTGATATTATTTAACACTATGTAAAAAGTGGATTTTAATTAAGAATATGTAAGAATTGTAAAATGAAACAAGTTTTTTAAATAAAAATTAAATGGTTATTTCATGCACAAATCTGAAAAAAACCTAATTTTTTTATAAAGAAATTTCTATTACATTCATTTTTTCTATTTATACAGTGGACTCAATCATACCGGAAGGGGTTAATATGACAGTTGATCATAATAATGAAAAACTGTGCATGAAATAACCATTTAATTTTTATTTAAAAAACTTGTTTCATTTTACAATTTCATATGGGTTGCACAGAGTAAAACAAACAACTTCGATTTAAGGTATCTAGCAATATATATTTAGAAGAAATGACTCTGACATTCATGCGATAACTATCATGCGTGTCGCTTGTATCCTAGAAGGAATTGGCCATTTTTCAAAATTATGTGCCGTATCAAAATAAGCTTCCCTTCACACGGATTGATTAGTGTTTATCATACTCGAAAATTTGTCTCATTTTTCAAAATATGCGAATCCCGCAGGATCTTACGTTTGGCTTTTTACATAGTGTTAAATAATATCAGAAACAGTAAAATTAAGAAAATATCAAAGCAAAACATTAATAAGGTATACAGATAATAGTCTTCAAGCTAGTGGTACTTTTCAAAACAAAGTGCAAAGGAATTCTTAATTGTTTACACCGCCAAGTAGTCTCACTTTTAATTTGATTCTTGTAACACACACGGCATTTCTTAGTAGGTTTTCTTTTATTCTGACTCATTAATTTGGCAATGACTTGTACCAAGTAAACAATATGCAATAGTGACTTGTGATTTTCACAAGTGATAAAAGTGTTGCCAAATTCAGTACACTAGAAATTTTAAACTAAATTAATTATCATATTTAACAGTAACTTTAATCGCATGACGAGTGTAGCTCGTCATTGTGCGGTATGGAATGAAAAACTAATGACGAGCTAGACTCGTCATTTTACCGGAAGGGGTTAATGTTATCAGTCGCTTATTGTTATCGAAATCAGATTAAGGGCTGAAGTTGATAACACAGGTATATTTGAATTATCTCAAATTTTGTTCAGTGCGTTAATGGGGTTTAATTACATCTAAGTTTCAGCCGCATTTATCTCCCCTTTCAGTGCAAGTGTATATACACGAATACATATTGATCGTTACATCGGTAAATGTTATCAGTTTCCGAACTAACTGGCAAAGGAATATTCACAATGTATTCAGCAGGAACCCATTCTATCCTTTCCCTTCGCTATTGTTTGAATTTCCGAGAATTCTCCCTCTTCCACCTAGAGATATGGGAAATGAACAAAAGAGTGGGAAATTACACGACCCCGGAATTTTGCTCGCTCACATGCAGCTTGTCGATATGGAAGCCAGAAAACGAAATGATTTAACATTAAAGCAAAAGATCAAAATTTTAATGTCGTTATGGCAAGTTACCAAAAATGAGTCACCGCAACATTTCTCAGCCTCTATTGTGAAAAATTTTGAAAACTTCTGATGATCTTACTAGAAGAAATAAACAAAATAAAAATATGGAGACACATTTCAGCAGCTTCTACATTCACAGGATCCGAAATCTGTCAGATGGTAAAAATATATTTGAGGGTGCCCCTTGGCGAAATTGGCGATTTTTGTTTGGCGCCAATCTTGTTTGCACGTAACACCGTGCAAACAGGACATCCAAGTAAAAATTAAACTATCCATCATACTCAAATGACTGTCTTCAAACCACGATCCCTTTCTAATGAATCGTTTTATGTGGTAAACATTTGAACATTTCACACGATAAACCCATTCAAAGCCGTCTGATAGATCTGTACGTTCGACACACATGACGTTCACATATCTTTCACACAAACAAGGTATTTATACCGATTACTAATTAAACCATTCAAGCACCAATCAATCACTGCTTTATTTCCATTGTTATTTAAATCATAAAGAAACTTAAGTTTTATCTTACTTACAGAAGTCATTTTCAGGACCAGAAGCAAAATTAGCGTTACTAGCCAACATCCAACGTAGAACTAACTGACCTCTGAAATTACATATACCTTTGAACATTCAAAAATAACGCTAAATCTAAACCAATCAGAATCACGGTTGGGTTTCCAAAAACACTATAGATGTTCCCATAAATAAAACAACATCGCTCAGCTTGGCGATCAATCATGATCACAACTGATAGGGAGAATCAATGGGCACCCTCAAATATAGGCTAACCCTGTCAGATTATCATAGGAAAATGGGCGATTGATGTAATTGATAACATGAATAATCCCTTTAACTCCTATTTAAGAAATCGTCAATCAATTGGAATACTATGCTACAGACAGGATTCCAAAAGTTTTAGTACTAAATACGATATTCTTAAAAAAATTTAGGTCATATGCCCTGACAATTACAGTGCTGTTGAAACGTGGAGTACAATGTCGCTTCGATGACTTTAAAAACATTATGATTACGAACAATTTATCAATAAGCTTTTTAGAAAATTTATTACACAATTCATTCATCTATCAATAAGAATCTAGAGGTTAAGAAAATTAAAAGTTTTATTACTATTGGAAAATACGCTATTCATCAAAAATTGAAGGTGAAATGGATTACCAATTTATTATATTTAGTAAAAAATTCAATTATAAAAAAAAACAATGAGAAACTGATCAAATCAATTAGAATCTATGATACAGACAGGATTCCAAATGTAAGTAAAATTTTACGAAACATCTTTGTTAAAAAAATGTAGGTCATATGCCCTGACAATTACAGTGGACAGTTCAAATGTAGCAAAATTTGCTCATCCCGCGATTTTCGAGGGCATGTGTTTTTCTTCCTTTATTAAGCATATTCCGCCTTTTCACTGTTTAACCAGTGGAATAAATTATATACAATTTAGTAAAAATTCAATTATAAAAAAACATATGACTATAACTATAGTTATATTAGATATTAGAATTATAGATAGTATCTAAATCAATTATAAAAAGACAATGAGAACATAAAGATGCCTGGGAATTAGGAAGAAGCATTTACGTGCAACTTTTATGTGATAGCATCTGAAATGAGTTTTTCTGAAAGCTTAGTTTCTCAAGATGAAAGTCAATATAAAAAAAATCTTTTCTAGAAAAAAAATTAGTATTTCAATTCTCCAATTTATATATATATATATATATATATATATATATATATATATATATATATTAATCAAAGCTAAAGTTCTGTTCCACGAACTAAGCTTCCGAATTAGATAAGTTATATACATCTACCCAGTTATTTTATTCTATTTTCACTCTCTGTTGGTATATCTATATATATATATATATATATATATATACATATATATATATATTATATAAGTAAGGATAGAGTGCTTCTATTCCAGAAATTTCCATTACAACAAAAAGAATACTCAATTTTTAAAGAGATCGCGGTTTACAAATTGAGCAGTAAGAGCGTTAAGCGTATATGTGCAATAGTTTTTATAAAAATGTGCATACAGAGAGTTAATATGAATATATCAATCTGAAAAACATTTAGTATATAAAATTTCTTTTATGGTCTCATTTTTTTCTATTTATGTATAACGATTATTAAAATTTGATATAAGTAACCTTTCACGAAGACATCTTTTATTATTTAAGGGTATATGTGCGAAAGTTCTTATAAAATCGTGTGCACACAGGATTCATATGATTATCCCAATCCGAAAAACATTTTGTATATTAAAAAATTCCTTCTGTCTCACATTTTTAAAAATTTTTATTTTATAATTAATAATATTTAGCATAATTTATACTAAAAAATTGCTTAAGTTATCATTCTAAGTTAGGAGAACTTTTTTCTTTAAATGTAAAAAGTAGTTTATGTTTTTACATTTTTATAGTTATTTTTTATATTATTACAGAGAATTGCACTTAAAAAATTATTCCTGGAGAAGTTTTTATGAAATGTTTAATAAATGAAGAAAATTTAGTAAAAGTATTTCAATATGTTTTGATGCAACACATTTCTTATACACTGGACTAGTGGATCACCTAATATCTTTGCTTAATTTACATTTGGTAAAATATTTTGGTCCTTCAAAATCATACATATTGAATTTTTAACGAATTTTCATTACCTTTATATCTATCTATGAGTGTAACATCATTAAAAATTATCCAAATTTAAAGCTTTTAGGTCATTCACTAGTAAATACTTTCAAAAGCATTCATAATAATTTTCAACAATATATTTTAAGAACTTTTTGAGAAATCACATTTCAAGTTTCAACATTTTATTAAAAATACCGTTCTGAGAAAAACGCATTTGAAATTCATGAAAGCAACTTTAACTATCAAAATCTCCCACACTTTCTTGCTTCAAAACTTTATAATTGCCAATTTGCTAATTGTTAAAAATACTAGAAAAATGTTTAAACTAATCTTCATGGATATTTAAAAAGTTTCGCCCAAAAAATGGGTTTAAAAAATTCACAACTTCCGGGTCCGAAGTTGCTACTTCCGTTTTGTTTTGACAGTTGTCACTGATGTTTAAACAGCTGTAACTTTTCTTTAAAATGCCGTAGAGACAAAACAAAAACAGATTTAGAACCCAAAAAGTTCAAATTTTACAATAGAGAAATAAAAAAAATTATGATTTTTAGCAATAAAAATGATGTTTTTAACGTAGACGGATAACTTAAAATATAAGTCACAGTCACGAGGGTCGATCGAATAGATATAACTTGAAATTTAATAACAATGAATATACATAAGACATATAATTTCATGTTTTCTCCGGATTTCATTCAATGGTATGAATACAAAATTATTCCGATTAGTATTCAAAGAGGGAGCAACTAATGGGACTAATTTATTTAATATTTTTAAATACGAGAAATTAAACAGTCATTTCTGCCTTGCGTTCACGTGACATAACTTTCCGTAAAGATTTTCGAGAAATATTCCTTAGGGGGTCGGAAATAAGCCCCTTCCTGTAATTGTTCCCTTAATTCACTGTCAGGCGCCATCTGCCACATAGAAATTCTTATCCCGCTGCTCTGCAGGAAAACATTTGTCTGCGAAATCACTGCAGACTTCCAACCGTGCGACAAACTGAAATTAAGAATTCGGATCGTGTTCAGGCAGGCAGAAATTCTTCAGATGTTAAATATTAAGAAAGCCGAAATCCCGAGACAAAATTCATGGAGATTTGAAAGTGTTAGACTTCCAGTATATTTCCCTTTTTAGTTCGCTCCTTTTTAATATACAATTTGGACTCGGGTAGATAATAATTTCAAAATTTCGCTCGCGTTAACTGTGTTATACTGTTTAATGTTGAAATCGTTAAACTACTAAATTTTAAAGTCGTGGTGATAAAATTACCGTTAAAGTTTTAAGGTGATGGTAGACTTTCAAACTGGCTAAAATCGGCCGAAAATTCGAATTTTCGATTTCAGTGAATAGTGAAAGAATATATCATTAGGAATACGGAACAAAAGGAATATTTTCATTCCCATTATGGGTATAATAAGCTTATCACTACTTATGGGTATAGCAATAATAACTTCAAATGCTGTTTACTCAGAAGTAAAATTTTCATGTATTACAAATGTTTAAAGTACTCCAGGCGCATTGAAAATAGATCATTGTCTTTAAAATTCCAGTATTATTTACGTAAAAGTTTATAAAATAAAGTCTAGCTGAAACGGGTATGTTTTGAAGCATATAGTACGTTAGTTGTGAATTTTAATTAACCACTATAGCTGTTTATTATGCAAAATATGGGTATCATCATCATAATTATTTTTTTCTCTTCCTATTTTTTATGAATGTTTATGGAAACAACTACATTTTTTTGTGAAGTCTATAAGGTATACTTAAAATTTTTTTATAATATCTTATGCAAAATTGATGCTCCCGGAGCAATTTCAATTAAGCTAATTATGGAACAATTATTAATTAATAACTCCAAAACAAATTAATATTTTGCCTTCAAATTTTTAAAATATTTATGTATCAATAGTACTAATAACATAGTTAATCTTCAAGGAAATTCATTTAAAAGAAAAAAGTTTTGCTCTAAAGGTCCACTGTCGGCTTAATGTCGAAAACAGACTAAATTTAAACAGTGGATACAGAAATACAAAAATTAATGTAACTGGCTGAGTTCGAATAACATATTTTGAAAAACAGAAATATTAATATTTTAATTATTATTTGTGCAGCATTTTTACACACAAGAACATATGAAAATGAATTCTTTTTCTCTCCTCTTTAATATACAATTGGACTCAGGTAGACAATTTCAAAATTTCGCTCGCGTTAACTGTGTTATACTGTTTAATATTGAAATCGTTAAACTACTAAATTTTAAAGCCGTGGTGATAAAAATACCGTTTAAGTTTTAACGTCGAAAATAGACTAAATTTAAAGAGGAAGTTTTAACAGTGGATACAGAAATGCAAAAATTAATGTAACTGACTGAGTTCGAATACCATGTTTTTTTTTTAAAGAAATATTAATGCTTTAACCTTTTGCCTTAAAACAACATATGGGAGACGTGATCGTACTTCTGTGCCTAAAATGAGAACCTAGTATCACACACATGATGATTCTGTCTGGACAAAATTGAAAAGCTCGTATCAGACATGTTATTGTTTTTAAGCGATAAAGTTTTTGTTTTTGCGTTATTGTTTGTTACAGTTGCAATATAAGAGTTAGTCGTTTATTCTTAAGCGTAATTGCAATAGAGGATTATGAATGCAAAAAGTGTAAGTTGCCCTACATGTTCCTGATTGTTGCGAGAAATATCACACACTGGAAAATTTTTAATTTCCTGTCATTGGTTTAAATTGTTAGTAATAAAACAATACCTCTTACAAAATTTTGACTAATATTATACATTATTCACTTATAGGTTATTCACGCAATAAATTCTACATAGAAAATATTTAAACGAAGGAAAAGTTTTACTTTTGTTATATAACCAAAAAGATAGAAATAATATGTGAAACAAAAACATTAATAATTTTTTTAATAAAAATGAAATGAAATATAATTATCAAATTGTGTGGTTTTATTAAATAGTAAATGCATTACTATTAACCCGTTTGTTCACAATTTAGCGTAAAAACTGCCTGTCACGACGCATGAGAAAAGCTTTCATCGAAAGTGGCACACACAATCGTCGATCGATTCACAAAGCAAGAGATTAATAATTATTTTTGCAATATTTTTACACACAGAAACATATGAAAATGAATGTTTTAGTATGCAAGAAAAATTATATACAGTGAACAAAAAAAAAAGAAAAAAAATTGGACTGCAAGAAGAACCCATTTTGTAGTGCAATATTTTAAAAGCGAGTTGTACTTTTAAGATGAAACATATTTTTTTTTAAATGGCAATTTCTTCCACGATTGAGATAACTGGTTTGAATTTCAATAAAACACTGCATTTAATTTTAAACTAATTTAAAAATAAAATTTTGAGATTTCCACAGCCAAAAATAAATCTTGGACATTTATTTTATTCTCACTATACACGGCTTTATGCAAATGTTTTAGACACTTTCATTTTTGGCACAAATCCAAGTCAGAGATTTGAGACTGAACTGTTTAAATATATTTTTCTTGGTTTAAATTTTGGAAAATGGAGACAAAACAAAATTCTATAGCTATGAAAAACTTAATTGTGAAACTATGGAAAGAAAAGAAAAGAAAAAAATATACTGCAGAAATTGGAAAAAAGCCTCATTCAACAGTGCAGTATGTAATTAATAACTATAAAAATTATGGATTTTTCCACAGACCAAATGGAAGGGTCAGCCGAAAAAGATTTCTTCGACTCAGTAGAGAGATGGATACTGAGATTTGTTAAAGAGAATCCTACAATTTCTGCAGTAAAGCAAGAGAATTAAATAAATTTTTTATGTGCATCCACAGAAACGGTAAAAATATTTTTTCTACGGAATATAGAAATGAAAAAAAAAAAAAAAAAAAAAAAAAAATGAGAATGCAAAACTATATTGCAAAGTCCATTTTTGGAAGTCTTTTAGTTAATATATTTTATAAAGATATTTTTTTCTAAGGTAATTCTTACTGATTGGAGATGACTGAAATACAGCACTGCAATTTCAGCAAATAAAAAAGTAATTAATGAAACTATAGGAAAAAAAAGTCTCCAAAATATAAATTTGGTGTCAGTGACCAAAACGTTTATTTTTTTTCCTTCACCCTTGTCGACTAGAATGATACGGGAACTGTATTGTTTTACTTGGTTATAAATAGATAATAAATATATTTTATAGATTGTTAATTTTAATACACATAAATTGTCAAGTCTAAGGTCAAAAAAAAAAAAAATAATGGATTCTGAAAGTACAAATAAAATATTCTTTGAGAGACTTATTTATATTTTGTTAAGAAAGTCATCAAAGATATTTAAGTGATGCAATTAGAGATACAATGTTACCGCAAACGAAATACTTCGAAAAGAGATTTACAAAGCCATTAAAAGCTATCAGCATCTTTGTGCCTCAGAAGCATTTTAAATACTTTTAGAGGGACAGTTCCTAAAATGACCTATCCTCCTAGCAAAATGTGAAAAACACTATCAAAAATATACATTACATCCAAATTTTGGAATTTTTGAAGGTGAAAATTTTTTACTTCTTAAGTTATTATCGGATGGAGAAAAGACGTGCAGCAAGCTTACTGTCAAACATGGCGGTGGTAAACGTTATGGTATGGAGTGCAATGACAGCTAGCGGTGTTGGAAATTTAATGTTTATTGACGGTACCATGGACAAAATGGTATATTTAAATGTTCTAAAACAAAATTTACCAGGCACAGATGTAAAATTGAATTTAAATGTAAACTTCACTTTTCTCCAAGACAATAATCCCAAGCATAACGCTCAGATTGTAAAATAATTATTAATATAATGTAGGAAAAGTATTGTCCCATCCTCCACAAAGTCCGGATTTGAACCCTATAGAACATTTATGGGCGTTTATGGGAAACAATTGGGAGAGAAAAAAAATAAAAAATAAAAATGAACTAAAATGTGCTCTTCAGAATATATGGAACAGTGTACCAACAGATTTCTCTGAAAAGTTGGTCATTTCGATGAACAAAGGATTAGAAGCTGTTATAGCAGCCAAAGGATATCACGCGAAGTATTAAATGCTTCTGTTTAGTACTTAAATATAGTTAAATTTATTATTTAGTTATATTATATTAATAATATTTTTCTCCTTGTATTATTTAAAAATCAGGTAAGTATTTTTGTAAAGTGTTATTAATTTATAATTAAAGATGAAGAGTGTTTAATTAATTTATATATATATTTGTACGAAGCAACAACAATTGAGCCTTACTAACGGCAGGGAAAGATGAAAATGAAACTGACTCTTAGTTTTATTATAGTTTTACCATTAGAAGTGATTGAGGGATGCTTGCGTAAATTTGTGTAGAGCTTGTCCAGGCATTTAGATGTGAGCAATGTAAATCATATGTTATATTATTTTTTTTTTTGTACGAAGAATTGAGTGTAAACGGCAGGGAAAGATGCGACTACGCTTTATACCAGTTATCTATCGTCTCTCCTAGCTGGGAGAGAGAGTGCCCAGAGTACGTGCTCATTGAACTGCGTTAATTAGCTGCGCGCTAGAGGCGAACTTCCCTCAGTAATACGAAGTATTTACAAATGTTTTTATAATTAAAGATGACGAGGTTTATTTTTTTGCAGCGAAGTGTACTTATTATTATAAAATGTTTAGTTTTAGTTAATGGTTTTAGCTAGTGATTGAGGGATGCTTGCGTACTTTTGTCTAGAGCTTGTCCAGGCATTTAGATGTGAACAATGTAAACTGTATTTCATTTGATGTTTTGATTTTGAATAGTAAAGACGTGTAGAAAATGTATACAAGTTAATGCGTCGTCTTGCAGTAGGCGGTAGGCGTAAATTGTACAAAGCCTACCGTACTGTGTATACAATTTAAAAGTTATTTTTTGTTACATTGGCTAAATTTCCCAGGGTTTTTTTTGGGGTTATCGAAGTGATATCATCATAACGTTCTTTAAATTTATAAAATATGTTTATGTGCTATTAAAATTAAAACAAGTTGTTTGATTTATTTTTGACATTGTATATTTTCGGAATTTTATTTTAGTACAAAAGCATAATGTAATGCAAAATTATTAAACGATGAAATCGTGTAACCGTACTGTCCAACTTTTATTTTGATTCACTGTATGTGGAATTAAATGAGGCAATTTTTTGTTATTTACCGCTAATGTTGAGACAAAACATATCTTTGCAAAATAAATCTTTACATATACACCACAGATACCAAGAATGCAAACTACATCTAAGACCTGTATTTTGATTTAAAAGATGTTTTCGACATATAACTCCGTTACCGAAGAGAGGCTTCTTACCTGCTAGACCAGGGATAGACAAACTTTTTTGGCCGCGGGCCAAACATCGAAAGAAAATAAATTTGGCGGGCTAAGATAAGTTTTTCTAAAATTTTAAAAACGATATACAAGTACCTAACGGTTTAAATATGTTAATGAGATGAATAAAATTGCGATTTCATTTTTAAAAGTTCCTTTTACTGAGGTTCGAAGTGAGATGTACTGATTTTAAGGAACGATGCCAAATTCTCATCTGTCAGTTTACTTCTCAAATTATTCTTTCTAAGGTCCAAAGTTGAAAACACTTGTTCACATATAAGAAGCAAATATACCGCTGATCTTCTGGGCGTAAGATAATAAATTTGGGATATAATATTTAAGCAAAGTAGAAAAGCAGATGGATATATAATGTATAAATATATATTTCTTTTACTTTGCCTCGGATCGGCAACTTAAAATTCTACCCGCGGGCCGGATAAAAACTTCCGGCGTGCTGTAGTTTACCCATCCCTGTTCTAGATCATATATAATATTTTAAAACACATTTTAGAAAACCAGTGGGGTGGATAACATGCAATAATCTGCGAGGTAAACAAATATATAGCTATTTATAACATAGTAAATTACCCATGATAAATAAGAAAGAAAATTTAATGAACATAATCTTAACATATAAGTATTGTTGATTGTATTCTAATGCGAAATAATTACTAAATAATACAATCAAATATTTATAAAATCTTTGCTTTAAAATTCATTGGCATATCAATTCTTTACAAAACCAGGATGTCTGGAAAGACTACTAAAAAGGATAAATATGTAAACAAATAATTTCTTTCAAACAAATACGCGCGTGTTTCTTTAATTACTAAATAAAAATTTAATACTTAGAAATTTACGTATTGGAAATATAATTATTTTTACTATGATACACGCGGTAATGATGGCACGGGAAGATCGGTGGGTGCATGGTGCCCGTGAACTTAGGGTTGAAGATCCCTTATGTAAAATGTCTAATACCGTATAAAATAAGAGAATTTATTAGTTGGTAATAGCATGAAAACTTTAAGAAAGAGTTCGTCTGTGTATAATAAGTAAATATTGTAAATGTTCAAAAATACATACATAAAAATTTTAATGAATTTAACAAAATTTAAAGCTATTTGTATCACTATATTAAAGATATCAATTTAAAGAAAACTTTTACTCGTAGTTTTTTTTTACTTAATCCGATTTTTTTATTGATTTTTATAACACCGAACAGTTAAAAAGTAGTACCACAAACTTCATTTCTTAAAGGCTGAAATTTAGTATTTGTTAAGATATCAATCATTTTGTCTTTAAAACAAGAAAAGTAAAAGCTATACACCCGGTTATTTAATAAAACTCATATGTAACACCATCACACAACTCTTAGTCTTTTAAAATAGGTTCTCTACATTTTATGTCACTATAAAATTTAATACTATTTATTACATGGCTGAGATTTCAATTTAAGCCAAATCGTCATCTTGCAAGTTTAGCGTTAAAATTTTATTTGCAAGCAGCTATAAATAAGATCTAAATCCAGTCTCTTCCTTAATAACAGTGAAAGTTAAAATGTAATATGAATTTCCCTCGTCTTTTCCTGAATACTTAATGAAGCCAACTGATTTTTTCCAAGATAGCCTACAAACTAAATTTTGTTAGGTCTCCATGGATTTAAAGTGAGATATTAAAATACTGTTTAAAAAGTAAAATAAATGGTAATGTGAATAACGAAACTCAAAACATATGGAAATTATACTGTACTAAGCAAATTGTTTCAATTAATATTAATCTTACTGCTGTTAAAATCTTAATTGCTTATAATATTTTTACGGTAAATTTTCAATTTTGTTTTAGTGTTATAAGGTAATATGTTATGAGGATGACTTTGATGTATAAAAGGGTGTTACGGTTCCTAAACGCTTGTTGAAAAATTCTTCTGAACTAATATAGCAGTCTAAAAAACTACTACTTTTACTAGACTAAAAAACTACTACTTGAACTATACTAAAAAACTACTACTACTTGTACTAGACTAAAACTACTACTACTAATAAGCTAAAAAAAACTACTACTACTACTAAGCTAAAAAAACTACTACTACTACTACTAAGCTAAAAAAACTACTACTACTACTAAGCTAAAAAAACTACTACTACTAAGCTAAAAAAACTACTACTACTAAGCTAAAAAAACTAGTACTACTAAGCTAAAAAAACTACTACTAGTAAGCTAAAAAAACTACTACTACTAAACTAAAAACACTACTACTGCTAAACTAAAAAAAACTACTACTGCTAAACTAAAAAAAAAAACTACTACTACCAAACTAAAAAAAGCTACTACTACCAAACTAAAAAAAGCTACTACTACTAAACTAAAAAAACTACTACTATTAAACTAAAAAAACTACTACTACTAAACTAAAAAAACTACTACTACTAAACTAAAAAAACTACTACCTGTACTAGATTAAAAAAACTACTACTTGTACTAGACTAAAAGAAACTACTACTTCTACTAGACTAAAAAAACTACTACTACTACTAGACTAAAAAAAACTACTACTTTTATTAGACTAAAAGAAACTACTACATCTACTACTCTCGTAGAATGTGTTCTGATTCATAAATATGTTCGAGAGTTGTTGCTTCGATCGATGTTGAATCGATGTGAATTTATTAAGTTGTGCTTCATTAAAGTACTCTAGAATTTTATTTGTGGAGTTTATTGTTTGACTGGTGAGTATTATGCTGGAAACAGATAATTCACGACATCCAAAACCTTAGTTGATATTATAACAGCTTTCTGAAATGATAATATCAATAAAGAGTAAATATTTAATAAGATCTCTCGAATATTTAAACAATACATTAAATTAGAGCATAAAACTTGACAATCAAATATTTCTACTATTAATACTGTTAAATGAACAAATTAAAATAATCTCAACTATCAAAAAGTAAATACGAAATAACAATATTAACAACTATCAAAGAATTATTGATAGATAGTAACATAAGAAAATTATAAAAAAAAATTTCAAAAAATTATAATAATAATTATAGTAAAATTAACAAAAAAATAATTTATAAATCAAATGATTACATTAAAGTATTAATAAAAACATATCAAAAAAGCATTAAAATTCAAAATTATAATTAAATTTTGTAAAAATAATATATTAATTAATAAAATATTAATAATGAATTTTCTGTATTAATCATTTATTTTAACTTTATTTTTCTAAATTTATAATCTTAGGCTTTCTAACTACCTCACTGACACTAAAGGGTGCCATAATGACTTGCTATTACTCTCCTGATCTGCAATTTCATCTAGTATTTTTTGTTATCATCTAGTTATTTCTTATTGTTATTTCTTTAACTTGTTAATAATTTTCCTTAAATTTAATAGTAATCCAATTTTCTAATTATTGCAAATATAGAACCAAAAAAGGAAAAAAAAACAAAATTTATAAAAATTATTATAAAATTCGATGCTTGAATCCACAAAAATATTATTTCTTTATTTTTAATTTTTCTATTCACATATTGTATTTTTATATTTAATTTTAATTAAATTGCATCTTATAAAGCTATTTAGGGCCTGTAAATACTTTCTTTTAATTTTATTATGTCTTTTTTTTACTATTATGTTTTGCACTTTAAAAACTTAAGGTGGTTACTTCTCTTCTTAAGGGGGTCACATACGTGACTGATAAATTGACAAAAAATTCGATTTTTCAGAAAAAAGTGTAAAAAGGAATTCAGTTCTGAACAGTTTAAAATAACCCACGTAGAAAAATTCCATTATTAAGAGGAACTATGAATAAAAACGTGTCATCTGTTTACCGTAAATAAACTGACAAAACTTTAACTTGATTTTCTCAAATTGTGTTTTTTTTTCATGTATCTCAAAAACTTTTCAAGATTTTTTATGAAAATTTATATGTTGTTCACAATATAATTTTTACCCGATTGAACCTAAATTTTCTTGTATATTTCAAAAATGTTTTTTAAATAGTAAATTTTTAATTTCTGAGGAAAATAATCACTTTTTCAAAAATTTTTTTTAAATATATATGTGTTATAAATATATGTAAATTTAGGTTCTATGTTATTTTGAGATATTGTAGTATGCTTTAAAATAATATTTTTGTTTTAAACCTTATTATATTTTCAGTAATCCTACGCGTTAGCCTTGATATCATTTTTGTTAATATTAAAATGTTTTTTAATGTTTTTTATATATATACATATATATATATATATATATATATTATATACATATATATATATATATATATATATGTCATAAGTATATATAAATTTATGTTCTAAGTTACTTTGAGATATTGTAGCATGTTTTAAAACAATACGTTTGTCTTAAACCTAATTATATTTTTAATAATCCTACGCGTTAGCTTGATATCATTTTTGTTAACATTAAAGTGTTTTTTAATGTTTTTTAAATATATATGTGTATGTGTGTCATAAATATATATAAATTTAGGTTCTAAGTTATTGAGATATTGTAGTATAATATATATATTTAGTAGTATATTTAAAATAATAAATTTGTCTTAAACATAATTATATTTTTAGTAATCCTACCCGTTAGCTTGATATTTTTGTTAATATTAAAGTGTTTAAATATATATATATATATATATATATATATATATATATATATATATATATATATATATATATATATATATATATATATGTGTGTGTGTGTGTGTGTGTGTGTGTGTGTGTGTGTGTCATAAATATATATAAATTTAGGTTCTCAGTTATTTTGAGATATTGTAGTATGCTTTAAAATAATACATTTTTCTTAAACCTAATTATATTTTTAGTAATCCTACACTTTAGCTTGATATCATTTTTGTTAATATTAAAGTATTTTTTAATGTTTAAAAAGTTTTTTTAAAAATATATATATGTGTCATAAACATATATAAATTTAGGTTTTAAGTTCTTTTGAGATATAAATATATACATATTTTGAGATATGAGTATGTTTAAAAATAATAAGTTTGTCTTAACCTAATTATATTTTTAGTAATCCTACGCTTTAGCCTTGATATCATTTTTGTTAATATTAAAGTGTCTCTAATGTTTAAAAAAAATTTTTAATATATATATATATATATATATATATATAATAAATTTAGGTTCTAAGGTATTTTGAGATATTGTAGTATACTTTAAAACAATAAATTTGTCTTAAACCTAATTATATTTTTAGTAATCCTACCTGTTATCTTGATATCATTTTTGTTAATATTAAAGTGTTTTTTAAATATTTTTAAATATATATATATATATATTTGTGTGTCATAAATATATATAAATTTAGGTTCTCAGTTATTTTGAGATATTGTAGTATGCTTTAAAATAATACATTTTTCTTAAACCTAATTATATTTTTAGTAATCCTACGCTTTAGCTTGATATCATTTTTGTTAATATTAAAGTATTCTTTAATGTTTAAAAAGTTTTTTTAAAAATATATATATGTGTCATAAACATACATAAATTTAGGTTTTAATTTCTTTTGAGATATAAGTATATACATATTTTGAGATATGAGTATGTTTTAAAATAAGTTTGTCTTAAAATAATTATATTTTTAGTAATCCTACGTTTTAGCCTTGATATCATTTTTGTTAATATTAAAGTGTCTCTAATGTTTAAAAAATTTTTTTAATATATATATATAAATTTAGGTTCTAAGGTATTTTGAGATATTGTAGTATGCTTTAAAACAATAAATTTGTCTTAAACCTAATTATATTTTTAGTAATACTACCTGTTATCTTGATATCATTTTTGTTAATATTAAAGTATTTTTTAATGTTTAAAAAGTTTTTTTAAAAATATATATATATATGTCATAAACATATATAAATTTAGGTTTTAAGTTATTTTGAGATATAAGTATATACATATTTTGAGATATGAGTATGTTTTGAAATAATAAGCTTGTCTTAAGCTAATTATATTTTTAGTAATCCTACGCGTTAGCTTGATATCATTTTTGGTAATATTAAAGTGTTTTTTAAAAATTTTTTAAGTGTGCGTGCGTGCGTGTATGTGTGTGTGTGTGTTTGTTTGTGCGTGCGTGCGTGCGTGCGTGTCATAAATATATATAAATTTAGGTTGTAAGTTATTTTGAGATATTGTAGTATGCTTTAAAACAATAAATTTGTCTTAAACTTAATTATATTTTTAGTAATCCTATGTGTTAGCTTGATATCATTTTTGTTAATATTAAAGTGTTTCCTAATGTTTTTTTCAAAAAAAAAATTAGAAATGTATATATGTGTCATAAACATATATAAACTTAGGTTTTAATTTATTTTGAGATATGAGTATGTTTTAAAATAATAAGATTGTCTTAACCTAATTATATTTTTATTAATCCTACGCTTTAGCCTTGATATCATTTTTGTTAATATTAAAGTGTCTCTTATTTAAAAATTTTTAACAAAATATTTATGTTTCAAAAATAAATTAGATATGTGTGTAAACATAACTTATTCTAACTATGTTAAAACTTATGTTTGTAAAACTGGTAGTTTTCAATATATGAGAAGTCGCAAATGATTATTTTACATTTTTCGAGTTTTACGAGTCATATGACCCCATAATTTTACTCTTGCACACCCTTAAATAGTAAATCTCATCTACAATATTGAGGAATCGACTCATGTGCAGGTGCTTCTAACAAACTTCAACTGTTTCGTCAAACCATCAAAGAGATTCGTAAATTATCAAAAGCAAACAAACCTCAGATCACAATCTTTCGTAACTCTCATCATTCAGGGAAGCTTTTATCACACACAAAATAGCTCCCGGTCGACTAAATGCAATTTAAACAACTTTTCGCGCCAGGATAAAAGAAACAAAATTCGTTCCAACCATTATTTTCCAAAGCCATCAATTTACGCCAGTCCTGCAACCACGGCCTGTACCAACATGGAAGAATAATTAAAAACACCAAATCAGATTACAAGCTAACGTTTTCCCCCAGCAGCGGCATCGTAAAGCCCCCGCTTTCTTTGTGGGCAAGAATCAAATTTCTATGTTGCAATAAACTCAGAAGTTAGTTGCTAGGTCTAATATGCCTCTTGCTCAGAAGCCAGATAAAAGCAAAACATGGGTATGCGCGTGGGGAAAAGAGGGTTTATTACGAGGGTCTGGAGGGCTCAATTAGATTCGAAGTACATATGGTGGAGAGGAATGCTGAAGGGGGAAAACTTAGATAGACATCAGCTATTTCGAAATGAAACTCATTTGAGAGTGAAAATAAAAAAAATGGCGAAATGTTATACAGAGTTCTTAAATTACTGCAATGTTTCTAGAATTATACATGAAATTTAACCACGAGTAATTGGTAGTTCTTTGAAAAGAACAAGAAAATGATTTTATATATAAAATTGTATTTTCTATGTAAAAATAATACATTTAAATATCAAAGGGAAATGTTATACAGAGTCCTTAAATTACTGCAACACTTCTAGGATTATACATGAAATTTAACGACAAGTAATTGGAAGTTCTTTGAAAAGAATGGGAAAAAATTTCTATATAAAATTATATTTTCTATGTAAAATTAATTCATTTAAATATAAAAGAAAAATGTTATACAGAGTCCTTAAATTACTGCAGTGTTTCTAGAATTATACACGAAATTAAAACCACGAGCAATTGAAATTTCTTTGAAAAGAGTAGGAAAATTATTTTATGTATAAAATTGTAATTTATATGTCAGAATAATACATTTAAATGTAAAATACAGAATGTTATAGAGTCCTTAAATTACTGCAATATTTCTAAAATCATGCATGAAATTTAACCACGAGCAGTTGGGAGTTCAATGAAAAGAATAGGAAAATGATTTTATTTATAAAGTTGTAATTTATATTCAAGAATAGTACATTTAAATGTAAAATACGAAAAACTATACAGGTTCCTTAAATTACTGCAATGTTTCTAGAATCATACATGAAATTTAATCACGGACAATTGGAAATTCTTTGAAAAGATATGAAAAATGATTTTATATAAAAAAAATGTTTTTTTTTTTCTATCTAAGAATAATACATTTTAAAAATAAATTTCTAAATCTTATACAGATTTCTTAAAGTTCAGCAATGTTTCTAGAATTAAACATGGAATTTAACCACGAGCAATTGGAAGTTTTTTCAAGAGTAAAGAAAATGATTTTATATATAAAATTATAATTTGCATGTAAGACTAATACATTTAAATGTAAAATACTGAATGTTATACACAGTCCTTAAATTATTGCAATGTCTCTAGAATTATACATGAAATTTAACCACGAGCAATAGGAAGTTGTTTGAAATGAAAAATAAAATGATTTTATATATAAAATTGTGTGTCCTATGTACAAATAATACATTCAAATATAAAAGGGGAATGTTATGCAGAGTCCTTAAATAACTGCAATGTTTCTAAAATTATACAAGAAATTTAACCACGAGCAATTGGAAGTTCTTTGAAAAGAACAAGATAATGATTTTATATATATAATTGTATTTTCTATACAAAAATTAATACATTTAAATATAAAAGGGACATGTTATACAGAGTCCTTAAATTACTGCAATATTTCTATAATTATACATGAAATTTAACCATGAGCTATTGGAAGTTCTCTGAAAAGAATAGGAAAATGATTTTATATAAAACTGTAATTTGTATGTAAGAATAATACATTTAAATATAAAATTCGGAATGTTACACAGAGTTCTTAAATTACTGCAATGTTTCTAGAAATATACAAGAAATTTAATCACAAGCAATTAGTAGTTCTTTGAAAAGAATAAGAAAATATTTTGTTAATATAAAACTGAATTTTCCATGTAAAAATAATACATTGAAATATAAAATAAATGCTGTACTGAGTTTTTAAAATTACTGCAATGTTGCTAGAATTATACAAGAAATTTAGTCATGGTAAATTAGAAGTTATTTGAAAAAAAAAAAGATGAGAAAATATTTTAAATATAAAATTGTATTTTGTATGTAAAAATAATACATTTAAATATAAAACACAATTCTATTTAAAAAAAATTTTTTTTTTCATATTCTTTCCAAAGATCTACGAAATGCCCGTGATTAAACTTTTTGTATACATTAACAAATTAAAAAAAAAGTTAAGTTGGAAAGTTAAAAATATATATTGTGAGGTAAAATAAAACATTATAATTTAGATTAACAGATTTAAAATGATAATTAGCTTTTATTTCATTAAAAAATATTTTCTAATTTACATATCTTAATCCTTTTTCTGTTAATTTCTTAAAAGCCGTTTCGATTAATTCCAATATTCTCTGACTTTTCATTATTGTACCGTATAATGTCTCCTTAAAAGACATAATACCTCTAGAGACTTATAATAATTATTTTAATAGCTTTTTTGTTTATCCATCAAAAATAAAGTGTTCTTCTTCTTTTAGAATGAAGATTTAAAAAGTTATTTATTTTAAGCTAGAGTGTTAGTAAGCACGTAACTTTTGTAATTTAGAGTATTATATTTTTATGACAGAGAATACACACGAAATGAAAAAAAAATCTTAATTCATTTACCTTAAAAATAATTTCAGATATACAAACTAGAAGGTAATTTTTTTAATGAAATTGACAAATCTTTTATTCTGTAAATCAAAACTGGTATCTATCATGCAATTAAATAAAACAGCTATGAAATTTAAAGACTAAAAAATAGCATTTAATATGATATAAAATAAATTATACGATTCATTATCATAATTAGGATTCAAAGATAATATTACTTTCTATTTCAGATAATTTTTAAATTTCAGAATAATAATAATTTCATAAGTTATTTTTCGGGTAGGTAGGTTCTATTTTGTCCACTTTCTATGTATATTTTATGTTTTTGTCAACAGAAATATATGTTTTTGTCTCTGATGCCACTTGGTCAAACCAAGCACGATTAAGCCATACGGTACTCGTATTAAGGCAAAGGGGAGCGCCTTTCGTTTTTACGAGCACTGGTTGGGTGAAAGTACGACTTATGCTCAAATGGGTTCTTGTAATTTAGAAGCAGAGACCAAGTAGAAGACTCATAGGCTTAGCCTGCATCCCCCAGAGGTACTGATTAAGAAAATGGAGGACATTGTGACCACGAGCATAGTTTAAGTGCTCCATTCACACGGCGGAACTTAGGCTGGCTCGGGATCCGAACCCGATACCTCCATTTACCAATTGTGTGCTGGTACATATCGCAGCGGAATTGTACCGGGAGAGGGCGTTTTGCGCGTAATGTTAGTTATTCAATTGAATTTCAATAGATCGAAAATTATTTAATTTTTTAACTAACTTTTCGTATTTTATATTGAAATATATAAACAAATATATAAATAGACAAATAAACAAACATATATATATATATATATATGAAATATCGGCGAGACTCATTCAAAATTACAACACAGTTTATTTCTGGTAATAAACATGAAATCCGTACAACAGGCAGACAACTTCGTGAAAACAGACAATGTGATCCCGCACATACACTTTTCAAGTAGGGATTCCTGAGGTAAAAGACTACGAAAAATCCCTAAGCACAACTGATCACGTGATACAAAATGCCCATCTTTAAAGAGAACTCGGCCGAACGATTGCCGATTGGTTAGGGTGCTGGCCTTTGGTACCGGAGTTCGTGGGTTCGAATCCCACAGTGGCATGGATGTCCGTAGCCGTTCGGAATCGGCTTTAAGCTGTAGGTCCCGGTCTTATTAGCCCTCGTGTTGCAAAAAGTAGACCGTAGCACTCCAAACCTAACTAACTAAAGAGAACTCGCTAACTATTGGCTAAAGTAGTCCAGACAGAGGCTGAACTAAGTCTATAGCCTGTCTGGAGGGAAAAATCAGAATGACCGCGCAAACCCCGAACTCACTTTATGAACAAAAGTTATGAAATTAATATTAAAATACGTAAATAAGGGATTTTAATATTACATATATATACACAATATCATTTGCGCAAGGATAAATAAAAAGTTAATGTTAAATCTGAATTCGTTTTTTTAATCAACCTTCCCGTTCTGTGATACCGCATCGACTGATGTAAAAACTAGTTTTTATTTGTCTACATTTTTCCAGAATCTATGTAGTAGACAAGAACATTCGGCTTCATTTTCCTGTATATACTGTTATTTTTTACCCACAAACAAACCATGTTGTTAGAATAACCCGTACTAGTACGTGTCCTGCGCTCAAGTATCAATCGTCAGAAAACGTACTAGTACGTGTCCCACATCCAATGTGTTACGAGAGCGTTTTCTTAGCCGACTGAGCTACCGCGGCACATAGAAAATTATAAAGTACTTTTTAAAATCTTTCTCATTTAACAAGATAGGCTATAAAAATGCCCTAAAATCTAAGACTTTTATTTGAGCTTTTAATCATAGCGCTAGATGGCGATACTAGTTTAAAATCTTCAACTGGGATTCTAAGTCAGTCAATAGCTTTTTGCATTTACCAAACTGTTTTTTTTTTCATGATATAATTTTTTATGATTGAATATTGTATTGTCATTTTAACTGAACCTATGTACAAAAATTTCAGATCTCTAAATGGACAGGAAGATAGTTAAAAACTTATTTCAAAATATCACCTGACACACAAGTAAATTTAAGTAAAAGTTGAGTAAAAGCTCTTTTAATGTTGGACCTTTTTAAAAGGAAAAATTTTATTCCAAGCGGAGCAAACCTTTTTATATGTTATCAAAAACAGGTTTATTTTAAATACATTTTTAGCTTTAAAAGTATGCCCCCCTTGTTCTATTAAATGAATCATTGAATTTAATATATTTTTCGTTATTAAACATTTTAAAAATTTCTAAACATTTAAACGTAGTTAGCAACTAGAATATTAATTAAAAAAATCGCAAATTTGTCTACTAAAAGAATTGAAACTGTCCAATAACAGCACAAAATATTTCATCTAAGAGATCCCGACCACGGCAAAAGTCAGAGTGTGGAAATCGATCATGTATCCATTTAAACAATTGCTGTTAGAATTTGCTTGGTATGTTAAATTAAAACCATACCGAAGTTAAACATGGCAAATAATATCTATTTTTAAAGTAGTTAGGTAGTAAAAATTCTGAAACAAAAATTTTTTCTTTATTAAAAACATATCAGTTTCCACTATGTCTGTAATAATAAATTCACGAAATTGTAAACTCTAGAAAATCTTATGTGGACTACCTAGTACAGTTATTAAATTATATGCAATTTTTTGTTTAAGGTAATGTACGATGCTCCAAAAGAATTATCATTTACACGTTCCCTCAAAAGTTACAACTTAGTTTCTAAAGGTAACAGTGTTGTTTGAGTACAGCTCAAATACTGCCATCTTGCGTTAAACGGCAGAATTGGATATATTCATTAAATAAATATTTCATTATTAACCCAAATTTATCGCAGTTACAATATTACACTCTGTACCAGTAATGACATTTAAAAACCTATATTTAAATTAAATCCAGGTTAAATTAAAACTATTTAAAAGTTAGAGCTGCAGATGAAATACATCGATATCTTTTTATCGTATTTAATTAGAAATAGGTAGCATAATTTTCTGTTATACTAAAAGTTTTTGCTCTATAGGGTGCAGAGTTAAAGGGTGGATTACAACTAAATATTATAAGCAATCCAACGTATAAAGTTCAGATTTTCTGCAGCTACTCATTTTTCAAATATACGATATATATCTACGTCAGTACATACTTAGATTTAGATGATATGATGAAACTATTTTAAGTTTATTAAGAAATAGTATAAATGGATATTTAAAGTCTCAAAATGAATAGGTCTTTTTTTTGTATATATACACAGACGAAACATTTAAAACAAAGAAAATGGATGCAGGTTTGTTCAAAATTGATTTTTTTTAATTCCAAGTTCTAAAGTTTTCATGATTACAAATGCTATATTTTTTTTATCGTACAAGAAACTAAAAAGAAAACTTTTCTATGTTCTTGAAATCTGCATTTAAAACTTTCTTTAAAACAAACTTTTAAATTTTTAAAATACTAATTTTGCACGTGTGCTTTCTTTCTTATAATTTCATGCTTAATACTTTCACGTGTACTGTATGAAACACACAGCATTTGATGAGAAAAATCTATTCATAAAAATTAAGAAATGTTTCAGAATAGAAGCACGTTCTCCCTTCATTAGCCATTTGCAAAACGTGGAAGTTTGTCTAAATCCCAGCAAATATTCATTTCCAATATCAAAAGCAGGAAAAAAAGAACATGTTAGGGTTTGAGATTTTTCCCTCTAGGATTGTCATTTTTCTTTTCTTTTTTTGTAAGTCATTAAAATGCTGTGTTTAGAAAATATATAATTTCTCTTAATTAAATTTATTAATATTTATAGTATAGGATATTAAAATTTTTCATATTTGAAAGAGATAAAATTTATAAAAAAATAATGTTTCTGCATGGAAAATCGAAATAGAATTTTTTCCTGTAGGAAGTATAAACTTTCATTTCAAATTCTTTAAAGATTTTGTAAGATTCTGTCAAAATACACCTAACAAAAGCCATCTATTTAATCCCTTAATGTATAGTTTTTTTAAAACGGTTGGTCAAAAAAAATTGTTTTTAATGTACAAAACACAATTTAGAACGTTGTCTCGCCAAGAAAATTAGAAAAATAATCAACATTTTTAATGCAATTTTGGATTTTGATAACATTGCAGAAAATAGTCGAATATTGTAATATTACATGCTCATCGACTTTTTTATCTTTCTTTTCGAATTCCCATTACAGAATAAAAATTATCAGTAAAAATACTTATTTATACTTTTAAAACATAAATAATGATACTATTATTTATAAAGTTAATCAAAATTATCTTTTGTGTGGTATATTTCTAAACAAGGTGCAGCACATAGCCCAACATTGCAACTATTACGCATGTAACGACTTTTTTCTTTTCCTTTTTCCTTTGCTATCTCTTTTAGCACATCACACAGCGCAATACCTACAAAAGTAGAACTCCGTTCGAATTATCTCTAGTGTGCACAGTTTGGCCAGTTTAGCGCGGTCGAGTTAACTCGAGCGTGCACGTTAAGGGGTTAACAAATATTCTGCTTTTTATAATTTCTACTAAAATGTATTATTCTGGGTCGTTTACATTATTTAAAATTTCATTTAAATCTGAGAGACATGGAATTCATGACAGCTGACATAGATAATATTGTTGTATCAGTTTATTAAATTCATCCAGAAAATTATATTGTTTGATTTATTTTGCTGTAATATGAGCAAAAATTATTGTAATCTATTAACCCTTTGTACTCGAAGGCTCTTGAAAGGATCCATTTAAAATTTGTCTTCAAACTCGAGGGCTCCGCTACGGAGACAATGCAAAATAATTAGTTTTTACGATTTGATTTTTGTTCTTATGTTAAAAACTGAAAATCATTTGCATTGTATCCGTAATGGAGCCCTCGAGTTTGAAGACAAATTTTAAATGGATCCGCTTTGGAACTTTCTAGTGGAAAGGATTAAAATTTCCGATATGGGGGGATATTGAAAATAGTAGTTATTTTTTATAAGATTTTTATTTCAAAAATATTCTATTTCTAACATTTTGATGACAATATCGAACAAAACTAAACAGAATCTTTTTTCCATTTTTGGCCCGTTTCTCTCCTGTAGATTACAGACAATGGTTTAATTAGGATATAGCCATAAATTGTACAACATTTCACTCTCCATCCCTATTTTATAATAAAAGTATTAAGAGAATTTGTAACTTTCTGTATAGGAAGTAAGAGCTTTCTTTACAAGACGAATTAAAACTTTTGGAAGAACCTATTTATGAAATACAAATTGAATCAACATACAACCACATAATTCTTTTCCAACTTCAGGATGCGATGAATAAATATACAGGGTGCTTCAAAAATATCGGTGTATTTGAAAAATCAATAAAAACTACACGGACAGTGATAGAAATACACAGTTTATTGCAATATGCTTGGGACAATATTAAATTTTAAGGCAGACAAACTTTCAAAATTACTTACAATGTTCCACAACAGATGCCGCCACAGTCTGGAAAAGTCTAAAGTATTATATTTTCCAGATATCCATGATACGCAGCAAGTAATATAGCGTATTCTCAGACAGAAATTATCAGAAACCCGTGTAAACGTCTCAAGCGGGATGGCTTCAGATGCAGAACAGATGTACTGTTCAACTTATTCAATTGTTTCGGGATAGTGGCGGTACACCTGATCTATTAAGAGTCACCACAGACAAATGTCGTAGTTTAGATTTTTCCAGACTTCAGCGCCATCTGTTGTGGAACATTGTCACTAATTTTGAAAGTCTGTCGGCTTAAAAGTTTAATATTGTCCAAAACATATTGCAATAAACTGAATTTCTATCACTGTCCGTTTAGTTTTTATTGATTTTTCAAATATACTGGTCATTTTTGAAACATCATGTATTTTAAATCAAAGGGTTCCATCCGTAAAATTCTCCCGTAAGAGGAAGGTTTTTTTTTAATTACAGTAGAACCTCGATTAACCGAAACTCTCCATTAACGGAAATCGGTTTCTTGTTTACTTTTTTTTTCACTTTCTACTATCATCCAAAAATTTCTCTTTACAAACATGCATTTTTAAAGTGTTCTTTTTATTCCCAGATTCCTTTTAATGCAAACAGTCCTTTCCAAAATACTAGTGCGGATAAATATTTTGGAATTCCCTTTTTGAGAATTCCTTCTCGCAAGCATGATTCTCGGTGTGAGTGTACTCTTCCCCACTTTCAAATATTCCTGTTCTAAACAAAAACACACCCTATTTCGAAATTTGGAAGGTCATACTGCAGAGTCCTAGACCGATCGAATGTTATTGCAACAATGACGATACTACACATTAAACATGATTATTGATGAATTTTCGATTATCCGAAGTAGGTTTGGTCCCAATTACTTCGGATGATCGAGGTTCTACTATATTCAGGGCCTGATTTATGGCGGGGCACTGGCCAGGGGCCTTTATTCTATGGGGCTCCAAATTTTAAAAAATACACATTCATTTTTTGGTACATCTCAGAATTCGCTCATGTTTTCCGCCATACATAAATTTTCTTTTCTTAATGACAAACTGGTGTATGTATGTTGTTGGTGGGCTTCAAAAGTCAGTAAATTATATTCATTCGATAATTTTAAGGCAAAAATAAACTTTTATTTGCTTAAAAGTACTTTGAAGCAATGTTAACATTTTAAATGTCTATATTATTCAAAAGGTTGAATTGGTATGGTTCACTGATATGGTTGAAATACCAACCATATTAGTGACACCAATTGACAAATTTATCTCTTCTGAGGAGGAAAAATTCTTAACTACTTTCCCCCCCCTTGAAGTGGTTAATAAATCAGAGAAAATATATTTATCCAAAAGCATCTGATCTCTATTTTTTATCTCTTTAAGATTTAAGAATGAACAGAAAGTTTTAAAATTGGTAATTTAAGAATAAATGTATTTAATTTTTGGAATTTTGTAAAATAAAGTCTTACATGATAGTTTACTTAAAATGGTAATTTTTAATATTTTAAACCAGTACTTTTTCCTTTAAAAATGTTATACGTACTCTGAGTTTGACTCAAGAATATTCAGCTTTATCGTTAAAGTCAGATACACTGTACTTAGATTGCACAGACATCTGTAATATGTTTGAAGTTCGTTTAGTGGAATTCTAAAATTAAAAAAAAAGAATTGATTTCATTTTATTAGATACACAAAATGTTTAGGTTATGTATACTTATCAGGATTATTTAAACTAATATAGCAACTTATAAAATAAAATCACTCTCGAGTTCGAGAAAGGATTCGGAAGGATAAGGAGTATGGGGGCCCCATATGAGGCTTTGGCCAGGGGCCCCCAGGGCTATAAATCGGGCCCTGACTATATTACTTTTCTCTATCTTTTTATATTGAAAATGAAACAACAATTTTACAACTCAACTCAGCTTTCTATTTTACGACAATTGTATTCAGACAGTTTTACATTTTCAGTATAGAAATTCTTTCTTCAGGTAATCGATTAAAGACTTTAAAGGAATCTATATATTAAAATACAAATCACAAATTTTATCCATTAGACTAACATTCTAATTCCTAAATTTCTTTTAACTAATTATTTTTCTTGGAATTTCAAAATACTAAACGTTTGAAGCTAAAAAATATTAGAGAGAAGAAACTCAAAATGCATTTTTGCTTACCATGTAAAGCTTTCAGATAGGCTTTACCAGCTGAAATAAGCTGCCGGGCACATGGGTTGAACTTCTCTAATATATTCTGAAAAAGAAAATTAAAGATTAAGCAAAGAAATTGTCTGCATCTATAAGATATTAAATGTTCATTTAATAAAACTCAATGTGCAAACGGAACAAAATACATCCTACAATACAAAAAGAGTCTTTTAAAGATTTTTTTTATTTGAATGCACTTTAAAATATGTTAATTTTAACTGCTATTTATCACACTTTTTACTTTTTTTTTCAATATTAAAATATGAAATTTTATTATCAATGATGACTAAATGAATATTTTATGTAATTTGATTTCAAACTGTTAGTAAAGTCCCAAAGCATAAAATTCAGAAATAAACAAAAAATCTTATTAAATTAGATGATTCATCGTTTAATATACTTGCTTTCTCATGCTGAAAAAAATACTGGAAAAATTACTAGTTATGTTTGGTTTGGTTTAAATTACTACTGTGTACTTTTTTTTATGGTTTCACTTGTATACGCAGGGACCTCGAGATCTACTGCGTAAAGATGATTTCGAACGGCTATAAACATCCCCGCCAGCAGTGAGATTCCAACTCACGGACTCTGATGAAGATATTGAGCAACAGAGTTAAAGGTTAAATAGTATTCTACATATAATTTCACGATTTGCCTGAAAAAGTTGATATGTTGGAACGCTACGGTCAACTATGCGGTCAATTATTCTAGCCCATTAATACAGAATGAATTAATATTCTAATAACTAAATGTTTAGGTTAGTTATAATGAATAATAAGTTATTAATTGCATTTCATTTATACTCTTTGATTGTGCAAGAATTTCTCAAACTATGAAATTATTTTAATTGATTGCAATTAAAATATAAGACAGTTAATGTAAAATACTTAACAGTTTTTCGAATTTTTACTGTGTTAATAAAGTTTTATTATTTATGGAATGAATTAATATCATTCTAATTATTAAATATTTATGATATTTTAAATTATTAATAATTTATAAGTACATTATATTTGCTTGAAATTCTAATTTCTTATAATAATAAAAACTTATGCTTTTACTCATCCATATTTTAGAGATTTATGATTTTAAAAAATCCTAGATCTCTAGGATCTAAGGCCACTAATCTGGGTTTAGTGACAACAACAAAGTTTTAAAGGATTAATTAAACAACGATCTAATTCTTCAGAATACTTCGAACTATTAGCATATTCCCTTCGCGGTATTTTTCTAAAATTTACATTTAAATTTGGTGAATCAACATTATATCCATTGTTTTTATTTTTTGCCTGAATCAGCACTTACTATCACTCTCTTAATCATTCTGATCCGCAAATATTATCACTGTTTCTTTGATTATTATTAAGTTATAAGTACATTTACAAACAGTAATACTATCAAGGTTTGAAAAATTGGTTTGCACTTTTTTTTAATCTTATATTACTATATCAATTTCGCCTAATAATTCATCATAAATTTCATTTTTCCAAATTCATTAAACATATCCATGAAGGTAACAAACAGAGCTTTAACCACTTTCAGAGGAAAAGACGTACCACTCACATCGAAATGCTTCTGTTACCGGACTCCAGCGACGTGCACTACAAGTCGTCAGGATTGTTGCAACAAGAATAATCATGTGAGTGTCACGCGCAACCGTGAATTTCTTTGCACTGCAGGAGGACAATTAAATTTTTGTGTTGACTACTGTTATGTAACTAATCGACTGAAGCAAACTCATATATAAAGGTAGAAGAACCGAAACCCATTTAAGAATGTACCACTACAATTATATAATCATGTTTGCTTTGAATTAATTGGGGAACCACACATTTCTCGCAAAACAAGAATTCTCCTTTCTCAACGACAACGTTCTTTTCTTTAAATTGAGAATTTTCAATTACTGCGAATGTTTTGAGATACCCATGTTAGGTGTAGGAATCGAACTTCAGAATCGAACTTAGATTCGAACAAAAATAAAGAGTTCTACTTAATTATTCTTACATATAAGAAATAAATAAGGCTCGAAACACGTCTATGCTAATTCGAAGCAGATGACACAATTTGCACAGTTTGTACAGATATGTTTATACACTTAATTATATCTGCATTTAAATAATGTACATATCACAATTACCTGTATACACATATTTGAGCATTTTAATATACATTTGTGTACTTTATTCATAACTATTTGTTTTATTTATGACTATTTAGGCTTTTAATAAATAACAATTTATGCATTAATGTTTCATTATTTGTGTATTTTATATGTAATTATGCGTGTACCTTAGACTTAACTCGATTGTACTCCCGCATTGGTTGACTTCTCGCACTTTTTTTTTCACGACACAATTCATAAACCCATAAAGTTAATATGAGGAGACGCATTTTTTAATACTTTACCAATTCAGTACGATTAAATGTCAAAAAAAATTGGTCTTTTCATAATTGTCCAGAGCAGTAACGTTTGCTAATTTCTGTCTCAATTTTTGGTTTTCGACGATTCCCTGTAAGTAAACCTGCATGTTTGAGATTCCAACTCACGGACTCTGATGAAGAATTAAAGCAACAGAGAGCTTAAATAGTTTTCTACATGTACTTTCACAATTTGTCACAAAAAGTTATTTAGGCAATGAATGAATATCAGTCTAATTATTAGATGTTTAGGATATTTTTATTTATTAATAAATTATAAGTACATTATACTTTCACGACTGTCTAATTTCTTATAATAAAAAAAACTTGTATATCTTTACTCATCCACATTTTAGAGATTTAGAATTTATAAAAATCCTACATCTCTAGGTTTTAGGGCCACTAATCTGGGTTTAGTGACAGCAACAAAGGATTAATTAAACAACGACCTAATTCTTGAGAATACTTTATTAACACTATTAACATATTCCTTTCGCGGTATTTTCCTAAAATTTTCATATAAATTGGGATATTTTAGTGTAAGATAATTCAACATCTATGAA
>CM063500.1:14182013-14227013 GCA_032207245.1 Pardosa pseudoannulata | reverse complement strand
ATTTTCTCGAACCTTTCTCGAATCAACTTAATTACATACACAAAATTTCATCAAAATCAGTCCAGCATGTTATATGGAGTTCTCTTACAAACCTACGGACAGGAGAATTTTATATATAAAGATTTTTCTTGTATCTTATATTTTTCCTGTAATTATTTTATGTATATTCTGATTATAAAACAATGTTCAAAATTTAAATTTTCAATTTAATGCTACCTCTCTCCTGAACACTTTAATGTCTGAGTCATTTCTGTCGTTTATAAATTGATTCGTGTCTTAAATCTAAGTTTTTATGGATTGCACAGAAAATAAATACGAAGTTTAAACAACTTTGAATTCTACAGCACTTCTCTTAGTGATCAGCTATCATTATAAATATAATAGGATGCCATTCATGAAAAAGAAAACATTGTTAAAATATATATATTTGGTATTACACGTAAAATAAGTCCTGTAAAATGGAATTTTACAATCGATCAAATTGTCATGAATTCGGTCTACCTATTTGCCGAAAAAGTAAATTTATGTGAGCTGTTCAAAAAATCAAAGTGTCGATTCAAATGCAAAAATTATAAATAACATAAATTACTTGAAAAATTCTGTAGATTGTTTATAAGATTGCCTTCTACTTGCTCTGAAAAGCAGCACTCGTTCTAGGGATACAAAATTTCGACAAGCTATTTCTCAGCAGTATTTATAAAGTGAGCAACATCTTTTATTTCGTCATTTCCAACAGTCAACTCACGTTCTAAAAATTCATTGAAAATACTTCTAGAAAGACTTGGTGGCTTGGTGGCTTTTTAATTTGGGACAAAAAGAAAATATGATTATGAACGTTGTAAGTGGTATTATATGTGCACCTCCGGTGACACGATAAATGTCTACTCGGTAATCAAGCTCCTGCCACACACTGAAATTTGTACTTTTTGTTGTTAGAATATTTAGTATATCCCCTGTGATGGAGTTCAACACTGCAGTTGTTCGCTGCTAATTTGCATCACATAGAAATGAAATGAAGAAATGAAGGTTAATCACTTTATACCTAAATTTCCAGGTCAAATCGAATTTATACTACACAGACTACGTTTAAATAATATAAAATAAGAAATGAATAAATGAAATATTTAAAGGAATGACGTCATAAAAATATAGAAAAATATCAGTTTCACATATTTATTACGTGATAAATTGAAAATTTTAATCTCCTGCTTTTAACCGAGGAAAACTGTATTTAAAACCATTACTTGGGATGACGTCACATTTCTAGAAATATTGCTTCTTTCACTTAGTTATGATGCGATAAATTAAAAAATTAATCGTTTGCGTTTAACCGGGGAAAATAATGCTTGGAATAATGACATGAAATGCTGGAAAAAGGGGGAAGTAATAGATTTCGGACGTTTAAAAATTTACAAAAACCTTCCCAGGGATATACCTAACAATTTCCCAAATTTTCACGGCGATTGGATGCATAGTTTTTGAGTCTATAGAGTACAGACAGACAGACAGACACAAAGTCATTTATATATATATAGATTACGTATTGTTAATGACTATTAATAATTCTTAATTACGTGTTAATATGTTACCACTTATGTCGATGTACGTATATTAATAATACATTAAAATATCAAATTAAATACAAGTTTCTCATTCCGTTTACACGGTGATAAACGGCTAACACTTATTTTATAATATAATGAGAACCCTCTCCCAATAATTCCTAAGATCCAGAGATGAAAGGGAAAAAAATTCCCTATCAGTTCAACAGCTTTCTAGACTCAAATAAAATTCTCCCCTATTCTTCTTGGCGAATATATTCCAAACCGTCGTCGGGTTTATAAGAGACAGAAAGAGCTTACCTCTTAAATTATTTATGCCTCAATTAAATGAACGGCCAAACGTGCTCGGGGAAAATATTTCCCGCAAATTCATTTGCATTTCTAGAGGCGTCATGCCTCTGGAAAGGGAACGAGAAAAAAATATACGTGTGAGGCCTTCAAAAACTTTCCCCCTAAACTTAGGAATGCGCATTGTTAGGCGAATGAAGGGGAAAATTCAAAATTGGGTGAACGTAGCAGATTTTTTTTTTCAAATTATAATTATATTTAGTTTTTACTTTCACGCATAGGTATTATAATGATAATAACGTATCCTAAACGTTTAAAAATTTAAAATTTTAAATGAATAAATTTTTTTAGATTTCACAAAGTCCAAAAATTATATTGTTTGAAATTATATCTACGGGAATATATGAGGAGTATTAAAATTGTTGTGATTAAATGTATAATATTCAATGAAGAAAATATGTGAAATCTATGCAAAACTTGCGGAAATTTTTAAAGATTATATTATTGTATTTCGTACTGCTAAGAGATTGTGTTCAACACTTAAATTTGTGAGGTTCACTCTGATATATTTTTACGGAATTAATTGTGCTTACATACAGAGCGAGCTTTTATTATACTTTTAAAACAAATAAGAATATACATAAAATTATTCAACCGAAATTAAACCGAAAACTGTTACTTTTAGTGGAACAAAAACCGGAATTAAACCGATATATTTTTTTAAAATTTGAACCGGAACAGCAACTGAATCGAAAAATATACGGTTCGAAGACCTGGTCGGTAGTGATACCGTACTTTTCAAGACAAAGATATCAAACCGCAGAGAAATTTCTACCACAAAACATAAGGGTAGCTACTTTTCTAGCAATATTTTAAAAATATATCAGCTCGCCTTTCTCGCACGTCTTCAACAGGTTATTTACTTCAATTAAGGTAGACAGTTTAAATCCTTTCCATGGTGACAATAGGGATGTTCGTGTGAGGTAATTAGGCACATTACAATTCTAAAGAATAAGTACTGAAGTTTTTATCGGAAATTTTAGTCTAATAATATTTTGTTTCGTACAGATAGAAGCAGTGTGATTTAACACCTGATAATATAGGGCTAATAAGAGATCCGAATAAATACAAATTTAAAGATTTCTTTTTTTTAAGAAGCGGAATATAAACTTTTAAAAAATGAGGAAAAAATAAATCTTAATGTGCGTGAAATGTACCGTTATATCTAAACAGGAGATAGTCTCTAGAGAATATTTTATACGTTTGTCATTATTCACAATTGTGATTGGAGTAAAAACAGAATCTCGATTATGAGGTTTTTCAACGCTTCATAATATTTATAAACTTAACAGATAAAAATTTTATCAGATATTCAGTACAGTAAATCAAAACCACAAACTCTATAAAGCTATATAAAAATATTACCCCTTAATTTGGTTAAGTCCGCTACACTGGACATGTATATTTATAACTACTATATAACATAGTTGTCAGTGTTCGCAACAGCGGACATTAATTATCTCAAAAATGATATATTTTATTTGTTTATTTTACAGAGATCCTAATGTCTACACAGACATGGAAAAATAACAAAAATTAAAATTAAAAAATATTTAAAAAACATCTTGTCAAATTAAGGGTTAATTGAATATTTATTAATTTAAAAAAATACCTGCAATTTGATGTTTTACAGATTTTTACTTAATACTATTATTTCACATTAAAATAAATTTGCATACCCACTTTTAGTCTCATGCTCCTTCATTAAAATAATAGTATGCTATACAAAGTACTTTCGAAAATTATTCAATTAGAATTTTAAATTTTTTGCATATATAAATTAAGTTGTAAATCAATTAGGCACATTACAATTTTTTTATTAAAATAATATAGTACTTTTGAAAAGTTTATGAAATCTTTTCTAATTTTTAAAATATTTTGTTTCGTACAGATAGAAGCAGTGTTATTTAACACCTGATTAATGTACGATAAATTAACAAATATATGGGGAAAGAAAAAAAGACAAATTTAAAGATTTTTTTTTAGAAGCGGAATATTGAATTTAAAAAAATGGAAAAAAACAAATCTTAGTTGTGCGTGAAATGTACCGTACTATCTAAACAGGTGATAGTCTCTTGACAATATTTTATATGTATATCGTTATTCACAATTCTGATTGGAATAAAAACCACTGAATCTCGATTAAGAGGTTTTTAACGCTTCATAATATTTTTTATCGCCAAAGCAACCGCAGCATTAGCACCGTCCTTTTTATCTCTAAAGAAAAAGTCTCTTAAGATGGGTTGGGCCTTAGAATAAATGAAAATAAGACAAAATATATGCCAAGCACAAAAACTGGGTACGTAAGTGAACATCTAGAAATGGTAGGATATAAATTTGAGGTGATTGATTGCTTCACCTATTTAGAATCTGGGGTAAACAACAAAAATGATGTTACGACAGAGATCCAAAAGAGAGTTATGCTGGCAAATAAATGTTTTTATGGCGTACGAAACTATATGAAATCAAAATTAATAAAAAGGAAATGAAAAAGTTTACTTTGCAAATGTCTAATAAGATCAGTTTTAACTTATGCATGTGAAACCTTTGGCAACAACTTTGTCAGATGAAAAGATACTGGCGACCTTTGAAAGAAAAATCCTTAGAAGTATATTTGGAGGAATACAAAGAAATAATATATGGCTCAAGAGATCAAGTTTAGAACTATATAATTTATATAAAGAACCTGACATAATAAATTTCATCAAATTGCAAAGAATAAAGTGGGCAGGCCACCTAATCAGAATGGAAAATAGCCGAACAACAAAAAGAGTCTTCGATACAAAACCTACAGGAAAGCGAAGATGAGGAAGACAACCTAGTTGACAAACTGTATATAGTTAGAGTAAAAAATTGTGATTGTAAGATGTTGGATTATAGAAGGTTTTTTTTGCCACTGAAGAAGATAATATTTATAAATTTATAACTGATAAAAATTTTATCAGATATTCAGTGAAGTAAATCAAAACCACAAACACTTTTAAAGCTATATAAAAATTTTAATTGAATATTTGTTAATTTAAAAAAATGTCTGCAATTTCATGTTTTATAGATTTTTACTTAATACTATTATTTTACATTAAAATAAATTTTCACACCCACTTTTAGCCTCATTCTCCTTTATTAAGATAATAGTAGGCTATACATAGCGCTTTCGAAAATTATTCAATTAGAATTTTAATTTTTTTGCACATATAATCTAAATTATAAATCAATTAGGCACATTACAATTTTTTTATTAAAATAAGATAGTACTTTTGAAAACTTTAAGAAATGTTTGCTAATTTTTAAAATACTTAGTTTCGTAAAGATGGAAGCAATGTTTTTTAACACCTGATTAATGTACGGTAAACTAAAAAATATATGAGGAAACAAAAGAAAAAAAAGACAAATTTAAAGATTTTTTTTAAAGCAAAACTTTAAAAAATGGGAAAAAATAAATCTTATATGTGCGTGAAACGTACCGTACTATATAAACAAGTGATAGTCTCTTGACAATATTTTATATGTATATCATTATTCACAATTGTGATTGGAGTAAAAACCACTTAATCTCGATTATGAGGTTTTTCAACGCTTCATAATATTTATAAACTTAACTGATAAAATTTTATCAGTTATTCAGTGAAATAAATCAAAACCACAAACTATTAAGCTATATAAAAATTTTAATTGAATACTTGTTAATTTAAAAAAATACCTGCAATTTGATGTTTTATAGATTTTTACTTAATACTATTATTTTACATTAAAATAAATTTGCACACTAACTTTTAGTCTCATTCTCCTTTATTAAGATAATAGTAGGCAATACAAAGTGGTTTCGAAAATTATTCAATTAGAATTTTAAATGTTTTGATCATATAAACTAAATTATAAGTCAATTAGGCACATTACAATTTTTTATTAAAATAAGAAAGTACTTTTGAAAAGTTTATGAAATTTTTGCTAATTTTTAAAATACTTCGTTTCGTACAGATGGAAGCAGTGTTACTTAACATCTGATTAATGTACGGTGAACTAAGAAATATATGGAAAAAGAAAAAAAAAGACAAATTTAAAGACTTTTTTTAAGAAGTGGAATATTAACTTTAAATAAATGGAAAAAATAAATCTTAGTTGTGAGTGAAATGTACCGTCATATCTAAACAGGAGTTAATCTCTTGGCAATATTTTATATGTATATCATTATTCACAATTGTGATTGGAGTAAAAACCACTGAATTTTGATTGAGGTTTTTCAATGCTTCCTAATATTACAATTAATAAAAATTTTATCAGATAATTAGTGAAGTAAATCAAAACCACATACTCTTTTAACGCTCTATAAAAATTTTAATTGAATATTTGTTAATTTAAAAAAATACCTGCAATTTGATGTTTCATAGATTTTTACTTAATACTATAATTTTAAGTTAAAATGAATTTTCACACCCACTTTTAGACTCATACTTCTTTTATAAGATAATAGAAAGCTATACAAAGTGTTTTCGAAAATTATTCAATTAGAATTTTAAATATTTTGCACATATAAACTCTGTTATAAATCAATTAGGCTCATTACAATTTCTTTTATTAAAATAAGATAGTACTTTTGAAAAGTTTATGAAATTTTTGCTAATTTTTAAAATACTTCGTTTCGTACAGATGGAAGCAGTATTATTTAGCACCTGATTAATGTACGGTGAACTAACAAATATATGGGGAAAGAAAAAAAGACAAATTTAAAGATTTTTTAAGAAGCAGGATATTAACTTTAAAAAAATGTAAAAAAATGAATCTTAGTTGTGCGTAAATCGTATTGTCCTATCTAAACAAGATATAGTCTCTTGACAATATTTTATATGTATATTGTTATTCACAATTGTGATTGGAGTAGAAAACACTGAATCTTGATTAAGAGGTTTTTTAACGCTTCATTATATTTATAAACTTAACTGATAATTTTTTTTTCAGATATTTAGTGAAGTAAATCAAAACCACAAACTCTTTTAAAGCTCTATAAAAATTTTTATTTAATATTTGTCTATTTTAAAAATTACTTGCAATTTAATTTTTTTTTATAGATTTTTACTTACTATTATTTTACATTAAAATAAATTCACGAACTCACTTTTACTTTCGTATTCATTTTCTAATACTTTGTATGCGGGACACTTACTAGTACGTTTTCTGACGATTGATCCTTGAGCGCGGGTCACGTACTAGTACGAGTTAGTGTAACAACATGGTTTGTTTGTGGGTACAAAAATAACGGTTTCTACCGGAAAACAAAACCGAATGTTCTTGTCTACTACATAGATTCTGGAAAAATTTAGACAATAAAAACTAGATTTTACATCAATCGATGCGGAACCACAGAACGGGAAGGTTGATTAAAAAATCAATTTAGATTTAAAATTATTTTTTTATTTATCCTTGCGGAAATATTATATATGTGTTTATTTATATAATATATATATATATTTGTTACATATACATACACACACATACATATAGATACATACATACATATATATGCATACATATACATACATACATATAGATACATATTATTTGTCTATTTATATATTTGTTTATATATTTCAATATAAAATAGAAAAAGTTGGTTAAAAATAAAATAATTTTCGATTTTTTGAGATTTAACTGATTAACTAAATTTACACTTAAAACGCCCGCTCCCGGTATAATTCCGCTGCGAAATGTATCCGCACACAGTGTGTTAAGATAATAGTAGACTATACAAAGCACTTTCTGAAATTATTGAGTTAGAATTTTAAAATCATTTGCACGTATAAACTACATTATAAATCAATTAGGAACATTACAATTTTTTATTAAAATCAGATAGTATATCTGAAAAGTTTATGAAATATTTGCTTATTTTTTAAATGCTCCTGGTTATTTAATTTTCCAAAAATAGTATGGAATTTTTCCGAATACTTTCAGTATATATTAAAATTAAACTAGGAAATCAGTTTTAAGTTTCAATTTTATTTAGATTATTAAAAATTAATTAAAATTTAGTAAGTTACAAAATTTTTCATGAAATTCAATGTACAGACATAAAGATATTTCCTATAAATTAGCTATTCAATCTTAACAAAATCATACCCAAAATTTTTCAAAAGTTTATTATTCGTAACTTTTAGTTAAATGTTAGAAGAAAAAAATATAAAAATTACTGCGGAAGGGGCAATTTGAAAATCAAGAGAACATTTATAGAATTGGACTAATTGAAAAATGATCTAATTTTTTCTCGTATGAGTAATTTAGTCATATTTAATGCATACGAGTAAAAATTTCAAAACTGCAACTCTAAAGTTTTTGAAAACGATTTAAGACGTTGACAATACCCTTAAAACTCAATTTACTTTCATAAATTTGGAAATTTGTGGACATTTAATATATTTTCAACATATCAAAATTTATAATTTCCCTCTATCTTTACTGAAAAGAAACTCGTTCGGAAAAACCAAAAATGCAATAGACAATTTTTATCTGTTTCTAAAAAGGGAAGTTAGCCAATAATTGGATGACAGTAATGTAAGAATATTTTACATTTTGAACTTAATTTGATATTATTCTTTACTTAATAAAATATTTTTAAACCTATTTTAGTCTATATCTAAGTTCGCCGACACATCCATCAGATGGTTAATTGAACTGTCTTCAGTTGTAAGACGGTGTCTTCATTAAGCTGTAAAAGAATCCGATAATATACTGCATCTGCCATCCCCCTCCCTTCTTTGTAAGCTTCGGTATTCCGCTCTCCAGCTGGTGTTAATTCTAATTACCACACTCGGGTAGCCCCATTGTCATTGTGGAAGGGGTTTAAACTGTCTATCCTAACTGAAGTAAATAGCTGGTAGAAGAAATGATCGAATCGTGATTCTGATTTATTTTTGTAATATGGTGGGAAATGCCGCTACTTTCTATATTTAAAGGTAGTTCTTTCTTGTGGTACGTATGAAATATTTGGTTTGATAGACAACATATCTGAAGAGCTGTATTTCATGGTATAAAGAGATTTTTACGCTTGAAATTCCATGGTAAATATTATAATGGTAAAACAATAGACATCCGCAGGGTGCATCGTTAAATTATTGAATAGCTTTTTTCTCCCCAACCTTTGGACATAGGACCAAGTATCTCAACAGCAATACTTCGTGGTATAAAGAGATTGTAACTCCTGGAAATTATTGTAAAATATTGTAACTGTCTAACAATAGACTTTTACAGGCTATATAATTAAAATCATTCACTGGACTTTTTCTCCACAACCTTTGGTCTTAGAACCAATTATCTGAAGAGCAATACTTCTTGGTATAAAGAGATTTTAACTCCTGGAAATTACAATAAAATATTGTAGTCGTCCAGGAATAGACTTTCACAGGCTGTATAAATAAAACATTTACTAGACTTTTCTCCACAACCTTTGGTTGCTGGACCAAGTTATCTGAAGAGCAGTACTACGTGGTATAAAGAGATTTGAACTCCTGGAAATTAAGGTGAAATATTGTAATCGTCTAACAACAGACTTTCACAGGCTGTATAATTAAATCATGAACTGGGCTTTTTCTGCACAACCTTTGGTCATAGGACCAAGTTATGTGAAGAGTAGTACTTTGGGGTATAAAAAGATTTAACTCATGGAAATTACCGGAAAATATTGTAATAATCCAGTAATGGACTTTCACAGGTTGTATAATTAAGTCATTGACTGAACTTTTTCTGCATAACCTTTGGTCATAGGACAAAATTATTTGAAGAGTAGTACTTCTTGGTATAAAGAAATTTGAACTCCTGGAAATTACCGTAAAATATTATAATCGTTTAACAATAGACTTTTACAGGTTGTATAATTAAACAATTTACCGAACTTTTTATCCACAATCTTTAGTCATAGAAGCAAGTTATCTGAATAGCAGTACTTCGTGGTATAAAGAGATTTTAAATCCTGGAAATTACCATAAAGCATTGTAATTGTTTAACAATAGACTTTTACAAGTTGTATAATTAAATCACTTACTGGACATTTTCTTAACAACCTCTAGTCATAGAAGCAAGTTATCTTAATGGTATAAAGATATTTTAACTCCTGGAAATAACCGTAAAATACTGTAATCGTCTAAAAATAGACTTACAAGGGCTGTATAATTAAATCATTTACTGAACTTTTTTCCACGACGTTTTGTCATAGAAACAAGTTATCTGAAGGAATAAACTTCGTGGCATAAAGAGATTTTAACTCGTGGAAATTATAGGGAATATAACCCTTTACTGCCCAGCGTCTTATTTTAGATACCGCTAAAAATAGCTTGTAGATTGTTACAAATCTTTGAACAAATCTCCCATTTGAGAGTAGGTAGAGGGCAATGTTATAAACTACCTACATACATTTTAAGTACATACATACATACATAGATACATATACATACATACATATAGATACATATACATACATACAACTTTATAATTTTTCGAACGACGTACATAAATTTACTTCTTCGTGAGGTACATAGACTGAAATCGGGACAAATTGCTTTATCTATAATAAATGTCCATTTTACCGTAATTATTTTTAATGTGATACCAAATAAATCCTTTTAACGAAGTTTTTCTTTTATCATAAATGGGATCCTCTAATGTTTAAAACGATAGCTAATCACTAATGTGACATTCTGTAGTATTCAAATTTTATAAAACTTAATATTTATTTTATTCTATGCAGTTCATAACTAAAATTTAAGATATTTATCGATATATAATCAAAAGAGTTGACTCGGAAATTAAAGGGATACTGTAAGCGTCAAATAATAAGCCTCACGGAGCCATAATTAAATCATTGATTTTTTACTCTGCAACCGTTAGTCGAAGATACATACTTTAACAACAGAAATGTTTTAAATGATGATAATCTGTCTTTTTATAGTATTTTAAAACTTAGAAATTAAAATTAAATATAGATTCCTAACTTTGACAGATTTCCTACTTATTTATAAAAAAACCCATTGGCTTTGTGATAGAGCTTTTAGCTTCTAAGACACAGCGATTATCCTCGTGGAACAGTTCGTCTACCTTCGAAAACAAAAATCCGAGGTCAACACACGAATTTTCTATATGCTTATCGCATTCAGTCCTTACTTTATAAACAATTTAAGACAGATTTCAATCAGCTTTCCCCTTGTGCTTTCTAGATTTTTATCACGGTTCTCAAACAATCGGATGAGAATAAAAATGACAAGCAAGATATTGCACCATATAGCGTAGTTAATGCGTCAGGATTTTACAATAGTCGCGTAAAATAGACACATCTACAGTCTGTTCTGCGTGTACTTTTTGGTTTTTCCTAATTTACGTTGACATAATTTGGTGATGTGCGTGTACCAATGTACTTTCCCACGATGGTCAGCACTTGCATACACATAAATCTCCAAGATATTAAGTGCAGCTGATGACTGCGAGTTTTAGTTGGAGGAGATATAGAACACTGAGGGGCACAAGTGTAACGGTCACACCCAGACAGGGATGTAGCCTTGAGATATGGGGGAAGGGAGTAAGCAATAATGCCAACTTTCATCAATGGGGCCATTTTAATGAGCCCATTTGCACAACCGAGGGGGGTGTAGATGTGGGAAAATTTCACCAACAAGTGATTGGCAAAGGAAAAAAAGAGGCGTTGAACCGAGGTGAAAAGTTTGAAAGAAAGTGGGAAAAAGCAGTCGATGTCGGGATTCAAGAGTTGCTGGACATCGAAACCCCGTGAACAAGCCAGAGAGCCCTGGCCAGAATTCTATTCCCAAACCCGCAGGCCCGTAGTGACGTCCAGCAAAATAACAACCGCTACGCCAGTACCGACGTCCTGTACACCCGCACGCACGCACCGACTTCCAGCCTATTGACAGCCCCAGCCTACTCCCCTGTAATTACTGGAGGTAAACTTAATATTCATAATTATTACTCATAATATTTTGATTAAAGAATAAAATAAAAAAAATTGTAATGAATTGTTGTACATTGATGAATGTCGAATAATGAATGTCATATATTAATCCAGAAATAATATCTGTAAATAATTAGTGTACATAAAAATGTTTTAGTTCAAATATAAGGTATATTTTTACTGTGTTTCCCCTGACACTTTTGTTAGTGTACTAAGTACATTACAACAGTGCGGCATTCACTTCCTGAATGATCCTCGCATAAAATATGAGCCATTAAGTATGAAATACATATACATACATACATAGACATACATACATATATATACACACATACGAGATTACAAGCTAAAAATTTTAAAACGAGTATAAATTTGGTCGCAGAGCATAAATAGACTGAATAAAACATTCGTTTGACCAAACCAAAGAGACAAATCAATTAAATTTTAGAAAAATAACAAGAATTTGGAGATTTCTTTATAAACCCTCTAAATTTCAGACTAATTACACATACAGGAATGGACAAGCAGTGATAAAATTAGGTAGGTAAATATAAATAAATTGATAGTAACGATCAACATGAAGTACAACAGGGTTTAAAGAAATACGCCTAGGTTCAATGACACCAGAATAATCGTTTTGAGATTTTTATTTGGAATATATATCCTGATGTATAAAAATATTACATTACGAATACGATAACTAGATGAATAACATTTCTTTGTACCTCTCATAGCTCCCCCCCGCGAGAGATTTTTTTCCCATATCATAAATGTTCGAAATCGTAGAAAACTACACCGAATGATAGACAAGTAGGTATGGCACTGCGAGACTACATAGGTTCGAATACCATTCCTTAAACAGACGTATGTTACTGTTTGGAATCCACTTTGGTTTAAATTATATATATATATACACACACATATATATATATATATATATATATATATATATATATTTATCTATACGAAAGTCCAATAAATAATAGGCATGAAATTGTGGTATATAAAAAGAAGTGGAAGTTGATGTTGCTGCCAACATATTACATTTAAAAATCAATCTTTGTGTTCAAACCTGCGTTTTTATTACATTTGATTTATATTAAGAGATAATAAGTGTTAATAAAAATATTCCAAAACAGCACTCATATGTCACTTTGCTAAATATTAACATAATTATATCAGCTAATGTCAGAATGAAATTCTTAAGTAACAGAGGGGCTTGGTATGGCTTAAACGATATGTTCAACTGATTAGATACACGAGGGATAATAATATCAGATCTAAAAATCCCCGTGGTTACTTTGCTCGCTCAAGGTTTTTTAATAAGATCTACGCCGAGAGCATTATAAACCTGCTCCAGGTTCAGATTTCTCAAATTTTTGTAACGGATTGTAATACAGTTGGTTATGAAGTCGCTAACTTCAGTATCAAAGAGCATCGCCCGACCAATTCAGCCATCGTTGGGATGGAATTAGCTTTAAACCTTGTCAGTATAATATATTTGAGAAAAACGTGCAAAAAAGTAAAGTTTTTCCACTTTAATTTTGTTTTTTATTGTCATCACAACGTTAGTAATAGATTATATAAAAAATAATAAATATTAAAAGAAATAACTACTATATTCAATATTTTCACAAGTATGGTAAATGCTAATGGATTACAGTATATTTTGTGAAACTACTGTGAAATCGAATTACAGTGAAATAATTCCAATGATTTAGTTTTCAAGATAAATATAATAAACTAATAAAGCAATGTTATGCATGTCAACTGTCAGGAATTCCATGATAAACTTTTACAGGCCGAATGCAGATTCAGATATATTTTAAATTATTTTTTTGCATATATTGCCTTCTAATGCTTCAGTTAAGGTACATTAGTCATTTAATTGTGGAAAAAAATTTCTTTTTAGGATTTTCATGATGTTCCCAATTGGGAACATTGGCCACTTCTGACTATACACTGGATTCACAAATTGAGTAGAATTATGTATATATTAAATATTAAATAATAAGAAAGTAATTAGAATGAATTTAAAATTTATTTTTAAATTTAAGGACAGATATCAATAAAGTTTAAAAATTATAAATTTAAATGAAAACAACATTTTCTGAAACAAATATCAAAAACATGAGTTTATACCTTTATATGCAATTTTTTCTTGCACTCGTTGCAAGCTAATCTTGCATTTAATGTGCACTGTGCACATTTACCTTGTGTTTTTGTACAAGAAAATGGCCATCACTTTTTCTCTGTAATATAGGGCGGTAAACTTTGAGTCCAGGTTGAGGTCTAACTTTCCTGGGTGCAATTCTTAGAGCGGTTGTAACTTGGAGTTCACAGACAAAATACATTTAACACTTTTCAAAATAATATCTGTGAAACGAACGCACTAGACTGCTAATAGAAATTGAAATGCCCTTTCATAAAATTAGGGAATTCCCCTTCATTTCCTACCCCTTTCAAGAAACGCTCTCCGTAGAAGAAATTATTTCGTCGAGTGTACCGGCAACAGTCCATTGTTCCCAATTGGGAGCATCAATAATTAATAAATTATTCCAGGTACGTTTCTAATTATTAATGTCGAATTTCATATTTTTTAAATAAATTAAAGTAGTTTTAAGGATACCAATTGGATTTTAGAAGCATTAGATTTTTTTTACATTTATGTGAATTTTTAATATGTGCTCTATAGAAAATAATGAAAAGGATCATTTTTATGATTTTTTATACATTTTTTTATTAATCACAGAAATACAGCTTTTATTTTCAAAAGTCTAATAGTCCTTTTACTATATTTGCTAATTTTTTTTGTACCAATATTGATGAAATTTAATTTTAAATAATTTTATTAATATTATGTTCCTGTTTGGGAACAATGGACTGTAAAAGGTTAATTAGATTCAGTTCCAAAAATCCTTTACAGTATTCGACAAACGGAGCGAAACTATAGAACGTCTCTCGAAAAAATTGTCGACATTCATTGAGAAAATAGTAGATTACATATTATGAATAGGAAGAACGGAGAAGTTCGGGTTTCACGGAATTGAAAAACCGATTATTCTCTAGCCGAAACTCAAGTCGGGCATTCTAAATTTGCGTTGCCCGAACTGAATTCGGACGTCGCAGACAAGGGGTTAAGCAATATTTCCAGATGTAATTTGCTTTTGTAAATAAAATATTGTCAGGTAACGCTGTAAAGTTTTGAACTATACAAGGTTACCTGTCCTTACATATAATATGTGCTTTTACAACGATATGTTTTGTAAAAGTTTAGGACACGAATCGGAAACATCTTTCGCTGTCTATTTACTTCAATTAAGTAAGACAGTATAAACCCCTCCCGCAAAGACAATGGGCTATCCGGGGAGGTAATTAGAATTAACACCAGCTAGAGGGTAGAGTTACAGGGATTCCAAGAGGGGAGGCAAATAGAAGATGCAATGAATTATCGGGATCTCCTAAAGCATAATAAAGCAGCCTTCTTACAGCTGGAAGCATTGCAATTTATCATTTGATTAATGCAGGAGAGAACATAAGCTATGAAAGTCGTGATAAAATGTTTTAGAGAAAAGAGAAATATCAACAAAAAAATGTGAAAACAGAAAATATCATTTCCATTGTCAGTGGTATTCAGAAAAAAATAATTTTTTCAAGAATGTTCAGAATGAAACGTTATAATATATGCTATGCATAAAACATATGAAGCTAACTTAATACAACATATATATATATATATATATATATATATATATAAAATTTTTTTTTATATATATATATATATATATATATATATATATATATATATATATATATATATATATATATAATGTTCTGCTCTTGACAGGTTAAAACAGTGCTTGAAATAATGGCATTAAGCACTCGAAAAGGGGGGAAGGGTTGGATTTCGAACGTTTCCGAACTCGCTTTGAATTTTCTAAATCTAACTCATTAAAAATACAATATGGATGTCTGTATCCATTCCAGGTACAACCGCTTCATAAATTCGAGGGCAGATGGACAGACAACTTAGGCTATTATTATATAGGGGATTTTTAATGCAAATATACGGTTTATTTGAAAAATCATTACTAAAATGTAAAAGCACCCTCTGTAGGGGTGCAGACTAAAAGTGCTCGAAATCAAGAAAACAAATTTCTCTTTACCTAAGTTTTCACAAATTATCTCTACTTAATATCTAACAATACATTTTACCCTTTTTAAATAGATCCAATGAATACAAATTATATGAAAACAAAATCATCATCCGTTCGTTGAATTTCGTGTTACGTATTGCTTTGTTGCAACTGTTTTCCGAAACAGGTGGCTGTAGAGTAAGCACAGCCGGCGCTCCTCTAAACAATTTCTATTTACGCACGAATGACAACGGCAGAGCTCGGAAGCTAATGATAGGCGAAAATAGAAAAGGAAAATGGATTTCGGGCTAACCACAACACCAAAGAAGTTTTCTTGAATAGATTTGCTGGATACGAGAATTACGCTTCATTTATTTCGTACGTTTATTCTTACTGGATATCATATAAAGCATCGGCAAACTTTATAACTTCTAGGAACACTACATGTATAATTTTTATTTGTCGGGCCATCAATTATATGAATTTAAGATAAAAAAATATATAAAAAATATTTTAAAGTCAACTCGTACTTACCTAATTATATTTTTAGTAATCCTACCTGTTAGCTTGATATCAATATAAGTATTCATTTACCAGGGAGTAGCCAAACTCCTTGATAGTCAGAGCCACTTTTCAAAACTAGAAATTTTAATATGTATTTAGAAATGTTTTTTTGATGCAATTTTAAAGTATTTTGAAATTAAATACATATTTAAAAGGTATGCAAAAAAGGTATTAAATTTTGTTTGCATAAATTATATTTATTGTTTATTTAAATTTGATTTTAAAGAAACAAGTTTAACTGATCTTAATTTGGAATTTCGTGGATACTGATTAGAAATCTGAGGATGATTACTTTATAATGTCAACGTAAATTGTTAGCTTTATAATTTTTGACAGTAGAATTACAAATATCACTATACTTTTCGTTATTGTCAATAAAAAAGTAATTCTCCTCCCACTCATTATTAAAACATCTATTTTCTTGCTCGTATTTCCTTTTTTTTTTGGTTCTCTGTCGTCATATTTCTAAAAGAACTGGAAATTAAGAAATTCAGAAAATACAAGTTTTATGTTATTAAAATAATAACACGTGTCACAGACTACGAAGCAAATTATAGTTAACTTACTAAAATTACCAGATTACAAATTATATCCATAGCAAGAGTAATTAATACAAATGGTTTTCTCCAGAGCACAATGCCGATGGTCTGTTGCAATGAAAGTTTACAAATTCAAAATCGGTCTGGAGTCGGTCGAATATGGAAGATTAAGCCACTGTTTATGTGCGTTCGAGCAGCTTTCGATGAGTGATATCATTCTTAATTTGGACGGAAACGAAATTTGTTACAACGTTGCACTTAGTTTTTCATATTTGTTGTCAGTAATTTAAAAGACATTTTGAAACACATACGGAACGGTAGTATATTTTTTAAATTTAATAACACAAAAATGAAAAGGAAACTCGGGTAGATTTATCGAAAGCCACAAATAATTCTTCAAACAGCCGCATGTGGCTCGCGAGCAGCAGATTGGCAACCCCTGGCATATACATGTGACGTAATATTATGTGGCAAAATAGAAATCGAATGTCCTTGCAATTTTCCATTTTCCTTTCAATATATGGTGTTGGACTATTATTTTTGTTTGTTACTATTTATTCGCTGTTAATTTTTTTTTTCGTTTTTAATTTATGATGATAATTCTGGTCTATAATTTGTCATTCTATCCATCTCTTGTAATGCTTCATTATTACAAGAAACCTTTCCAGTGAGTTTCGAGCAGTCCAGTTCTTCAATTAATAGTCCATCTAACGATTTCACACGACTCGAGATGACATATGCTTGACCTCCTATGAAGAGTTTTTGTCCTAGATACATTACTGTATAATCTACAGTACTACCCTCAATCTTATGTACTGTTGATGTCCATGATGGTATTTTAATGATAGCATTCTTCGTTCAGCAGTACCGTAGCTGAGTTTGGCGGTTAATCAATCCAATATCAGTGAGATATTGGCTAGATTATGTGAACATCATTGTCAAATTTCGCATTAATATTTGAAAAAAAAACTGTAAAGGCTACAAGTTTAAAAATTGAATTTGAACTTGAATGGATGAATAAAAAGATGAAAGAATTAACGATGAATGAACTAAAGAGATATTTGGATGAATTAACGATTGGAAACTTGAACAAGATATATAAATATCTATAAGGAGAGTTTAAGCTAATAGTAGGAATTGAAAAAGGCAGAACATGTATTTAGAGATTGATGAACAGAAACTTATTTTATAAGTCTCTGATTTAAGTAAAAAATTTTTTTTGATTCTTAGTAAAATATTTTATAGCGTAATTAAAAAAACATATACATGACATCTATACTATGACATATGTTCTTGCTTATTGACCATCCGTACATGTTTAGATCCAAAACTTTCACTGCAAGACGCAGAACTACGTTTATTTCAAGCCAAGAGGGATATCTAGTAATTATATATAATTGCAGATGAAAATGTTATTTGCACAAATATGCCGTTGAAAAATAAATTAAAGCTTTTAGAGCTTTCTCACTCGATGACGGGTATTCATCCCTTATATAATAATAGCTTAAGTTATCTGTCCGTCTGTTCTCGAATTTCTGAAGCGGTTGGACATGGAATGGATGAGGCATCAATATTGGTTTCTTGATGACGTTGAATTAGCAAAATTCAAAGCGAGTAAAGTTTATCTTCTCCTAAATTATCGATCCTATTCTAAAATAAATTAGTATAAATATACTTCATATCACAGAGAAAAACACTGTCGACTTTAAAACGTTCGAAATCCACTCCTTCCCTCTTTTCAAGCGTTTAATGCCCTTATTTCGAGCTCTATTTTCCCGACTAAATTTAACACATAGATAAAAATAACATTTTTCTACCATTATGACGTCATTAATCCCATTTAATGATTTCTTATTTTAAATTATTTAAATATCGTCTCCATTATTTCCATCCGTTTTATCACTGAACTTACATATTAAGTAAAAAAATTTCTTTTATATTTGGCTTAAATAATAGATTGGGTATATATGTGTTAATTTTAAATTTAATCATCGATTATTTTTTTGTGTTGCAATGAAAATTTTATCTTCAGTAATAAGAACAAATTCTATGTATAAAATTAATAACAAGTACGTTTACAATTAATAGCATTTATATCTATGTCTTTATATTTTTCCATTTACTTGAAGAATGGCAACCTCAAAAAGACTGTCAACACTGTAATTTAACCGAAAACAATTTCAATTTGGAAGACGTAACGAATCGCGTATGTTATTCTGTACGTCATCCTATACACAAAACAAATAACCCGTAATAAATATCCAGCGTATATAATGGATGTATAATCTCATTAACTTCATCATTCCGAGGAAATATTTGTATTAAAAATAAGTTTTAAACATTCATCATCTTTCGGATAGAGCGTCCGAGAAATAAATTAAAGTTTGAGCAACTACCTTCGTCCCCAGTTGAGAAAACTTAAATTACCATGCCGGCGTCCTTCTACGGATAACACGTGGGGTAAAACGAATGTGTGTGTGTTAGCCAGACGGGAGATTACATAACAGAATCCGTGGACAAGATCCTACGCGTTAGCCTTGATATCATTTTTGTTAATATTAACACGAGATGGGTCGTGTACCGGGTCGACGTGATGGAGACTTGATTGGGATACTTAAATTTTATCACTTTTTAATGTTTTAGGGTGAGAGACAGTGGACGGATGGAATTTTGAGGCAACGAGAAATAGGGGCTTGTTTAATTACCTGGAAGGGTGATAAAGAAAACTGGTAAATGACAGTGAAATATGACGATGTGTTGGAGACATTTTCATTGTCCGGGGCATTATAGGAGATTTATTTGACTTGTGGCATACAAGCTTGGATTTTAATGAAAATTATTCAACGCAATAATAGACAGAATTATAATAAATATTAACCCCTTCCGGTAAAGTGACGAGTCTAGCTCGTCATTAGTTTTTCATTCCATACCGCACAATGACGAGATACACTCGTCATGCGATTAAAGTTACTGTTAAATATGATAATTAATTTAGTTTAAAATTTCTAGTGTACTGAATTTAAGTGTGTGTGTGTGTGTGTGTGTGTGTGTGTGTGCGTGTGCGTGCGTGTGTGTGTGTGTGTGTGTGTGTGTGATAAATATATGCATATTGTTTACTTGGTACAAGTCATTGCCAAATTGATGAGTCAGAATAAAAGAAAACCTAAATGTTTTTTTCAAAAAAAAAATTACTAGCTTGATCTACAATATTGAGGAATCGACTCATGTCCAGGTGCCTCAAATAAATTTCAAATGTTCCGCAGAACCATCAAAGAGATTCGTAATAATTAAGAATATGTAAGAATTGTAAAATGAAATTATTACGAGGGTATGGAGGGCTCAATTAGATTCGATGAGGCAAATGGTGGAGAGGAATGCTGAAGGGGGAAAACTTAGATAGACATCAGCTTCACACTCCTGTAAAGTTTTGAAAAGAACAAGAAAATGATTTTATATATAGATACAAAATTGTATTTTTTATGTAAAATAAAACATTTAAATATAAAACGGAAATGTTATACAGAGTCCTTAAACGTTGAATTCATTTAGAAACACAATTCAAAGTTTTCATAGCTACTTCGAAATAATCGTGAAATTTAACACGAGTAATTGAAGTTCTTTGAAAAGAATAGCAAAATATTTTTAAATATAAAATTGTAATTTGTAAAAATAAGATATTTAAGTATAAAATGGAAATGTTATACAGAGTCCTTTAATTACTGCAATGTTTCTAGAATTATACATGAAATTTAACTACGAGCAATTGGAAGTTCTTTGAAAGGAATAGGAAAATGTTTTTATATATAAAATTGTAATTTGTATGTAAAAATAATACATTTAAATATAAAAGGGAAATGTTGTACAGAGTCCTTAAATTACTGCAATACGTCTAGAATTATACATGAAATTTAACCACAAGCACACTGGTTGGTTCTTTGAAAAGAATAGGCAAATATATATAATAAATTATAATTTGTATGTAACAATAAAACATTTAAATATAAAATGGAAATGTTATACAAAGTCCTTAAATTACTGCAATGTTTCTAAAATTATACAAGAAATTTAACCACGAGCAATTGAAAGTTCTTTGAATAGAATAGGAAAATATTTTATATAAAAATTCTGTAATTTTCTATGTAAGAATAATACATTTAAATATAAAATGGAAATATTATAGAGTCCATTAATTACTGCAATGTTTCTAGAATTAATTGAAGTAAAGGAATGAAACTATTATTTCTTCTACACCCTGGAGGTAGATAAAATTTATTGTTAATAAAGGTATTAAATTTTCATTGTACAAAAAATCTATGAATAAATTTAAAATTATCACATTTGTCACCTAATCTATTATTTACGCCAAATATAAAAGAAAATTATTTACGTAATATCTAAGTTCAGTGATAAAGCGTATGAAAATAATACAGACGATATTTAAATAATTTAAAATAAGGAAAGATTAAATGAGATGGTTAAAGGATTTTTTTTTAATTTGCCAGAATTGTAAAGTACCCTATGAGGCAGATAAAATGATTTGTTCTTTGGATGAGAATTATCTGGTACACGCTCAATAATTTATTTATATTCATACTCCTTTAAAGTCTCCCAATACTGTGAACACAGTTTACTTGTATTCTTTATCTAAAACTAGTGTTATGTATAGAAACAAACCTCACAAAAACAAATTCTTAATTTTCAAAGATATATAACTTAAACACTAGATATTTATTATTCCGTGGAATAGACTCCTAGACTTTTATAAAAAGAATTTGTTATTAATACCGGTAATAAAATCCTCATTGCAAGAAAAAATTTATATTTTTTATGTTCTATATATTTAAAAAAATCCTTACTAGCGCAAAAAAAGAACGCACTAGATACCTTCTAATTAAAATGGAATCGAAGCTTGAGTTAAATAGTTGAATAATTTAATATTATACTACACGATGTCTGCTGGAGACAATTCTTGACGTCTGGAAGACGCTAAACTCTACATTGGCACATGAAATAACTGGCGTCACAAACATGTCACTCTTTGTCAACGGGTTAACAATAGTGTCTATATATTTAGAAAAAAAAATCCTTACTAGCGTAAAAGAGAACGCATTAGATACATTCTAATTAAAATAGAATCAAAGCTCGAGTTAAATAGTTGAATGATTTAATATTATCCTACACGACGTCTGCCGGAGACAATACTTGACGTCTTGGAGACGTTAAACTCTACATTGGCACATGAAATAACTGATGTCTGCCAAACGTCATTATGTCAACGGTTTAACAATAGTGTCTATATATTAAAAAAATGATTACTAGCATAAAATAAGTACGCCCTAGACACATTCTAATTAAAATAGAATCAAATCACAAGTTAAATAGTTGAATGATTTAATATTATATTACACGACGTCTGCCGGAGACAATTCTTGATGTTTCGGAGACGCTAAACTCTACATTGGAACATGCAATAACTGGCGTCACAAGCATGTCACTCTTTGTCAACGGGTTAACAATAGTGTCTATATATTTAGAAAAAAAAATCCTTACTAGCGTAAAAGAGAACGCATTAGATACATTCTAATTTACATGAAATTTAACCACAAGCAATTGGAAGTTCTTTGAAAGAGCAATAAAAATGATTTATAAATAAATTTGTAATTTGTCATGTAAAATATTACATTTAAATATAAAAGGGAAATGTTATAAAGAGTCCTTAAATTACTGCAATGTTCCTGGAATTATACATGAAATTTAACCACGAGTAATTGGAAGTTCTTTGAAAACAAAAAGAAAATGATTTTGTATATAAAATTGTATTTTCTACGTAAAAATAATACATTTAAATATAAAAGGGATATGTTATATAGGGTCCTTAAATTACTACAATGTTTCTAGAATTATACATGAAGTTTAACAACAAGCAATTGATAGTTCTTTGAAAATAGAAAAATATTTTTTATGTATAAAATTGTAATTTGTATGTAAAAATAATACATTTAAATATAAAATGGTAATGTTACACAGAGTCGTTAAATTACTGTAATGTTTCTAGAATTATACATGAAATTTAACCACGAGTAATTGGAAGTTCTTTGAAAAGAATAGGAAAATGATTTATATTAAAATTTGTAATTTTGTATGTAGAATAATACCATTGGCACATGAAATAACTGACGTCTCCAACACTAAATATAAAATCGGAATGTTATACATAATTACACTACAAGTGAAATTGGACTCCGAAATCATTATCTTCATAATACAGTAATCCAGGTCATGAATCTCTGTAAAGTAGACAAGGGCAAACCAATTATTGATTTCGTACGAATTTGATGGTTCAGTAGCAGACTATATCAAGGACTTGGTATGTTAAATTAAAACCATACCGAACTAGAGCTGCAGATGAAATACATCGAGTATGCTTATTAGTTATAGAATGATAAATTTTTAAAATACTAATTTTGCTTTAATATTTTAAAATCAAGGTTTTCCTTTTTACTATTTTAAATTATTTTAAGGGTCTCAAGACTGCTAAACATAAGAATCCTATGGTTTTGCTAAGACACTTTTCGACAATTATTTTGCTGTCATTTGAGCAAAAATTACAGCATTCTATTAACCTTAAATATTTTTCTCATACTTTTAATTAACACTGTATGCACATAAACTTTTGCATTCAGCTAATTGGAAGCATATACTTTTAATTAGATTATTTGCTATTAGACATCTCATTGACCCAATGTATGCACATACATTTTTTGCATTTCTTAAAATGTCAGAATTTTTTTTTGTAGGAATCTCTTTAGTGCTTGTAATCGGAAGAGAGATGCTGTCAATAATATCTATTTGTTATCTATTAGATATCTATTTGTTATCTATTAGACATCTATTAGACATCTATTTGATATCTATTAGACCCAATGTATGCACATACACTTTTGCATTTCTATTTAGTGCTTGTAATCGGAAGAAAGATGCTGTCAATAATATCTATTTGTTATCTATTAGACATCTATTTGATATCTTAAAAAATATTGTTAATATGTATTTTTAAATTAGGTATCATTATATACATCATTATTTCATGTACAATATTGTTCTCATCCATATTTCATAAAAGTATAATTTACAAGTAAAAACTGCCAAATCTACTGTCAAGCACAAATTCATCTCATCTGAAGGAAAAAAATCTTAACTACTTTTTACACTCTTGAAGTAATCATAACTTTTAAATTATCCAAAACGATCTGATATCTATTTTTTTTTCTCTTATCAATTTAATTTTGTAAAACAAAGTCTCACATGATAGTTTACTATGGATAGCTTAATTTAAACCAGTACTTTTTCCATTAAAAAAATGTTACAGATACTCTGAGTTTGACTCAAAAATATTACAGCTTTATTTATATTTTGTTCGTTTAGTGGAATTCTAAAATTAAAAAAAAAGAATTGATTTCATTTTATTAGATAAGTTTAGGTGATGTATACTGTCAGGAGTAATAACTTTTAAACTAAGCAGAGAAAGGTAAGATGTATGGGGCCCTCATATGAGGCTTTGGCCAGGGGCCCCCAGGGATATAAATCTAGTTCAATTACAAAAATCATATTGAAATTCTAAAATTTTTTTTCAAAAAAATTAAATAGGTTTTGAGTAATCTTGCGTGCAACATGAAAAATTTGCATTCTGAGAAAAATCAACTTAAATTTACAAGTAAAAACTGCCAAATCCACTGTCAAGCACAGAAATCCCTAGCGTGTCTTCTATATTTTAATCATAACTTTTAAACTAAGCAAAACTTTTTTATGACTTCTTTTTAATGCTTAGAATATATCAATTTATTTTTAGCATAGAAATTTTTTCCTTAGATAATCGAAAATTTTGAAGGTTTAAGGATCCTGAGACACCTTAAGAGAGTTGTTTGTGTAATATTTAGTAAGTAATTAATTCATCGTACAGACCACGTGTTATGGATAGCTATAATGAAAAAACCAAATTTTAAAATTAGAATTAAAGTTACGTCGAGAGTAATAAATGATCTTGCAAAAACATTTCTGAACATTCTGTAATAAATGTGTTATATTTTTATTTCTTTATAAAATATTTTTAGTTCAATTAAATATTAGAGATCAAAAATTCAAAAAGATCAAGTGAGCATTCCAATATATATAATTAAATGTCATTTGCTTACCATAAAAAAATTGTCTGCATCTTCATATAAGATATTAAATGTTCATTTAATAAAACTCAAATGTGCAAATGAAGTGAAATACATCCTACAATGCAAAAAGCGTCTTAACTGTATTTATCACACTTTTTACTTTTTTTTTCAATATTTTAATCATAACTTTTAAACTAAGCAAAACTTTTTTATGACTTCTTTTTAATGCTTAGAATATATCAATTTATGACATTTTCCTTAAAAAATGGAAAATTTTGAAGGTTTAAGGATCCTGAGACACCTTAAGAGAGTTGTTTGTGTAATATTTAGTAAGTAATATGAAATTTTTTATCAATGACAATGAATGTAATTTATTATGTAATTTTATTTTAAACCGTTAGCAAAAACCCAGAGTGTAAAATTCAGAACTAAACAAAAAATCTTATAAAATTAGATGATTCATCGTTTAATATACTTGCAGAAAATACTGGAAAAATTACTAGTTCGTAAATTACTATCTACTATTGTTTCACTTGCCAGTAAAACTGTGTAAAATATTCCGGATAAAAGAGATTTAACTCACTGCTGGTTGAATAATTAAGAGATCTTAATAGTTTTTTACATGTTTTTCACTTTGTCATTGATACGAACGGTCCTATGTGGTCAATTGTTACGGTCAATTAATACAGAATGTTTCTGATAACTAAATGTTTAGGCTGTAAAACATGCCCGCTAGCAGTGAGATTCCAACGTTTTATACGCTTCGAATTTGCAAAAATCAAACTGATGAAGAATTAAGATTGCAACAGAGAGCTAAATAGTTTCTAACATGTTTTTTCACAATTTGTCACAAAAAGTTATTTAGGCAATGAATGAATATCAGTCTAATTATTAGATGTTTAGGATATTTTTATTTATTAATAAATTATAAGTACATTATACTTTCACGACTGTCTAATTTCTTATAATAAAAAAAACTTGTATATCTTTACTCATCCACATTTTAGAGATTTAGAATTTATAAAAATCCTACATCTCTAGGTTTTAGGGCCACTAATCTGGGTTTAGTGACAGCAACAATGTTTTTATGAATAGCTATAATGAAAAAATCAAATTTTAAAATTAGAATTCAAGTTACGTTGAGGGTAATAAATAATCTTGCAAAAACATTTCTGAACATTCTGTAATAAATCTGTTATATTTTTTATTTCTTCCTCAGTTCAGATCTACAAATATTATTTAACAGTTATGTTTGAGATTTTTATTACGGCTCGGTAAGTATCATATGATTCCTTTTGCCCCAGTGTTAGAAAACGAAGATAGCACTTCTACAAATGAACAGTACTTTGCAAGATTTCTTTAAACAAACTTTTCTATAAGTCAGACAAGAAAACCGTACTAGTAGGACCGTCAGAAAATACTAACCGGAATATTAGTAAGGATTTTTTTATTATTGTTTTAAATTTTGATAAGATGATTAACCTACTATGGTGAGGTCATCATTTATTTCACGTGCCACTAAAGTACATTTACAATCAGTGAATACTATCAAGGTTTGAAAAAATTGTTTGCACTTTTTTTAATCATAGGTCCTATATCAATTTCATCTAATAATTCATCATAAATTTCATTTTTCCATAAGTTACCTCACTCATGCATCGATTCTGGTTTGGTGGATGAGGAATCTTTAACATTCTAAAGATTCCTCATCCACCAAATTCCCAACAATACCAACAACTAAGTTACTTCTACAGATCACTAAATCGTAAAGAATCATATTAAAAGCAGTATTCAGTTTTACAGTTATCTCCTCAAACAATGTCATATTTTTATGAAATATCCTAAATATTTAAATTAGAAGAACTGAGATCTCAAAGTGGGTTGGAACCAGGGCTTCTGACAGGAACTGAATCGAAAATCGAAAACCGGAAAAACGTTATTTTGTTCTGAAAGAAACTGGACCGATAAAATATCAGTAGGTCTCAGTCTCATTAGCCCTCGTGAGCAAAACAGTAGACTGTAGCCAAATTATACCAAATCAAACTGGATTTGTAATTTTTAATAATTGAAAGTTCGAATCCTAATACATTTACATTGTAATGCAATAATACACAATTCCAGAGAAACTTACGGTTCAGCAATGACCTTATGATTCCTTTCGCCTTAATGTTAAAATGCTAAGGCAATATTTTTGCCAATGGACAGTTAGTTTACTTTGCAAGATTTCTTTAACCCCTTAATGCACAGTTTTTTAAAAAAAAAGACCGACTAAAAATCACTTTTTAATGTAAAAACACAATTTAGAACGTTGTCTTGTCAAAAAAAAATATAAAAATAATAAAAATTTCAGTATATTAGATATTTATACAATTGGTATGATTTTTAATTTTTAGAATATTATTATTCTCGAAAGGGTATATTGTTCAATTGGTATGCAATCTACCAATTGACAGTATGATATGCCACCCCTTGATGCGTAGGTATTAAATATGAAACCCTTATGTTTCAAATCTCAAGAATGAAATAAAGTGACGCCTCGAGTCAAGGATGTTTTACAGCCAGAGCTTAGTGATAAAATGGCTAACAATTATATTTTATTTTACATTATATTTTAGTAAAATATATATTGAAAAATGAGTGAATCAGAATATGAATACTCTGTCGAAAAGTGTCTCACAAGGAAGAGGTAAGTCTTAAGTGATAAGTAGAAAAACATATTTTATACTTGAATAAGTAAGTGTTATGGCTTACAATCCCTTGTAAATGATAAATATCCTTAAAATGATTTTTTTTTCTGAACATTGTTATTTTCAATTCTCGATTGCATTTGAGAGTGAAAATTATAGCAACGTAAAGTACAACGTTGCTCGAATTATCTCGAGTGTGCACAGTTTGGTCAGTTTAGTGCACTCGAGTTAACTCGAGCGTGAAAGTTAAGGGTTTAAACAAGCTGTAAAGTAACTATGTTACTTTTACTATACCTAAACCTTACTGTTAAAATTAGAGCATTTTATTTGAAACAATTAAATTTTACAGCTCTACAAATAACAACCCTTTTGAAAAGTACCTACATACAGTACAATGAAATAAATTTCTTGAAAGTGGATTCAAAATAAATTTTGTTAGATCATTCCTTTTTATCTTAGCTCTTGCTTTCAACATATAAGATCAAAACACGTTCTGACAGTCCTGAAAGTCGTATGGATTACTTCTCTGAGTCATGAAAATTTAAAGGATTTCAGCTTAAAAAATTCATTGACCAGAGACAAAAACATAGGAGGGGATTTTTATTCAATCAAAGCCGTGTACGTTGCATTAAATCTCCATGCTCTCCATCAAGGATAACGAAATTTGATACAAATTACGAAATTCTTTACAGAATCCTATCTCTTTAATTCCAGTAGAAATAGGAAATGGCATCTTATACTATCAAAGATTAGCGCTATAGTAATTTTTAAAGACAGTGATTGAATTTCCATTCATTTGATTGTACAGTAACTGGTGTGCAGTACATTGTGTAGGAACTGTGTGATAACACAGTTTCAGGTTGAAAGAATTGCAGATGAAATAAATATGAATTTTGAGTCCTTGTTATGCAATTGGGATAAAATTATTCAAGATTTTTAAAAAGGTTAATACCGCGTAATTTAGAGATTTTGACATTTAAACGATGATAATACTCAATACACACGATAATACTCAACATGCTGACATGTGATAAGACCAGAGCTTCGAACCAGAACTGAACCGAAAACCGGAAAAGACTTATTTCGTACGGAACAAAAACCAGATAGAAAAATACCGATTTATTTCGGCTTGATATATCTTCAGCCATTTTGTTACTGCTATCAACTTATCAATATTTTCTAATTTAACGTCAACCAACTCGTTAACAAAACAGTAGAATGTTGAACACTTAACTGGATGTGTAATTTTAAATACATTATTGGAAATTAAAATCACAATTCATTTACACTGATGTAGTACTGCACAATTCCAGAGAAACTAACGGTTCAGTATTATGATACGTTTTGCCTCACTGTTAAAATATTAAGGTAATACTTCTACCAACGGACAATTTACTTTATAATATTTCTTTATACAAACTAATGGTAACTATGTTACTTTTATGATACTTAATCTTTTGTTAAAATTAGAGTATTTTATTTGAAAAAATTAAATTTTCCAGTTCTACAAATGACAAATATTTTGAAAAGTAACTACATACAGTACAATGAAATAAATTTCTTGAAAGTAGATTCAAAATAAATTTTGTTAGATCATTCCTTTTTATCTTAGCTCTTGCTTTCAACGTATAAGATCCAAACAAAAGATCTGACAATCTTGAAAGTCGTATGGATTACTTCTCTCAGTCATGAAAATTTAAAGGATTGCAGCTTAAAAAATTCATTGACCAGAGACAAAATCTCAGAAGGGGATTTTTATTCAATCAAAGCAGTGTACGTTGCACTGAAAGTTCGTGCTCTCCATCAAGGATAACGAAATTTGAAACAAATTGCGAAATTCTTTATTGAACATTATCTCTCTTAATCCAGTAGAAATAATAAATGGATTTTATCCCCTATATAATAATTAACCTAAGTTATCTCTCCGTCTGTCCTCGAATTCATGAAGCTGTTGGACTTGGAATAGATAAGGTCATCTATATTGGTTTCTTGATGAGTTAGGGTTAACAAAATTCAAAATGAGTCTTGAAAATGAGTTTCGAACGTTTTAAACGTTCGAAATCCACCCCTTCTTCCCTTTTCGAGCGTTTAATACCATTATTTGAAGTCCTATTTTCCCCCGTTAAGAGCGGGCGATTAAGTTTATCACATAATAAATAGGTAAAAATAATATTTTTTTTCTAGAATTATGACGTCCTTCCTTTCACCATTTCATTGAATCATTTCTTATTTTAAATTATTTAAATATCGTCTGCATTATTTTCATACGTTTTGTGACTGAACTTAAATATTACGTAAATAATTTTCTTTTTATTTGGCTTAAATAATAGATTAGGTACATATGGGATAATTTTAAATTTAATTATCGATTATTTTTGGTTGCAATGAAAATTTTATCACCGGTATTAACAGCAAATTCTTTTCATAAAAGTCTAGGAGTCTATTTCACGGACTAATAAATATATAGCGTTTAAGTTATCTTAAAAAATTAAGAAGTTTGTTCGTTTGTGTGTTCGTTTTTATGCATAACGACGCCATTTAACTAAATGAAATGAATGTGATTCTAAACTGCATTCACAGTATCGGGAGACTTTAGAGGAGTATGAAGATAAACAAGTTATTCAGCGTGTACCAGATAATTCTCAGCCATAAAACAAACCATTTTTTTACCTGCCTCATAAGGTACATACAATTCTAGAAAATTAAAAATTTACTAATCCCGTCATATGACAGATTATACGCCAGTACTATAAAAATTTCTACATCTCTAATCTTTGTAAGACAACGATTGATTTTCCATTCACTTGATTGTGCAGTAGTATCAGACAATTTTAGGTTGAGAGAATTACAGACGAAATATATATAAAATTTAAATACTTGTTAGATAATTGGGATATCATCATTCAATATATAAAAAGGCAAATATCACATAATTAAGAGGATATTAGTACTTAAACGTTGTTAATACTCAACACATGCATGTTGAGATGTGATAAAACCAGATCTTCAAACCGTAACTGAACCGAAAACCGGTGAAAAACTTTTTTTGTACGGAATGAAAACTGGAATGAAAAATACCTGTTTATTTCGGTTCGATATATCTTCAGCCATTTTGTTACTGCAATCATCTTATCAATATTTTCTAATTTAACCTCAAACATGTAATTATTGTTCGTACATGCACATTGTGCTGAACAATACCTGAATGGTTAAGGCGCTGATTTTTGGTATCGGAGTTCAAATCCCAGTGGTGCATGGATGTTCTTATCTGTTCGGAATCGGCTTTCAGTAGTATGTTACAGTCTCATCAACCCTCGTGTTGTTAAAAAAAAGCAAACCTTAGTGCTCCAAACCAAACAAAACTACATGTACATTACTTCTTGATTTCCTGTTTTGATATTAACTAGTACTGTGTTTTACTTTGGAATGAAACTACTTGAAGAATGTATATCTAATTCGGTTGTCAAATCCGTCAGTTTTTAAATCAGTTGTCAACCAAACCATGGAAACGATGATTGAGTCAGGCAACACAGTATTTATTAAGTTTCATGAAAAGAGGTTACATTGTTGAAAAATAATTACAAACAAATGTGTGCAGAATATGAAAATGACAAAATAGCTAAAAAATACTTAAGTCAAATTAACTAGCCAAAATAGTTAAAAAAAAAGAACAGGTATGGATAGTATGTTTGTTTTACATCTACAGACGACGGACCTGCTAATCGAGGAGTAATGAGACTAGGACCTACTTCTCAAAGCAGATCCCGAACGTCTAAGAACATCCATGCAAGCAGTGCAATTCAAACCTAGGTATACCAGTACCGAAGAGCAGGTTTCTTACCTCTTCAGTGCAAACGTTATGAAATAAGTTTGACAAAATATTTGGAATGATAAGTTCTACTGTTTTGCAACACGAGGGTTAATAACACGAAACCTAATGTTTAAAAATAATTCCGTATGGCTACGAATATCCATGAAAAGTTAGTTTAGAACACGAAGTACGGTTTAGAAATGCCCTTCATTTAACCCTCGTTTGCAGATTGTCAAAGTCGTGATCGTAGAAAAACTTTTAATGTTCAAGTACAACTCGGAGCATAGAGTGGCCAAAAGTCGATGCGTCTGTACCTCGAAGACATTTTAGTAGACCGCGAGACCATCTCGATAATGATCGGATTAACAATTTAATTTATGACTTATGACATTATTTAAATTAAATTAATTATCTAAAATAAAATTTACAAGCTTACGCTTTAAAACCTAAAACACTGTGCAAAATAATACATAATTTGTCGTTTTACAGTTAGAATTAAATAGAAAATTTTTAGTCAATTTTTGATAAATACTTTGATTATTTTCGTCAGTAAATTTTTATTTTTTAAATATGTTTTTAGAAAAATTAGATAATTTACAATTTGTCTTGTTATCGAAAATATAAAACTTTTGTTTACGTTAATTTAGCTCTGATTGGTATGCTTCGATTTTTTAAATGTATACGGAAAAAGTTTGGCTACCCTGGCATAGAGCAATATTTCTTAATTTTAAAATATTATTCTGTATTAGTAAAAATAGACTCCTGTGAAGTATTTTTAAAAAGAAAAATGATTAAAAATTCAAATTATGCACGAGCGTTGTTTAGTAGATAATTACAGCTATATTTTACTTCATGTGTAATAATTGCCTTATGTGCATTTTTAAAACGTACATCAAATAGTAGGTTAGCCCACTAGCCGCTATAGCCGAAAATTTCAGTCAGCTTCCAGATCTCGGAGATGTAGCATCTTATTTTGTCTTTTTAATTATTTTACGTGTTAATTGTTTGTTTTGTGAATCAGTAGGTTTTAGATATATTTTTAGTTAGGCGATGTTTGTGCTTTTTTTCTTTAATCACAAACATTTATAAAACAAGATTACGTTCACTTTAAATATATTACCACAAATGCCTCGACATAATTTTAAAATAGAATCCATTTCAACCATACAAAATATGATACACTTCAGTTGAATAAACCAGGATTTATCTCTATAAATATTGCATATTTATATCGTACAACAAATAGTAAGTTAGCCCTCTAGCGGCTATAGCCGAAAACGCGAGTCAGCCTCTAGATCTGGGATATGTAGCATATTATTTTGTCAGTGTTAATTGTTTGCTTTGTGAATCAGTAGGTTTTAGATATAATTTTTTCAACTAGCCTATGATTGTGCTTTTTCCTTTAATCACAAACATTTATAAAACAAGATTACGTTCACTTTAAATATATTACCACTATTACTTCGACATAATTTTAAAATAGAATCCATTTAAATCATATGAAATAGGATACATTTCAGTTGAATAAACCAGGATTCGTCTCTATAAATATTGCATATTTATATCATACATCTAATAGTAAGTTAGCCCTCTAGCGGCTATAGCCGAAAACGCTACTCCAGATCTCGGAGATGTAGAATCTTATTTTGTCTTTTTAATTATTTTAAGTGTTAATTGTTTGCTTTGTGAATCAGTAGGTTTTAGATATAATTTTTTTTGAGCTACCGATATTTGAGCTTTTTTTTAATCACAAACATTTATTAAACACGATTACGTTCACTTTAAATATATTACCACAAATACCTCGACATAATTTTAAAATAGAATCCATTTAAACCATACAAAAATACGATACATTTCAGTTGAATAAACCAGGATTCGTCTCTATAAATATTGCATATTTATATCGTACAACAAATAGTAAGTTAGCCCTCTAGCGGCTGTAGCCGAAAACGCAACTCAGCTCCAGATCTCGGAGAGGTAGTATCTTATTTATTTTGTCTTTTTAATTATATTACGTGTAAATTGTTTGTTTTGTGAATCAGTAGATTTTAGATATTTTTTTCTTAACTAGCCGATGTTTGTTTCTTTTTTGAATCACAAACATTTATAAAACAAGATTACGTTCACTTTAAATATATTACCACAAATAGCTCGACATAATTTTAAAATAGAATCCATTTAAACCATATAAAATGATACATTTCAACTGAATAAACCAGGATTCATCTCTATAAATATTGCATATTTATATCGTACAACAAATAGTAAGTTAGCCTTCTAGCGGCTATAGCCGAAAACGCCCCTCAGCCTCCAGATCTCGGAGATGTAGCATCTTATTTTGTCTTTTTAATTATTTTACATGTGATTGTTTGCTTTGTGAATCAGTAGGTTTTAGATATATTTTTCTTAACTAGCCGATGTTTGTCCTTTTTTTTAAATCACAAACATTTATAAAACAAGATTAAGTTCACTTTAAATATATTACCACAAATACCTCGACATAATTCTAAAATAGAATCCATTTAAACCATATAAAATATGATACATTTCAACTGAATAAACCTGGATTCGTCTCTATAAATTGCTTGTTAAACGCAAGCTCAAATAAGAAGAGCTAGTGATACCGAAAATTATCTGCCTAACGGACTAACCTTCGAAATCCCCCACTTTTTTTCGATAAAATGGAAAAATACAGTATTCCACAAAACTGCAAAATTTAAATTGATTCGCGAAAATCGAAGTTTTAATTCTTATTCGAAATAAACTCCCCAACTCTTAACCAAAATTCTCAGTTTACATCTCTCTGCTTATAAATATTCCGAAATTCAGCCGAGTGGAGTTTTGGGGAGAAGTAATTATTTCGAGACTCTCATCCTAGTGAGAGGTTTCGGAAACGGATATTTCAAATGCATATAATTGCTTTTTAGAAGCACGCTCGGGATCGATTGTTATTTTTTTTTTACCAACATTTATAAAACAAGATTGTTTCCTAATCATTCTAAATATTAAAAAAGGATATTCCTCGGCTATAGTTCGGGAGATAATGGAATTTTCTTAGGCTATTGTTAAGAAGTTCCGTTTAGAAATGAAGCGAAAATTTAGATTACATATAATTAAAATCGTGAAGAAAGACTATGTTTAATAAGAATTCTTGATAACTAAGTCAAATACGCAAAATATATAACATTTCAATATTGAAAACCCCAAATATAAAATGAACACGAACTAGAGCTGTAGTTTAAATTCAAAAAATATAATTCAATTTATGAAAAAGATTAAACTCTTCCAAAATGCAATACTTTTTTTAAAAGTTTAAAAATATAATTATTTAAAATAGACAATGAATCTTAATAAGAATTCTTGAAAACTAAGTCAAATACAAAAAGTATATAACATTTCAATATTGAAAAGTCCCAAATATAAAATGAAGACAAAACTAAAGCTTTAGTTTAAATTCAAGAATTATAATTCAATTTAAACAAAAAGTTAAACTATTCTAAAAATTGAATACTTTTTCTAAAAGTTTTAAAAATATAATTCTCTAAAATAGAACAATGAATCTTGATAAGAATTCTTGATAACTAAGTCAAATACGAAAAATATATAACATTTCAGTATTGAAAAGTCCCAAATAAAAAATGAAGACGAAACTAAATCTGTAGTTTTAATTCAAGATTTATAATTCAATTTAAACAAAAGGGTAAACAATTTTAAAAATTGAATACTTTTTCTAAAAGTCTTAAAAGTATAATTATCTAAAATAGAACAATGAATGTTAATAAGAATTCTTGATAACTAAGTCAAATACGTAAAATATATAACATTTCAATATTGAAAATCCCAAATATAAAATGAAGACGAAACTAAGCTGTAGTTTAAATTCAATAATTATAATTCAATTTATGAAAAAGATTAAACTCTTCAAAAATGCAATACTTTTTTTTAAAAAAGTTTTAAAATATAATTATCTAAAATAGAACAATGAATCTTAATCAGAAATCTTCAAAACTAAGTCAAATACAAAAAATATATAATATTACAATATTGAAAAGTCCCAAATATAAAATGAAGACGAAACTAAAGCTGTAGTTTAATTTCAAGATTTATAACTCAATTTAAACAAAAGGGTATACTATTCTAAAAAATGAAATCTTTTTCTAAAAGTTTTAAAAATATAATTATCTAAAGTATAACAATGAATCTTAATAAGAATTCTTGATAACTAAGTCAAATACACAAAATATATAACATTTCAATATTGAAAACCTCAAATATAAAATGAAGACGAAACTAAAGATGTAGTTTAAATTCAAGAATTATAATTCAATTTAAGAAATGGTTAAACTATTCTAAAAATGCAATACTATTTCTAAAAGTTTTAAAAATATAATTATCTAAAATTCAAAAATGAATCTTATTTAATTTTTTTGTAATAATGGTAAATACTCATTCTAGTTAATACTTTTAATATACAGAGTATCTGGGTCAAAACTTAATTTTTATGACATATTAATATTAAAAGTTTAATACTAGAGCTACCGATGTTGAATATATACCTAGTTTTACCGCACCCTTCAAATGGACGGATTTTTGATCATGACTTTCATTGTAATTTTTAACTTAGTTAATGTGAATAAAAGAATATAATTTAACACATTGTATGCGGGTCACTTACAAGTACGTTTTCTGACAATTTATAATTGGTTTGGTTTGGTTTGGTTTGGAGCGCTACGGTCTACTTTTTGCAACACGATTAAAAACTTACTTAAAATTTCTTAACGGCTACGAAATACATGCACAGTAAGATTAACTCACGATATTGATCCGAAAGATAAAATATCGCTCGGTACGTTTATATTGATATCTCGTATAGTACGTTTTTTGAAGTTTGATACTTTACACGTAAAGTCTTAGTGTAATAACATGGTTTGTTTGTTTGTACAAAAAATATATACAAAAATAAGCGAATGTTTGTCTACTAATAGAATCTGAAACGTTTAGACAAATAAGAACTAGTTTTCATTCGATGAACCACAAACGGGAAAAAATTAAAACTATAACTATTTCAATTTGGTTTTTAATATACGATAAATTATAAATTCCACTAAATATATAGTTTTTTTTGTTTACAAAAATGTTATGGTTGTTATTTATATATTTCTATTTATATATTTTATATATTTCAATATAAAATATGAGAAGTTAGTTAAAAAATTAAATAATTTTCGATTAGAGATTTTAAATGAATAACTAAATTTACAAAACTAATTCTGTTTAAATGTACAGATTTTTAATAAAATTCATTAATTATAATTAAAAACAAGCAAAAACAGTTTCTATAGTTTATAATTTACAAAAATAATTTAATACAATAATACTATTTTGCTCTTTATAAATTTATACGTCATAATTACAATAAGTTTGCTTCTTGATTTTTGTACTAGTTAGTTTCAAATTCAACTATTGTAATCGAAGCAAGATAATTCTGAGGCTTTCCGACACTTATTACTTTGAAAAAAGTTGTTGACGGGTCTTATATAAATAGGTTTAGTTTTTTTAAGAAATTGAGTGGTAAAATTAATAGGAATATTTAATTTTCTAATAGGTCACAATTTATCATAATATTCTAACAATACATAAAAATATGTCAAACTTTTAAGCACGATTTGAAAACTATCTTGTACTTGATAGTTCTAGTTCGTTTTTTTAAACAAATGTTTAGATACTTTTACTACAAGATACGACTTCTTTTTTTCATAGAAAAAATTTAATGCAGAATGTATTTTTATCTAAATTATATAATAAATTCACGAATATCAATTTATGGTCGTTCCTAACATATCTCTGGAATTTAGTAAATGTACAGTTATGTGTAATCAAATATAAAATAGCAGAGAAAATATAATATTTATATATACTATATATATATTTATGATATTTATATTATAATATTATATATATGTATATATATTATATATATATGTATATATTATAAATATATGTATATATATGTATTTATATATGTATATATTATATATATTTTATATATTATTTAATATCTATGTATATATATAATATATATGTATATTTAACTATATATATATATTTATATATATATATATATATATAATATATTCAATATAATATGTATAATATGTATATATATATATGTATATATTTTATATTATATTATATAATAATATATATATATATATATATATGTATTATTTATATATATATTTGTATATAAATATATGTATATATACATAATATATATGTATATTGAAATATATATTCTGTTTTATACATATTATATAACATATATTATACAATATATATATTTTTATATATACATATATATATACATATAATACATATAATATACATACATATACATACAATACATATACATACATATACATATCATAATATACATATACATACATTATTATACATACACATAATATACATAATACACATACATAACATACAATATAATTACATATAAATTAAACATACATATACATATAATACAATACATATAATGTATACATACATATACATTTATACATACATAATTTTTTCATATATTATACATAACATATACATAAAATATATACATATACATATAATTATATTAATTATAACATTACATATACATACATATACATAATATTTTATAATATATATATATTATATATATTTATCATATAATATATATATATATTTACATACATATATAAATATATATAATTATATATATATATAATATAAATATATATAAATATATATATATTTATATATATATATATATTATATATATATATATATATTTTTATATATATATAAATTAATAATTTCGTATACATTATTTATTGCCTCTTGTATATTTTTTCTAATTGTTTACTATTAAAATTTATCTTTGTTATCGTTATTTATGACAGACAATTTCATTATTCTACCATATACTCATTTTTAGATACGCAAAAATAATTGCCGAATCTATTTTATTGAGTGATAAAAGCTATTGTTTTTAAATTTTCCCTTTGTTAAAATCTTAGACACATTTAGAGTTTTTAAGATGATTATATTTTGATTTATTTAACTTAAAACTTCAGTTTAATATTTATATCTTTCAACAAATATGTTGGGATAAGTATTTTTTTATTATATGATGTGCATAACTTTAATTGTCAGAACTGTATAATTTGTAATAAATCCCTATTAACACGAAACATACAATAACCGGTCAAATGACCAGTAATGTTTACGTAAAAAATGCGATGGGCAATGAATTAAAATAGAAATAAAAGAAATAGTAAATAAAGTAAGAAATAGTAAATCATTAATTAAATAAAACAAAGAAATAAAAGATAAAAATAAGTATGAATTAAGTGTTTGCTTGTTAATGTAAAAGAAACTAGCAAAAAGGTTATCTAAAGATGACGTGCAGTACTTTTATTTTATGGTGAATTGAAAAGGAGGGTAAAATATTATAAGGACGGTTTTTCGGATCAAAAAGTACTGTTACATCCTATAATCCAATTTTAAGTAGAGATTAGCAATTAACAAACCTACTTAAAATAAGACAGTAAGTTAAATACTAGATCTAATTAGTGAAATTTGATAACAGGAATGTATGTTTCTTAATAATTTGCTTTAAATGTGTTTACTTCAAAACAATATGTACTATTTACTTTTATCTATAATCTAAACTAGCTGAACCTCCTGGTTATTTATTTATAATTTATTATTTTGATTGTAGGTGAATAGTGTAAATATCAACGAAAGTGCAACAAACTGTAGTTTTATTTACATAAAAACATTTTTAAAAATTTTATTACAATATTTTAGTTTATTGTATCAATTAAATAATCTAATTTGCCAAAAAAAACCCAATATTTTTGCTATTTTTCTCGAAGAAAATTATAGTCATGAGAGATTTTAAGGGTAAACTGAATATATAATAGAAAAAACACATATTTGTAAGATCCATAATTTGAGAAAATTTTCTGAAATTTTGATTAATGCTCTGATTGCATACTCAAGTTTGGAGAATGTGTCGTTCGAATGAAAATTCAAGAAGTTATTAAATATTTAAATGGAATTAAGTCTTTAAAAAAAACTATTAGAAAAGTAAATTATGGATTCCTTTTTAACTATACAGCTCGATAGAAAAAAAAATCGGAATTTTTTAAACGATATAAGATTGTAAAAAGAATACGAATGTAGAATGAACCAGCTTAAAAATAAAAGAAAAATAAAATTCGTAAAACATAAAAAATTATTTTTTTAAAAGAAAAATTAGATTGTTAAAAAAATCATCAAATAAAAATTATGAAATTTTAGTTTTGATATTGAAAAACAAGTGGAAATAGGTTATTAAAGCTTTCTATAGTGAACATATTATTTAAAACATATGAAAATATTATTATAAACATATTATATTATATTCTATATAGGATAACAAAATCCTGTTTAATTGCTATATAATTCATTTTAAGTAGAGATAACATTAAAAAAATTAAATAGAAAATTTACATACTATTAAATAGTGAAATACAAACTAATTGATTATTATATTTTTTTTAATGTAGTGTACTGTTAAATTTACTAATTTATTATAATCTAAAATTACCTGATTATTTTCTATTTATAATTTAAATTTTATTGTGTTAATGTGATAACTAGAAAATACAAATAGAAACATTTTTTATTACATATAAAACAATTTTGTTTGTTTTTTTGCATTTTATACTTATTTGGAGTTTCGAACATTCATATAATACAATTTAAACTTTTTTTATATTATGTTTTTTTTTGATTTTAGTGTTAATCTAATATTTTTAATCTCTAATTAAAATAAACAAATTAATAGATAATACAATTAATTTTTCTAAACACATTTAAGATTTTAGATTTATATTCTATAAAATTCTTAATTTTTACAATAAAAAAATAATAAAAGTTAAAAAATTATTATTTAACTTAAAAATCTAGTGTTTGATAAATTTATCTTTATATTGTTAATTTATATTTTCGATAAAAATAGATAAACATTTTTTATATTTTTTCTTTTAAAGTAAATTTTTTTTTTTTATTTCAATAGATTTAATATCTGGACATTGTATTCTACTAATACGATATTATAAAAATTAACTACTTTCAAAAATTAAAACATTATAAAAGAAAATTAATTCAAGAAAAATTATTATTTAATTAATTTAGTGTTTTATTAACTTATGCATTTAATTAGTATTCTGTTTATAAAATATTTCATAGTAAACAAATATTATAAAATATATTTTCTTTAAATCATTATTTTTGTTTATTTATAAATAATAATCTTGTATATTGTTCATTTTTACTCGATAGATAAATATAAAAATAATACATTTTTCTTTTGATAAGATTTTATTTTCAACATGATTTAAGTCAATTTTGTTGTACATTTCGTTATAAAATTTGAATATTTAAAATAAATCTATTTTTCTTTAATATTTATTATATTATGATTTATATTTCGATAGTATTAATTAATAAAATCATATAAATATTTTTCTTTTAATTTTAAAACTAATTTTGTTTGATTTTATGCATTTAAATTTTGTGCATATTTCTTTATTAGATGCAATTTTATAAATAATTCTATTTTTTTCAATATTTTATGTATATTGTGTTTTTATATTTCGATGAGCTAAATAATAAAAAATATAACTATTTTTTCTTTTGATACAATTTTATTTTTGATTTTATCATTTTAATATTGTGTCATATTGTATTCCCAGAATTACAAAATATTCAGAATAAAATTCTGGGATATTTCTTTCAATATTTTATGTATATTATAGTTTTATATTTTCGATGAGCAAATATTAATAAAGCATATAACTTTTTTCTTTGATACACATTTTTTCATATATGATTTTATCATTTAATATTGTGTCTATTTGTTTATTAGAATAAACAGAATATTAGAACCCATAATTTATATTTTTTTCAATATTTGATTTTGTTGTGTTTTATATTTCGATGAGCATGGAAATAATAAAAAGCATATAACTATTTTTTCTTTTGATACAATTTTATTTTCATATTGATTTTACTCATAATTTAATATTGTCCTATTTCTGGGATATTCCCAGAATAGACAAATTCTCAGAACCCATAAAATTCTGGTTTCTGTTTCAATATTTTATGTATATTGATGAGTTTTATACTTTCGATGAGCATGGAAGTAATTAATAAAAAGCATATAACTATTTTTTCTGTTGATACACATTTTCTTTTCATATATGATTTTACTCATTTAATATTGTGTCTATTTCTGGGATATTCCCAGAATAGACATAATATTAAGAACCCATGAATTCTGGAATATTTCTGTGTTCAATATTCTATGCATATTGTTGTGTTTTTATACTTTCGATGAGCATGGAAATAATTAATAAAAAGTATATAACTATTTTTCTTTTGATACACATTTTATTTTCATATATGATTTTACTCATTTAATATTGTGCCTATTTCTGGGATATTCCCAGAATAGACACAGAATATTCTCAGAACCCATAAATTCTGGGATATTTCTGGGTTCAATATTCTATGTATATTGATGAGTTTTATACTTTCGATGAGCATGGAAATAATTAATAAAAAGCATATAACTATTTTTCTGTTGATACACATTTTCTTTTCATATATGATTTTACTCATTTAATATTGTGTCTATTTCTGGGATATTCCCAGAATAGACCCAGAATATTCCAAGAACCCATGAATTCTGGAATATTTCTGTGTTCAATATTCTATGCATATTGTTGTGTTTTTATACTTTCGATGAGCATGGAAATAATTAATAAAAAGCATATAACTATTTTTCTTTTGATACACATTTTATTTTCATATATGATTTTACTCATTTAATATTGTGTCTATTTCTGGGATATTCCCAGAATAGACACAGAATATTCTCAGAACCCATAAATTCTGGGATATTTCTGGGTTCAATATTCTATGTATATTGATGAGTTTTATACTTTCGTTGAGCTTGGAAATAATTAATAAAAAGCAAATAACTATTTTTCTTTGATACAGATTTTATTCTCATATTTGATTTTACTCATTTAATACTGTGTCAATTTTCTGGATAATATCGATAAATTGCCAATAACCCATGATTGGAATATTTTCTTTCAATTTTTTTATGTTTTTTTATACTTTCGATTCGATGGAGATAATTATAATAAAAGTATTATTTTTTTTTGATACACATTTTTTTTCATATATTTTTCTAATATTTAATTATATTATTTCTGTATCTCAGAATAACAAAGTATTTCTTGTTCATATTCTATTTTATATTGTTTTTTATGATATTGGATTTTTTATAATATAAAAAGCATATAACTATTTTTCCATATCAATATATATAATATTTCTATTTCTATTAGAATATATTCAGAATTCAATAAGATATTTCTGTGTTCAATATTCTATGCATATTGTGTTTTCTACTGATGAGAAAAATTAATAAAAAATAAATATATTTTTTTTTGATACACATTTTATTTCATATATGATTTTACTCATATATTATTTCATATTTAGAATATAGATACACAGTATTATTCAGAATATAAATTCTGGGATATTTCTGGGTTCAATATTCTATGTATATTGATGAGTTTTTATACTTTCGTTGAGCTTGGAAATAATTAATAAGATAAATAAGATAAATTTTTTTTGATACACATTTTATTTCATACTATATTTAATAGATTTAATATTTCTGTATTTCTATGTTTATTTATATTGTGTTTTTTTTCGATGAGCATGGAAGTAATAATAAAATAAATTTTATTTTATTTTGATACACATTTTATATTTATATATTGATTTTTTTAATACATTATTATTTCTTTTATTAAGAATAGAAGTTAAATATTCTATATTAAATATTTTATTTTTGTTATTTTCTATAATTGAGCAATTATATTATTTAAAGATTATATTTTTCAGAATATATATTATATTATTTAATCATAATATTATTATTGGGTTTGAATAGATTTTACTTAGTAATTATAATAAAAACTATGATAAATATATTTTATCTTATTTTATTGATCATATATTTTTTCATATTTATACTGTAAATTTTGTAATATTTACGATAAATATGCTCATTATAAGCAAAGTATTAAAAATAGTGGTATGCTTATAAACCACTATTTTTAAATACGATTTTATTTTATATTTGATTCGTATTTAGGAAGTATTGTTCAATGTATAATAATACAAGCATATTATTTTTTTGTCTTAAAACCAATTTCTTTTTACAGTAACCCATAACTCTTACAAAACGATAACAAGGTTCTAATTAGTAGTCTGAAAGTAACATTGTAATCTTAGAAATCTAATCTGAAAGTTACAAGTATGACTGTAACGCGGAATAATGCGAGAGCTTTAAAGGTATAAACTAATTGAAGACAAATTTTATTAGCTCCATAACTGAAATATCTTTATTCATAATGACATTTTCTTCAATTAGGATTTCTTTCATTTTAAAACTGGAATACGGATCTCAAAGCGGCGATGCCTTGAACTTAGCAAAGCCTTCTGGCGTATCTCCAAAAGAAGTGGGAAAAAATTTTACCGATCCTATTATACTACAAAACGAAGTAGCTATTCACACAGAGTTAATTAGATTGTACTTTATTTTTATCACGCCGCCAAAAAAAATATTTGGCGAAAAGTGACTTATTCAATTTCTGAAATGTTTTATGTCCTTTGATTGTGAATTTTATCAAGTTTCGACATTTGTAAAAAAAAAATAATAACCGGATATTTTTTTCAAACTATGATAATTAACTTTGTACTTTGATACATATTTTTCCTCAGACATTTTTTTAATTCTAATACTTTTTTTTTATTTTAAATGTAAAGTAAAATAAACCTGTGCGCTAATCTAATATGAAATTTTATCCACGAATATACAAATGATTTAAAATATATTTTTCTGTCTTTTTTAAATGGATTTAAAAATTAATTCAAATGATATTTTTTACTTTAAAGGTAAAGTAAAATAAACCTGTGCGCTAATCTAATAGAAATTTTATCCATGAATATATACAAATGATTTAAAATATATTTTTCTGTCTTTTTAAATGGATTAAGAAATTAATTTTTGCGCTTGACATTTCCAAATTGGAATTTCGTGCAAGAAATGAAAAATAAATT
>CM063500.1:14174513-14177013 GCA_032207245.1 Pardosa pseudoannulata | reverse complement strand
TTTATATACATATATACATATACACATTTACATATACACATACACATATAAATATACACATATATACACATACACATACACACATATACACATACATACATATACATATATACATATATACTTATACATATATACTTATATATACTTATACATATATACTTATATATACTTATACATATATATATATATACATATATATATATATATATACATACATATATATACATACATATATATACATACATATATATATACACATACATATATACATATTTATAAATTGCATTAAAACTTTTAGAATCTTATATTTTATAACAATGCTATTTTGTACCCCATGATCGAATGGAATGCAATATGCTAAAGTTAATTTATTAATTTTATTAGATCGTTCACTAGTCAAATGATATTACTCCTATTTATATGAAAACCTGTGCTAATAATAAAGATGAAATAATAAAATAAAAACTAGACCATGAAGGCCCAGTTCATTCTGCTTAATATGCATTAATGAATTTCTTTCATTTAAATTATTATGGACTGCACAAAATAGAATAATCACAAAGGTGAATCAACTTTAAAGGTTTGTGCGTTTACTCATTAGTTATCAGCTGTGATTTTAAACATCATTAGATACTTATAAAATATATATACATATTTGGTATAAGGGGTAAATTCAGTACTGTAAAAAATGTTTTGGAATAGATAAAGCTTTTTTGTTCATGATTTCAGTTAGATATACCTGACAAAATGTTACATTTTTGTATAAGACTCAAAAAATCAAAATGCCGACCCAAGTGACAAAATTATTTATAACAGCATATACTCAAAGATTTTGGTACCATTCTAGAATTATCAGTTTTATAAATGACGTAAGAGGTTTTTATAAAAATAGACAACATAAGAAATTTATTTGGTATTACTTGTAAACTCAGTACTGTATAAAAAAAGCTTTTTATAGTATGAAACAATGTTTTATGCTTTGAATTCGACGCTACTGTCAAAATATTCCTTTATGTACGACTCTAAAAATCAAAATGCCAAGCCAAGCTACAAAACAATAAATAACAGCAAATACTCAAAAATTTAATTGCTATTACGTAATTATCAACTTTATAAATGCCATAAATACAAATAGAAAACAAAACAATTTGGTATTACGTATAAGCAAAGTACTGTAAAATGGAGTTTTATAATATATATTTTTGGTATAACGGGTAAATTCAGTGCTGTATAAAATGTTTTGAAATAAATAATTCTTTTTTTACATGACTTCAGTTAGATATACATGGCAAAATGTTACATTTTTGTATAAGACTCAAAAATTCAAAATGTCAACCCATGTGACAAAATTATTAATAATAGCAATTACTCGAAAATTTAAATGCTATTACGTAATTATCAATTTTATAAATGCCATATATATAAAAACATAAAAGAAAAATATTTGGTATTACTTGTCAGTACATTGTAAAATGAAGATTTATAATATAGATAAAACCATTTTTCATATTTTATTTCTCTGTACCTGTAGGTGAGTTACATTTATGTGCAACATTTAAAAAATCATAGAAATTTTTTTTGATAAAAAAACTAAGTTTTAAGTTTTGAAAAATTAAAGCTAAAAGTAAATTAAAATATTTAAAAATTTAAATTTTTTTCTTAAAAGTTTTTTTTACTCTTTTTCTTTAGTTTTATATTAACTTTATCTTTACTTTTTTTAAAATTACTTTTAGGTTTTGATGACAGCATCTTCGTTCCAGCTTCTGCATTTATAGTCATAATAAAAATAATGCTAAATTAGTAAATCTATTGTGATAAATTTTATTTCGAAGAAATGTTTTTACTCTTTTCATGGTTAAAAAAAATAATTTTCAACATTTCTAATAAAAACTTGTAATACACACAAATTTGATAACATTGGAAAAATCAGTAATTCATATATTGAAAATAATTTTTGAAGTATCCATACCCCAGGATATCTTATAAATACGTCTTTGAACGGTAATAAAACATTTGAATAGTACCAAAAATTGTTCACACATTCTAGAAATTTCATACGATAAAGAAGTTACCAAACACTGAACATATGTATGAATACAAACTATTATTGATACGCCTGACGTGGAAAATACAATGAAACTAACCTGAATATCTAAACCATATCTTCCAGAAAATTGTTCTTATTCTACAAGAAATATAGATCATACTTTATCAGATCTTCCAATTCAATGAACACTTTCTCGGACAATAGTTGGAATTACCTTTTAATGACAAGTCTCTGAGAATTTGTGAAGAAAAACTTATCACAAGTTTATAAAATATATACGTCCAACACAGTAGCGCCTTATTAAGTAGTACTGATAAGTATCTAGTGCCTGTTATTGCAGTAAAAGAGAAGAAAAAACAATAAGAAGGTTGAAGAAATTCCAAAAATTTGAAATGTCATTCTTTCGACAGAATGAACGAAATTGGAAAATTTTTTCGAATATTTCGAGCAATC
>CM063500.1:14152013-14172013 GCA_032207245.1 Pardosa pseudoannulata | reverse complement strand
CCTACTCCGAACGGCTACGAACATCCATGCACAATGGGGTTCGAACCCACTAACTCTGATTCCATTCTTCGGCCTCTGAATGGTGGAGGTTATAGTTAGAGAAATTTAGCAACTTAGTTATAGTTCATATGTGAATTTGAATAAGTTACAAATTAAAATTTCAGAAAAAAATTAAACTATATGTATAAGTAACTTATTCATTGGCTTTCGAGTAGTTAAAAATTTAAACAAAATTAACCCTTAAACGCTGTTTTTATGCTTAAGATGTTTTATAATTGAAGTAATTAGCTGTTAAAAGCTCAAAATAACTAACGTATAATGAAATTTTTAAAATCCAAATAGCATATACTACTTAGCTTCCATTGTCATAAATTAAATTTTAAGAAAGTTGTTTTTCAGACATTATAATAATTAAAACTAACCAAACATAAGTGTTCAACGGTTAAAACATCCATTTATTCTAAAGTTGCAATGAACTATCAAAACAGCACAAAACAAAAAACACTTTTTATTCTATACTCAAAATATTAAAGTAAGCTTACAGTTTTGAGACCATATCACATTCCCTCAAAGAGATTATAATTTTATGTTTGTAAAAACTTATTGTTCTTGTATTTCTTTCTATTAAATCTAAATCTTTTTATCCCAGCTTTATGATTTTTACCTTAGCAGTGACTTGAAAAGGTTCTTATAGCATTTTTTTTATCTACTGCTTATAAATTTCTGGACATTGTATAGTAAAGTATTTCTTATTAAACTTGGAATGTTTACTTGAAACGTTGAGTATTTGAGTTGCAATGTAGGGATTAATGTAAGGGAAAACGTTTTAAAAAATTTTATTCAATCCTTTAATAGTTTTTGTTTTCCCCTCAGGAACATTTTTTGGTGGTTGACCCCCAAAAATTTATTTAGAGAAATATATTAGTTATTACACCCCAAAATAAGTAAAATTTTTTAGCATAACTATAATTACAGGAAATTAGATATCACGAATAAAACATTTGTTCTCGGTAAAACGTACGACACACTGTAAATACAAGAAATGAAATATCACGAATAAAATATTGGTTTTTGGTGTAACATTACGTACTGTAAATACAGAAAATAAAATATCAGAAATAAAGCATTCGTTCTTGGTATAAGGTATTATGTACTGTAAATACAGGAAATAAAATATCACAAATAAAACATTGGTTCTTAATGTAACGTATTGCTTACTGTAAATACACGAAATGAAATATCACGAATAAAACATTGGTTCTTGGTAAAATGTGTTACACGCTGTAAATACAGGAAATTAAAGATCACGAATAAAATATTCGTAAAATTATTATGCACTCTAAATACAGTAAATGAAATATCACGAATACAACATTGGCTATTCATAAAATATTAATAAAAATCATTCGTTTCAGGTTATTTAAAATATTAATCATCCTTTGTATGAATACATACATTATATTAGCGAAATCCAGTATCAATTTCACTTAAGTCCTAATCTCATGTGATATAATTTTGTACCACTTTCCTTAACATTTATTATTTTTGGTTAGTATAATTTGCTGAAATTTTTGTTTAGCATTACAGCTAAAAATCTAAAGTAATACTTTAAAAGAGCATTAAAAATGTATTAGCGATATTTTAAAATCGCTTACACATGAAAAATTTGAAATTATATTATATATATATATATATATATATATATATATAAATGTATGTGTATATATATATATATATATATATATATGTGTGTGTGTGTGTATTTATATATATATATATATATGTGTGTGTATATATATATGTATGTATATGTATATATATATATATATATATATATATATATATATATATATATATATATATATATTTATTTATTTATTTATTTATTTGTTTATTTATATATAAACTTTTATGATAGTATTTTAGATGTTAGTGGTATGTGCTAGTGCTATTAGACCAAATTTGGAGCCTAGGAAAGCTATTAGAATATATCTTTACATATCTCCATAGACTTTTTTCGTTCATGAAATTTATTAAAAATTACACAAATCTTTCCCAAGTAGGCTACGCATGTAGGGAGAGATGGGGTTTGTGAAATTGTAACAGTTTGTGATAAGGGGGTTTTTAACAAGATGTCATATATTTTGGGCATTTCTTTTTTATAATCGTGTATATAATTCTCTAAATGTACATATAATTAACGTAAAAAAAGGAAAGGAAATCAGTTTCATTTACATAAAACTAATATTTAGATATTTTTTATTTCTATCTGTTTTAGAAAATTTTGTGTTTATAAGATGCAGATAAGATTTAAATCAAACTAAAATAAAGCCCATTTCAAATTTTGTCTCTTTTCAATGACTCTTTTTAAATATTAAATTAGTTCTATTGTAATATTGCGTGAAAGGTGGCACAGTGTAAGAGAAGAGTGCGAGAGGCTTCAAAATTTTGAAAAAAAAAATGTGCTATATCAGTTATTGCCGTTTACAGAATTCAACATGTAAATTCAATCTTGCTTTATCTTCTGCAAATAATCCGACGTAATAGTGATGCACCGAAATTAATACTATGTGTCAACTTCTTTCTAATCCGAAGAAACGTTTTTCCTCTTGATCATGATTAAAAACGAACTTTCACCACTTGCAGCGGAAACTACTAATGAACATAAATTTTGAAAACTTTAAAAAAAATCTTGCAATGGACACATTGAAAATATTTTGGAAAATACCCAGACTCCCTATAAATACATCTTTTCGCTTATTACAATAAAATTATTCCTAAATCCTTAAAAACCTTTATACATAATCAAAATTATTTAGCTTCTCTATATCAATCAATGCATTTTTAAAGAAACAAAATAAGTTCAACGAATGAAAAACAAGAAGTTCACTTACCCAAAAAATTTGTACGTTTCAATTTAATTTTTATTTTAATTAAAAGTTAATGGTTTATTTTTTTCTGTGAACTTTTATTATGATAGTATAAGGAATATATTTTATGGAATGACAAAAGCTATTTTTAAATTTCCAGTTTAACAGTTTTTATGGAAGGAGGATTTGAAAATGTCCGGTAACATTCAAGTTTTAAATTTACAGAAAAAAACAGATATTTTACTTCCTTTTGATAAAAACAAATTTAGTTTTAAATATTGATATTTTAAAATTTATCTTGGATAAAATAATTTCAACTTTTTCTTTATTTGGTGTATATTTTATACATTATTTAACGATACAAAGGCCTTGAGTATTTAAATATATTAAAATAATTAAGTTTTGACTATTTCTTGAAATGAGTATTAATCATACTTTTAAATTGAACAATCAAGACATTCAAATCTATTAAAAAGGACTTTTGTCTAAAATACCAGACATTTTCCCAAAATCTGAGTTATGAGCACTCTCTTATACCAGTCTCACTATTCAATTCTCTTATACCACTCTCACATATTCATTAAAAATGATCCTAGTACAATGCATTTTGGGCAATTATATTTATTTGATCACTATATGCTTAGCACTTTATATAAACAAAAATGGGTAAATATTTTCTCTTTCGTTATATGCAATTTACATAAGACACATTTTTAAAATTATACAATATTTTGGATTTTCTTTTTAGATGTTTCAAATTATTGTTCCTAAATAGCACAGGTTCTCAAACTTTCCTGGACTACCACCCGCTTTAAATAGAAATATTCCAACGCTGGTTTTTCTTATATAAATGACTATGTAAAGTTCAAACTGACTGTCTTTCAGATTTACGGAATAAAACAGATGTTTTACTTCAATTTGATAAAAAATTAGTTTCTAATATTCATAACTCCAAAGTTATCCTGAGAGTAAAAGACAAAATATTAAAATATTGCTGTATATTATCTATATTTTATCAACCCCTCTATTTGGAAACACAAAATAGAAGTTAAAGTAAACTGTCATCAAATCAAATGTAAAACTATCTATTATAAAGATAAAGTAACCTATCACTATTAAGAAATTAATGAGATGGTTAGGAATGGTGGAATTTTAACAATTTGTTAATATCGGGTGCCAATTCCAATAACATCGTTTGGAAATTTCCAAGTTCATTAACCCCTTGCCTGTGGATTATATCGGAGAAAAACATGCGAAAAATAGAAATTTTTTCTCTCTTTAAATTTGTTCGTCATTATCATCAAATATTAGAAATAGATTATTTTTGGAAAAATGATGAAATAACTACTATTTTCAATATTTTCACATATATGGGAAATGTTAATGGATCACAGTACTTTTTGCTCAAATGACAGCCAAATAAACCAAACAGCAATTTTATGGATAAATATAATAACTTAATACAAGAATATTATCTATTAATTATCATGAATTCCATGTCCCTCAAATTCCTTTGAGTTTCAAAAATCCTTTACAATATCTGACAAATAGCGACAAATCTCGCGAAATTTTACGGAAAAGTATCCCTATCTATTGGGAAAATGACAAATCAAATATTATTAATTTGATGAACCGATTTTCAGCTTCACGGACTTGAAATACTGATTTTTATCTTACCCGAACTGAGGTAGGGCATTCCAAAATTGGAGCATTTACGTTGGGCTACTGGCAAGGACTTAAAGTTCCTTTTATTAGACAGTCAATTTGCTTTTGCAAATGAAAATGCAGTTCAAGGTGCCCCCCCCCTTTTTTTTTGGGGGGAGTCACTATTTTTTGGTTTTAACAGTACAAAAATCGATTTAAGAAGGTGGTGATAATAATGATAGAGAAATAAGAATTCAATAAAAAGCATAAGCTATAAATATTAAAATAGTAAAAAATACAGTATAGATAAAATGTGTACACAGATTATACCATATTTTTAAATTCGCAAAGGTATGGAGAACAATTTTTAAAATTTTCTAAATCATAATGAAATGGAACAGAAAAAATGGATATTTACTTTATAAAACAAAGAAAATGCAACAAGAGGCATAAACTATAAAAACTAACAATAAACAAATCAACACTTAATACATATCCATTTCTTTTATTTCTATTTTAATTCATTACCTAACGCATTTTATATACATACATTACGTATGGTATGTTTAGTGTTAAAGTGTTTAAGACTTTATACAAAAATGTTATACAAAAGTAGTCACAAAAGCCCTCTGGTGACCATATGAGAGAAAAATCGAATATTTGGCGATGATACATATAGATAAAGAATCCATTTCCATTGCACCCTAAACTGCAGCGAGGTCGCTTTTGCCCTAAACCGACATTTAGCCAAATAAGTTTATGAAATGAAATTAGATTCTCTGTACCCTAGTCCAGGTGTGAAAAACAGGAAAATTAAGAAAATTTATAATTGTGAAAATACGGCATTTATTACGGTAAATATAATATCATTCGACTGATTTATTGATTGTATAGGTATTATGCATATTTTTTAGAGATATATCTACTTGCCGCCCCATTTAGCTGATTCAACGCCCCTCATTTGACTCTGATCTCGCTACCCCACATGGAAGGTTACAGTTCCCATTGGGGGATGGCACCAAACCCGTTGGGATGTTCTATAAACTTTAGAAAATAATTTACGTTTTAAAACCCATAACTAATATTAGAACAAACACGAGCCGCGGCAGCTCAGTCGGCAAAGGCCACGATCTCGTAACTGAGAGATTGCGGGTTCGGTTTGGTTTGGTTTGGAGTGCTACGGTCAACTTTTTGCAACACGAGGGCTAATGAGACCGGGACCTACAGCTTAAAGCCGATTCCGAACGGCTACGAACATCCATGCCACAGTGGGATTCGAACCCACGAACTCTGGTACCGAAGGCCAGCACCCTAACCACTCGGCCATCGTTCGGCTTGCGGGTTCGGAACCCGAGCCTGCCTTAGATCCTTCGTGTTCTTTAAAGGTGACTGGGATATGTAAAATAGGTCCGTGGTCACAATGTCCTCCCAGTTCTCAATTAATACCACCTGGGGTGGCAGGCCAAGTCTACGGGTCTTCTGCTTGGTTCCTGCTTCAAAATTACGAGGACCTACTTGAGCGAAGTCGTTGTTTCACCTTAATGGTGCTCCTTAAAACGAAAGGCGCATTCCTTGGCTTTAATACGAGATCCTGCAGGCTCAATCGTGCTTGGTTTTATCTAAGTGGCATGTAAAACAACAGGACAAACACTTTGAGATCTTTTTTATAAGAAATCGAGTGAAACTGGAGAAAATACAATGCACATGGAACTGTTTGAAGTTACTGATTCCACACCAAATGCGTTAAACTGGAACACATTTTCTGATTTAAATGTAAGAAAGTCAAAGGAAATTTAAATTTTAGTAAAAAAAAATTCAACCATAAAACTTCCATATGACTATGAAGCATATATCTAGATTGACATTTGAGCAAAAATATTTTCTTTTTAGTTGAATTCTAAAGGTCTCTTGCTCCCTTATTGTCCCTAATTGTTCTACTTGAAATAGTATGGTTGGGAACGCTACGGTCTACTGTTTTGCTTACGAGGGCTAATGAGACTATGACCTACTGCTTAAAATAGATTTCAAACGGCTATGAACATCCATACCAACAGTGGTATTCGAACCCGCGAACTCTGGTAAAGAACAGCGCCTTACCATTCAACCATCGTTCAGCTATCTATACTTGAAATATAAAAACTAAATAAATTCTTGAAGCCAAAGCTCTACCATAGATTTTGTAAAAAATATTCTCAAAAGAGCAAATCTTTTTGTTTTATAATGTATCGAAAAAGCTGTTGTAATGAGACTACTATCTTGAAAGATACCGTAAATGGAATTTTTTACTTTACCACTTAACATGTACTAAAATATTCCCTTGTTAAAAAAACAGTTTATATATTTTAACAGAATTCAGCATAGTAAAAACTTACATAATGAAACGAGCCGTTAAAACTTTAAAACTTATTTGATGCATATGAAGGTACCACTAAAATTTTTAATTTTCCAGAACTGTAAATCACCCAACGAGGCAGGTTAAAAAAAGTTTGTTTTTGACTGAGAATTATCTTTCAACGAAAAATAATCGATGATTAATTTAAAATTATCACATATGTACCTAATCTATTATTTAAGCCAAATATAAAAGAAAATTATTTCCGTAATATCTAAGTTCAGTGGTAAAACGTATGAAAATAATGCAGACGATATTTAAATTGTTTAAAATAAGAAATGATTAAATGATATGGTTAAAGGAATGACGCCATACTGCTAGAAAAATGATGTTATTTTTACATATTTGTTATGTGATAAACTGATAACTTTAATCGCCCGCTCTGAACCGGAGAAAATAGGACTTGAAATAATGGCATTAAATGCTATTAAAGGGGGGAAGGGGTGGATTTCGAACGTTGCTAACCCTAACTCATCAAGTATCCAATATGGATGCCTCTATAAATTCCAGGTACAACCGCTTGATAAATTCGAGGACAGATGGACAGACAACTTAGGCTATTATTATACAGGGGATTTGAAAAGTTATTCTTAAGATTTATATATAAAAAGTAATCAAACTGTGTGAATAAAATATGTAATGGTGTATTTATAATGAATAAAAAAGCTGCTACAAGGAAAATATTAATTAAGGTACTAAGGATTCTTAATTAAAATATTTTTTGGTTTATAATTTAACCTGTAATAAAACTCGCTTTCATAACTAAACCTGATTAATAAAGCTTAATAGATTTCAACATAGTCAAAACCTTTCCTAATCCAATGACCACACAAAATTTCAAAACTTTTTTCAAAGCTGTAAAGGTTTTTCTTATGATTTATATATTAAAATATAATAAACCAGTGTTAATAAAATGTGTTTGGGTATGTTTTACGATGATTTTAAAAAATACTTGTAATGAATATATTAACATTTTGACTATTTTCTTGTCCTGAACAGCACTTTTGATATACGCATCTACGGCATTATACACAGGTATATCAAATGTAATACACAATGATACAAAATTTATAAAAGTTTGAATATAAAATATAGTTAGTTGTATCACATGTGAATACAAGCGTATAAAGCATTTGATGTATATATCATTCATGAACGTATTAGGTATTATAGATCGTATTAGTCATTATAATGAGAGTATTTTTTTTTTTGCTTTATCATTTAACCTGTATTGAAACTTATTTCCTATCTAAAACCGGTTAGCACTTTTACAGAATTCCACAAAATCAAAACTTTTCATAATCCGAAAAATACTCAAAATTTTTTTTAAAACTTAAAAAATTTCATCTTTATATTTGTATATTATAGGCAAATAAACAGCATGAATAAAATGTGTAACGATTTGTTTTATAATTAATAAGCGAAAAATGCTATAATTAAAATATTAAATCTTTAAAGGCATTATGTCATCTTAATTAAAGTACTTTATTTTATCAGTTCACTTTATCGAAACTATTTTTCTATCTAAAGCCTGTTGATACTTTAGGAAACTTTAACATAGTCAAAACTTTTAATAATACAACAAACACTCAACTTTAAAACGTTTTTGAAGTTTATATAATATAGTGAATATAACACTTAGTAATATGTGTATCACTTTAATATACAAGCATATAAAGCGATTGATGTGTATATCATTTATAATGGTATTAAATGTGAACATTTTTTTTATTTTATCATTTAACTTTATTCAGACTGATTTTCTACCTAAAACCTGTTGATATTGTAACAGATTTCAAAATAGTCAAAACTTTTAATAATCCAACAAACACCCAAAACTTAAAAACTTTTTTGTATTTTATATAATATATTATATATATTAAACAGTTATATGTCTATCACTTTAATATACAAGCTTATAAATCGTTTGATGTGTATATAATTTATGATAGTATTAGATGTGTATAGTATTATAATAAAATTATTTTTTATTTTATCATTTAAGTTTAATGCGATTCATTTACTTGCCTAAAACAGGTTAATACTTTAAGAAACTTCAACATAGTCAAAACTTTTAATAATCCGACAAATACTCGAAACGTCAAAAGATTTTTGAAGTTTATATAATATAGTGAATATAAAACATAGTTATATGTGTATCACTTTGATATATAAGCATGTAAAACATTTGATGTGTATATCATTTATGATGATATTAGATGTGAATATTTTTTTAATTTATCAATTAACTTTATTGAGACTGATATTTCTACCTAAAACCTGTTGATATTTTAACAGACTTCAAAATAATCAAAACATTTAATAATTCAACAAACACCCAAAATGTTTATGAAGTTTATATAATATAGTAAATATAAAACATAGTTATATGTGTATCACTTTAATATACAAACCTATAAATAGTTTGATGTGTATATAATTTATGATAGTATTAGATGTGTATAACATTATAATGAAAATAATTTTATTTTATCATTCAACTTTATTGAGTCTCATTTTCTTACCTAAAACCGGTTAATACTTTAAGAAACTTCAACATAGTCAAAACTTTTAATAATCCAACAAACACTCAAAACTTCAAAACGTTTTTGGAGTTTATATAATATAGTAAATATAAAACATAGTTATGTGTATATCACTTTAATATACAAGCATAAAAATAGTTTGATGTGTATATCATTTATGATGGTATTAGATGTGTATAGTATTATAATGAAAACATTTTTTTGCTTCATCATTTAACTTTATTGAGACTCATTTTCTTACCTAAAACCGGTTAATACTTTAACAGACTTCAACATAGTCAAAACCTTTCTTAATTCAACAAGCATGCTCAACTTCAAAACTTTTTTGAAAACTTGAAAAGTTTATCGTATAATTTATATATTCAAGACAGTGAAACAGTGTTAATAAATAAAATGTGGTAGGATATGCTTCATAATGAGTAGAAACAAATGCTGCTATAATGGAAATATTAACACTTTAATTATTTTTTTGTTCTAAATAGCATATATGATATACGCATCTAAGGCTTTATACACTTGTATATCAAATGTAATACGCAATATAAAATATATAAAAGCTTTAATATAAAACATAGTTATATATGTATCACTTTGATATGCATGCATGTAAAGCATTAGGTGTGTATATATTATAATGAAAACATTTTTTTAATTCATCATTTAACTTTATTGAGATTAATATTCTTACCTAAAACCGGTTAATACTTTAACAGACTTCAAAATAATCAAAACTTTTCATAATCTAATAAACACCCAAAATGTTTATGAAGTTTATATAATATAGTAAATATAAAACATAGTATATGTGTATCTCTTTAATATACACACATATAAATCGTTTTACGTGTATATCATTTATGACAGTATTATATGTGTATAGCATTATAGTGAAAACATTCTTTTACTTCATCACGTAACTTTATTGAGAATCATTTTCTTACCTAAATCTGGTTAATACTATAACAGACTTCAATATAGTTAAAACCTTAAATAATCCAACGATCATTCTCAACTTCAAAACTTTTTTGAAAACTTGAAAAGTTTATCATATGATTTATATATTAAAGACCATGAAACAGTGTTAATAAAATGTGTTAGAATGTGTTTCATAATGAGTAGAAAAAAAAGCTGTTATAATGAAAATATTAACAATTGAACTATTTTTTTTGTCTTTAACAGCATATGCGATATGCGCATCTATGGCTTTATACGCTTGTATATCAAATGTGATACACAATATAAAATATATAAAAGCTTGAATATAAAACATAATTATATATGTATCACTTTGATATACATGCCTATAAAGCATTAGGTGTGTATATATTATTATGAAAACATTTTACTTTATCATTTAACTTTATCTGAGATTCATTTTCCTACCTAAAACCAGTTAATACTTTAACACGCTTCAACATAGTCAAAACTTTCCATAACCCAACAATCACTCAAAACTTCAAAACTTTTCTTTTTGAAAACTTGAAAAGTTCATGTTATTATTTATATATTAAAGACAATCAAGCGATGTGAATAACCTACAAGATATTTAAGAACCCAAACAAAAACAAGAGAGAAATTTGGCTGTCTGCCTCGCAATTTTTTTTCACACCCTAAACTTTAAAAAAAAAAAAAAAAAAAAAAAGACACAAACTTACTTTATAAGCGCCGTCAACTAACTTTGCAATTTCGTCGTTCTCCGCTAAAATATTCATTTTGTTTGTATCTCTGTCACGAAAGTATTGTTTGTATACACCGATTTGTTGTTCTTTTTTATTTACTACTCGGTACACCCTCTTTCGTAATCACCGCAGAGCATCACGTGTAGTGGGAACTGTAAGGTCGGTAATCCAAGCGGGTTCCTTCCTTCGAACATTCATTTCTACTGAATCCCAAAGATTCGCAAACGAAACTATCCCGCCATGCGTAGGCAGGGTTACAAACGACACGAGGAAAATATCGCCAAAGGTATCGCCCCGTTGTCGCCAATGTGAGCGATTACATGAAGGGGATATAAGACGGTTAAGAACATATATCGCCAGCTAGAGGGAATATTTACGTGAATCAAGTACTATGAGGCTTCCGTAGAGTAAATTGAGTACAGTAAATTGTGGATTACTTAACTTATATCAGTGGTTCCCAACCTTTTCTGCCCCCCTATTTACAAAAAAAAAAAATTAGCCCCCCCCCTTAAGTAACAGTCAATTATACCAAATATTAAAACGTTGTATATTATAATATTTTATCTGCCTATCGATTTATTAAGAATCACCAAGTAAAAAATCCCTTATATAATAATAGCCTAAGTTATATGTCCGTCTGTCCTTCAATTTATGAAGCGGTTGGACCTGGAATGGATAGAGGCATCCATTCAAAGCTTTTCTTCTCCTAAACTATCGATCCGATTCTAAAATAAATTTGTATAAATAAGCTCCATATCACAGTAAAAAATACTGTCGTCTTTAAAAAGTTCGAAATCCAACCCTTCCCCCTTTTCCGAAAGTTTAATGCCATTATTTCAAGCCCTATTTTCCCCGGTTAAGAGCAGGCGATTAAATTTATCCATTTTCTAGCATTGTAACGTCATGCCTTTAAACATCTCATTTAATCATTTCATATTTTGACCTATTTAAATATCGTCTACACTATTTTAATATCTTTTATCACTGAACTTAGATATTACGTAAATGATTTTCTTTTATATTTGGCATAAATAATAGATTAGGTATATATGTGACAATTTTAAATTGAATTATCGATTATTTTTTGTTGCCATGAAAATTTTATCACCGGTATTAACAATAAATTCTTTTCATATAAATCTAGGAGTCTATTTCACGGACTAATAAATATCTAACTTTTAATTTATATATATTTGGAAATTAAGAAGTTTGTTCTTTTGTGTGTTTGTTTATTATACATAACCACACGGTTTGACTCGATGAATTCATCGTGATTCTAAAATGCATTCACAGGATCGGGAGACTCTAGAGGACTATGAAGATAAATAAATTATTGAGAGTGAACCAGATGATTCTCAGCCAAAAAACAAACCATTTTTTACCTGCCTCATAGGGTACTTAACAGTTCTGGAATATTAAAAATTTTACTAATCCCGTCATATGATGGGCTATATGCTAGTAATAAAATATTATTACAAACTTAAAAATAAAAATTAAATCTATAAGAAATTTTTAAAAATGAGATGGACGTTAGCGGAGTTTTAAAAATCTGTTAATGACGGGTTCCAATTTTAAGAACATCATTCCTAAATCTCTATGTTCAGCGGTGTTTCTTTTCCGAGACATTCCATTACCTACTGAATTGAGTCCACGTTAAGCCAAATACGATGTAGGAAATTCAATTAGAATTTATATTCTCTAAATAAGGAGTAGCGGTGGTTTGTGGTGGAGTTTACGAAATTTGTAACTTAAAAAATAGTGCATTAAGCCTTTGACAATTTCATTTTTTTTCCAGAATTCGGTCAAAAAAAATGTCACACTTTTTTATTGCATTTTTTTGTTCATTTTACATTTTTAAGTAAAGATATGTTATTAAAATTAACATTTCTAATATTTTTAAGCATTTATTACTTTTTTTTCTTTCTATGAAAGCCTCATAGAACTGAAGTTTACTTTTAGTCTTTACCTTTAGTCATCGATATCCAAGTTAAATTTTGGAATTCCAGTGAAAGCAAATCTAGAAGGCAGATTATCACAATTAATTTAAAAAAATTGTATTGCTTGACTGATTCCATCTGTACTACTATCCAGATCATCTAGTAAACTTTCGCTACTATTATTTACAGACGGTTACAGCGGTTAGTAAAATATAATCAGAAAGCTATACACTAAAAGCTAACAATTCGTCTTCTGATACAAAACATGCGAAAAAACCCGCGCTTTTGAACCAATAAGAGTAGAAAATACAATAAACTGCAAACTATCATTTACTGACCATCTATACTAATAATGTGTTACTAAAATTGGAAAAAATACCGAAATAGTGCAAGCGAAATAGAAATCAGATTTCCCATACGGGCAAATCAGTAAAGGTCAAAAGCTGTGCCCGTACGGAGTAAGGGCAAAACAGGGAATGGGTTAATTGTGGCAAATCATGCATTATGCAGCCGAACGATGGCCGATTGGTTAGGGAGCTGGCCTTCGGTACCGGAGTTCATGGGTTCGAATCCCACAGTGGCATGGATTTTCGTAGCCGGTCGGAATCGGCTTTAAGCTGTAGGTCCCGGTCTCATTACTACTCGCGTTGCAAAAAGGAGATCGTAACACTCCAAACCAAACCATACATTATTCGATTGATTTACCGTTTGTATTTTAGATACCATGCATATTTTAGATATAATGCCTGTTGGCCACCTACTAACAGCTGTCTTAAAGCTCCCCATTTGCCTCTGAAACTACTACCACCCCCAAGAAAGGTTTTCGGGGGAGGGGGAGTATAACCCCCTTTGAGCTTTGTTTTGTTTTGGAACGTTACAGTGTATATTTGCTACACGAGGCCTAATGAGACCGGGACTTACTGCTTAACAGCTACGAGCTACGATTCCGAACATCTACGAGCATTCATACCGCAGTGGGATTCGAACCCACAAACTTTGATACCGAAGAGCATCGTCCTACATGTTAGACCATCGTTAAATCGCAGTTGGGAGTCTATGGCTTATGCAAATATGTCAAATCGATTAACTCGACTTTCTAAGTACTTGTCTTTATAACTTTGTATATTGAAATCTAATTTCTCTAATGATAAACACTAATAAATGACAAAATTATTTACTAACAATTAATTTGATTCAGTAGCGAGCCTGATTAACGCTTTGACAAGCAAAGAAGATTTACTGTGTCATCGATTTCACGTGTCGCTGTAGAAGTCTAACTCGTCAAGAGCTATTTTCGGCAGGCGTCATTCAGCATGGCATTAATAAAAAACCAGTTGGTCCTTTGTGTGATTCTGGTTTTTTTCATAATGTTCAAGATGCCCTACCACCTATCTTTTCATCAGTATCAGTAAAAAATTTCATCTATAAATCAGTAAATCAAAAAGAAGAACTTTAAAAGCAAAAATCACCATTCCAGGTAACTCGCCTACCGAATGCAATACTATACAATATTTAAATTTCAGAGCCTCGAATGTGACTAATTACATAAATGATGACGTTACAGTCAGTTAAATGTTATATAAGAATTCAAATTTCAAAATAAATGATCCTCTTTCTCAATTGGTACATAACTGTTCAGTTGAGCCAAATAAAATAGAATTTTCTCATGCATCAAATTTCAAAATAAAAGTTCTTAATTACACAAATAACTTCTTAATTACTTCAACTTGCACATAATTGTCCAGTTGAGCGAAGTTAAATAGTATTTTCGGAAGCATCAAATTTTAAAATAAAACATCTTCTTTCTCAACTTGAACATAATTGCTCCGTTGAGCCAAGTTAAATAGTATCTTTTTCGCCAATCCAATTTCCAAATAAAAGATCATCTTTCTCAACTTGCACATAATTGTTCAGTTGAGCCAAGTTAAATAGTATTTTCGGACTCATCAAAATAAAAGATTCTCTCTCTCAACTTGCACATAACTGTTCAGTTGAGCCAAGTTAAATAGTATTTTTCGGACGCATCAAATTTCAAAATAAAAGATCATCTGTTTCATTTTGCACATAATTGTTCAGTTAAGCCACATTAAATAGTATTTTTTTCTCACGCATCAAATTTCAAAATAAAAATCCTCTTTATAATTTGCACATAATTTTTCAGTTGAGCCAAATTAAATTAAATAGTATTTTTCGGACTCACCAAATTCCGTTTTCTTTCTATTAAGGGGTTAACAAGATGCACTAATGTAAATCGTGATAAAAATTTATTTAAAACTGTTAAGGAAGCACTCTGCCTTCGAGATTTTAAATCTTCATTATAACATCCATCTCTCAGTGAGCATAAAACAAAAAGTTCCTCCTATTTTAAACACGAATACTTTATAATAAAGCTCTAGTTTAAAAATTTTGATTTAGTTTTTCATTTCATGTAATATAAGTTTTTAAATAATGTAGAAAATATACACCAAAAGGATAATTAAACATGTTTTGTAATAATTACACATGAGTTTGTATTATTGCATTTTTGAAATTTACCTATTGCTAAATCGGCATGACGAGAGCTAAAATTCAATTACAAGAAAAAGTTTCATTACTGATGAATCTAATTAAACAAATGAATAATTCATGCAATATACGTAACAGTAAGAAAAACATTAAGATTTTCTAAAATCTTTAATAAATTACGTAATAATTTTTTTTGTAATAAAAAATAATTGGAAAATTGAACTAATGGTTTTCTTTCACTTATGAAATTTTTCAACTTCTTTAATCACTTGAACGATAACTGAATAAGTTGGTTGCTGCTCTTCGGAAGTAGAAATCCCACTTCATGTATGGATGTTCGAAATTGTCTTTAAACAGTAGGTCCTAGTCTCATAGGCCTTCGTGATGCAAACTCATAGAACTTAGCTATCCAGATCGAACCAAATCAAGTCTCTTATTCCTTATGTATGAAAATATTAGACCGTAGGGCTCTAAGTTCAGCTACAATTATATATATATATATATATATATATATATATATATATATATATATATATATATATATATATATCGTGGTGCAGAGTTAAAGCGAATGGAAAACAGTCATTCTTGATAATAATAAGTTTATTAAACCATCGTTAAAGTAAAACTTGCGCCATTTTCACTTTCCGTCGAGGACACGCGTAGTGTGTTGTTGACAGCTTCATATCCACGAGCTGATTGAGAAACTTATCTGTTCGCAAAAAATCATCAAATCGCTCAAAAAATGCTTATGCCTGAGCGGATGATCCCAAACGCTTACGCGAGCGTGGATCTTTTTCATTTATTTTATTATTATAAAGGTCTTCCCTTGTTAAAATCTCTTTTAACTCACGTAATTTCCAACTACCCCTTTTTTAGACCTGACATATATGTGTGTGTGTGTGTGTTTGTATATGCATTTATATTATATATATATATACATGTGTATATATGTATATATAAATATATATATATGTATATATATATATATATATACATATAAATATATTATATATATATATATATATATATATATATATATATATATATATATATATATATATATATATATATATATACACTGTGAAACCTGTCTATAATGATATTTTAAGAACGTAGGAGAAAATATTCTTATAGGATCAAGTTAGAGACAATTTGGTCCTTAGTGTGTTAAACCTTTTTGAATATAGTAGACATATTTTCCATTGTTTTAGATACTCAGTTTAACATTATTTAAACAATTGAAAATGTAATTATTTCTAGCTATACTCTTATATTCTGCATAAAAAATACACTGAATAAATAAGAAATGCACAAATGAGTTAATGGTAATTCAAACACCCTGTATTTATGCTGTACATCTTTAATCAACTTTAGTGAGACAGAGATCTATAAAGGTTTCTATTTCCCTTCATTTTTTGCTTTCCCGAAATTTCCGAGAAATCGTGGGAACATGACAGCCATTCCCGAAACTACCGAAATGCACCAGAATTTAAAAATAATTCTGAAATTTGTTATTTTTTATTTATATTTGCGACAATTACACTAAATAAGGATATGCATAAATTCAAAAATTTTTATCTTGTTATAAATTGAGCTACAGAATTGATATGAACTGCAGAAATTATTACTTTTATATGATGAAGGTATGGTTTAAAATACACAAATAAACTACACCTTAATCACTTAGCTTAGCTCTTAGCTTTGTTATAAATAATCCAGAAGCAGTAAATGTTGTTTTAAGCTTCAGTTTATTTTGAAGGAATTGTTTTCGAAGCCTGTCACAGTTATATTTGTTGCTGTTGCTTCAAATACCTGAGACTACTTCTTTCTATTACTTTCTTGCTTAGGTTACAATAATTAGTTGACTGAACAACATAGAACTTTTTCTTTGAATGGATCGCTTTCACTAATCTTTTATCCAATGTTAACTCCTTGCCTGTGACGTCCGAACTCATTTCAGGCAAAGCAATATTTAGTTTGCCATTTTCCCAATTGAAACTTTCACGCGCGGTAGTTTCGTTTCATTTGTGGCTAATTTTTGGATAATGCAAAAGATTTGTAAAATTCAAAGGAATGTAATTGACATGTAATTTATGACAGTTGATATAGATAATAATATTGTATTGGTTTATTACGGGGTGTTTCAAAAATGACCGGTATATTTGAAAAAATCAATAAAAACTAAAAGGACAGTGATATAAATTCACAGTTTATTGCAATATGCTTGGGACAAAGAAACTTTTTAGGGAGACAAACTTTAAAATTAGTTACAATGTTCCACAACAGATGACGCTGCAGTCTGGAGAAATCCAAACTATGATATTTGTCTGTGGGGACTCTTCAAAGACCAGGTGTACCCCCACTATCCAGAAATAACTGAATAACTGGAAGCGTACAACTGTTCTGCATGTGAAACCATCCCGCATGAGCCGTTTACACGGGTTTCTGATAATTTCGTTCCGAGAAACAGCCATATTATTGCTGCGCATGGTGGATATCTGGAAAATATTGTAGTTTAGAATTTTCCAGACTGCAGAATCATCTGTTGTGGAACATTGTAACTAATTTTGAAAGTTTATCTGCCTAAAATTTTTTACTATTTTTCCCAAGCATATTGCAATAAACTGTGTATTTTTATCACTGTTAGTATAGTTTTTATTGATTTTTCATATATACAGGTCAGCTTTGAAACACCCTTTTTATTTACGCAGGAAATTATGTTCTTTGATTTATTTTGCTGAAATTTGAGCAAAAACTACGGTAGTACATTGGCATTTCCAGTACATGTGAAAATATTGTTCCAGTACATGTGAAATAACAAATACTAATGTATATATATTTTAATTACTGATTATTCGTGATCCTTTTTTGGTACAAAAGGAACCAATTTCCCCCTTTTTTTAATCTTTCTATTGTCCTTACATTCACTAATGCCTTAAATTTTAAAAGAATGTGTGAAAAAATGCAACACTGCTGAGTTAAATTTTCTTTAAGTAGCTTCATGAAGTAGTTGTTCTTCAGGCAATAGAAAAAAAATGTAGGAAAACTTTCATTAATGTGACAAATGTGTGTAAAATATACAAAATATTAAAGAATTGAATTTTTCACTGTACTATTTAGTCGGTGTTTTGAATCAATCTTTACAAATCTACATAATTTGTTTTCCTTTTCATCTTTTTTCTCAGTTATAAAAAATAATTTTAAAAATCATAAGCAGTCCTTTTATATTTTTCGCCTAATAGTCAAACAGAAATTCTAAGCTTTCACATTTAACTCTATTAAAGCCAGTTAAAAAAAAAGAATTCCCGACTTATTTGGTTTAGTTTAAAAGCTATTAACCCACATATTAATCCTACCAAATAGCAATAAATGAAACTGAAATGCAGTTCATCGTTAACTAGTCTAAGAACATCAAGGACTTGATCTAATTTAGTTGGCGCTCGACACTTGTAAGTAATAAATCAATAAAACATAGGCAGCTTTATGAGTTTATTTTGCTTTAGAAGAACTTTCGATACCATAAGCATAAAACAGTCATTTGTTATTAGAAAAAGAGAACATTTAAAATAAATGAAATATCTTATATAAAAGAAAATTGTTTTAAACTTATATCTATCTGTACAAGATGCTTCTATTTTTATTTTTTAATATAGATATACACAAATATAAAAATTTAAATGTTTTTAGTTCTACTGCATTCGAAAATTCTGTAACGGCAATTGTATAAAAGAAGGATTGCCCGTGACTTGTGATAGGTGACAATAATTGCACCAAGTCGACACATTTAGCGATGAAAATGCTTCTTGTTGCTTGTATCAATAAAATAAATGTAATTTAAAAGAAAACAAATTTGATATAAAAATTTGTATACTTATATTCATTTTAGAAGTTCACATGGTTTAAAATGCAATAGTCTATTAAACTTTCTTGTCTAAAGAAAACAAAAAACATGATCAGCATAGGGCTTCTGTGTATATATATATATATATATATATATATATATATATATATATATATATCCTATATAATAATAGCCTAAGTTATCTGTACGTTTGTCCTCCAATTTATGAAGCGGTTGGACCTGGAATGGATAGAGGCATCCATTCAAAGCAAATAAAGTTTTTCTTCTTCTAAACTATCGATCCGATTCAAAAATAAATAAATAAAGTTTTAAATATCACAGAAACATATTTAATCGAAAGCTGCAGTAATTTATTTGGCAAAGGCAGTCATCTCGTAACTGAAAAGTTGCGGGTTCGGGGCTGGAGCCAGCCTAACATCCGCCGTGTTCATTAAAAGTGACTAGGACACGTAAAATATGTTTATGGTCACAACGTCCTCCATGTGCTCAATCAATACCTTTGGGGGTAGCAAATCAAGCCTATGGATCTTCTGCATATTCCCTGCTTCAAAATTACGAGGTA